>JBBBDQ010000484.1:11497500-11812500 GCA_037127315.1 Ascarosepion bandense
CCACACCCTAAACAGGGAACAAGGGATGAGCCTCTTCACCTGTTCAAAAGACGTGGGCGGAGTGTGAACCGGGCGATAGTTCAGTCTATCTACTCCAATTGAGAAAAAAAGAGAAAAAATGAAAAGTGAAAGAAGATTGAAAAAAGAAAGAAAGCCGGGAACCACATCCTAAACAGGAAACAAGTGATGAGCCTCTTCACCTGTTCAAAAGACGTGGGTGGAGTGTGAACCGGGCGATAGTTCAGTCTATCTACTCCAATTGAGAAAAAAAGAGAAAAAATGAAAAGTGAAAGAAGATTGAAAAAAGAAAGAAAGCCGGGAACCACATCCTAAACAGGAAACAAGGGGTGAGCCTCTTCACCTGTTCAAAAGACGTGGGTGGAGTGTGAACTGGGCGATAGTTTAGTCTATCTGATGCGAAAGAGACAGAAAACGATGCCAACATATGGAACGGAATATAAGAGACTACATCAAGAAATAAGTAGCAAATGTAGACAGGCTAAAGAAAGATGGCTCAACGGCAAATACGCAGAAGTTGAGAGAATGAGCACAATAATGGAGAAATGCACAAGAAAACAAAGAAACTAACAGGGTAAAAGACGCGCTCAACAACAGGATGTATAAAAGCAAAAGATGGCATGCTAATAATCGAAAAAGAAAAATCCTTCAGAAATGGGACGAGTACATCGAAGATTTCTTCCACGACAGCAGAGGGCAACCAATGCACAAAACTACGAATAGACCAGAAACCGAACTGGAATCGGCAATGGCCAAATTGAAGAGAAACAAAGCAGCGGGACCAGACGGGATTGTAATAGAAATGTTGATGTCCCTAGAAGAATTTGGCATCGACAAACTAACAGAAATAATAAACGAAATCTACAGCAGCGGCAATATACCGGAGGATCTAAGCAGATCAATCTTCATAAAAACTACCTAAGAAACCAGGGGCAAAGAAATGTGAGCTCCATCGAACAATCAGTTTAATGAGGCACATAACAAAACTCATCAACCGGATTCTGATGAACAGAGCGCGCAGCAGAATCGGCCCAGAGATAGGACAGGAACAATGCGGATTCTTTAAAGATACCGGATCGAAGAATGCGATATTCATGCTCAGAATGCTATCTGAACGAGCAATACAAATGCTGAAAGACGTTTATCTGTTCCTTGTGGACTATGCAGAGGCGTTTTACAAAGTACGACACAGGGACTTGATAGAAATGTTTGATAACCTCGACATTTTCGGAAAAGACATTGATAGACTAAACTATCGCCCGGTTCACACTCCACCCACATCTATTGAACAGGTGAAGAGGCTCATCCCTTGTTTCCTGTTTAGGATGCGGTTTTCGGCTTTCTCTTTTCCATTCTTTTTACCCTTACGTAGCCCCCTGCGCATCAGTGGCGTTACTGCCTTGCTCGGGGTGATATGATTAAAAAAAAAAAAAAAAAAAAAAAAGGATAATCAAGAATCTATATTGGCGGCAAACCGCTTGTGTATGGATAGAAAGTGAACTCAGCATGTATACAGAATTAGAAAGGGGCGTAAGAGAAGGATGTGTTTTCTCACTTGATCTTTTCAAGCTGTACAGCGAAGCAATTATGAAAGAAATAAAAGCCTTGCCAGGATTTGTCATTGGCGGTCACAATTTCAACAATATACGATACACGGATGACACGGTGCTGGTAGCAAACACAGAAAGGAAAACGCAGGAGCTTCTACAGAAGTTAGTAAAAGAAAGTGAAAAGATAGGGTTGAGCATAAACCCCAAGAAAACTGAATGCATGGTAATCAGCAAAAAGAGGAAACCAATATACAATCTGCAAGTTGGAGAATCTAAAATAAAACAGGTAAAAAATTCAAATACTTAGGAAGTGTTTTGACAGAGGATGGAAAATGCGACACGGAGATTCAAAGACGCATTGGCGTGGCCAAAGACGCATTTCAGAAGCTAGCCCGAGTACAGAAAGACAGGAAAATTTCATTAGAAACAAGGAAAAGAGTGCTGGATTACTACGTGATATCTGTCCTTCTGTATGGAAGTGAATGCTGGACAATCTCATCAAAGATGAAGGAGAGGCCTGAGGCAGCAGAAATGTGGTTTTACAGAAGGATGCTAAGGATACCATGGACAGAGCACGTGTGCAAAGATGAGGTGTTGGAAAGGACGCAAACGAGAAGAAAACTGATGATAAATATTAGGATAAGATAAATTAAGTTCCTGGAACACGTAATAAGGAAGGAGGGCCTGGAGAACTTGATACTCACAGGTTGGATAAATGGAAGAAGTAGCAGGGGAAGGCAGTGCGAGACACGCAGATGAGTATTTATTGACGGAGGAAGAGTTCATTCCAATAGATAGGCTACCATAACACATTGATGGTAGTGAATACTGGATTATTTTCTCAAAAGGCTTCAAGTGACTCGAAATGTTACAAAAAATTTCTAAGCATAGTTTCGACATGGCACAAACCCGAAAGTAGGGAGCACCCAGTGAGGATCAAATCCACTCAATCGTAACTGATCTACTGAGACAAGCTTGCTTACCATTACACCAAGTCGTACTGCCCATTAACGAGTTTATATAAACACAATATGGAAGTTGTGGAGAGCCGTTATCGACGGAACACGTCGTATAAAGAAGTAAGAAATGCATTGAAAATAAGAGAGAGAATGTAAATGGTAAATAACTGATGCTAGCGTTGCTGAGAGGCGATGGCAATTATACGTATTATATGATGCAAATACATTTTAGCCGGTCAATAGAAATGCATTACAATACTTTTATTTTTTTTTTTTTACTTGTGAAGCTATTATTTTCATCAGCAACATCATAATGATAATTACAGTTGCATGAAAAAGACGGCTGCAGATTACTCTTGCTTGGTTACCACGCATGCTGCATATCGCTTTCACTGCATCCTGTCGCGTTCATTAAGAGTTCAGGGACTTAAGTCCCGTAGTCAATATTAGTTAAAACGCCTTGTTCTCCGAAAAACTGAATATCGGTCATCACCAACATCTGCCGTGATTTTTTTTTCTAACTACACTGTCCTCTTTGATAGTGGACATCGGCGGTTGGCCATTTAAAGATTTGCTGACATTTATCGAACCAATCCTCTACCAAACCCCATCAAAGATTCGTTTGGTTGTTCAGAAAATGAAGATAGGATAGACTTGTCATGAAAGAAAGAAACAAAGAGAGAACGAGAAAGAAAAAAACAGAGAGAGAAATAGAGTGAAAGAAGCAGAAACAGATAGAGTAATAGAAACAGAATGAGAGAGAGAAATAGAGTGAGAGAAAGAGAAACAGAGAGAGAAAAAGAAATATATATATAGAGAGAGAGAGAAACGCACAAAGAAATGGTGAGAGAAACAGAAACAGATAGAGTGAGTGAGTGAGTGAGTGAGTGAGTGAGTGAGTGAGTGAGTTTTGTTTAACGGCATATCAACCTCTGTGGGTTATTTAATGCCAAAAAGGTGGGGTTTTAAGGTATTTTTTAAATGTTCGGTTATAGTGAAAAGGTTGATTTAGTCAGATTTTAATGATTTTTTTTAATTTTATTTTATTTTTATTTTAGAAAAAATTGAAAATGTCTTCTAGCTTTGTATACAAAAATGTTTTACTGAGAATAATTATTTTTCTTCAAAAATGCATTGTTAACAATTGTTTTCCTTCAAAAAAGTATATTCTTCTATAAAAGTATATATATATATATATATATATATATATATTCTATAAAAGTGTATTTTTATACTTTCATAGTGTTTTGACCCGAGTTTGGGTGGTTAACTATTTGCCCATAGCTGGGACTCTAACAGGTGTTACCACTCCGGGTCAGAGTGGATCTTGGAACAACAGCAGTTAAGAGGAGGTTCCATGCTCCTCACAACCTCCTAAACAGGAGCCTTGCTGCCGGATGCCGTTTACCGTCAATCCCTAGGACCAGTAATAGAGTGGAGAAAGAGAATGAGAGAGAGAAATAGAGTGAGAGAAAGAGAATCAGAGAAATAGAGTGAGAGAAAGAGAAACAGAGAGAGAATTAGAGTAGGAGAAGAGAAACAGCGAAAGAAAGAGACAAAAAGGTGAGATTGTTTAATTAGAAAGGAAATGTGAAACCTTAGAGAGAGAAAAAAGAAACAGATCTCTCTCTCTCTCTCTCTCTCTCTCTCTCTCTCTCTCTATCAATCTTGTCATGATTTTTTACTTTTTATTTTGCTACTCCCAATAAAATATTCTTAACAAATCCGCATTTTCTTTTTAAATTTTCCAATTTGCTCAAACTTAGGTAGATTAATCATTGCTTTCCTATGCCTACGAGGATGGGCTGAAAAATTTATGGGCTGACTATGAAGAAGTCATCATACAGTATCACTTCTTCATAGTCATGAACTTTTCAGCCTCGAATCCTGTGAGCGTTAAATTTGCCAAGCGTATTTTCTCATTGCGCCGCACTTTTTTTAATACATTGCCAACAATCTTCAGTCAATTCATATCTCGGTCCCTTCGAGTTTTTCTTCCCCATTAATAATAAGATTTCCTATGAATTACTTCTATTTACGCATTGCAGTAAGAGACAACATAAAATTGCGACACAGCAATACGAAGACGGCTAGTAGTTGCAAAAGACGCTTTGTAAAAGATAAGCAAAGAACTAAAACAATGGAAAATTTCGTAAGAAACAAAATATGTGTCGAATATGTAAACTTCCATTTGGCAGGAGAATTTCCTCACAGAAAAATAGAAAACTCGAGGTAATAGGGATGCTGTTTTACAGAATATAAAGGTTGAATAGGCTTGGAACGAGAAATCGGAGAGCCGCGTTCGAATTCCAGTAGAATATTAATTCGTCTCTTCTCTCTCTAACTATGAGTTAAATAGCAGGACAGATTGATTTTTACACCCGTGGTTGGCAACCAGTCTATTACAGAAAGAAATGACAGCCCACTGTGAGAAAATCTTCTACTCATTTCGAGACATGATCGGCCAATCATGTATCACGTATGGCACTTAACTAACTGACTGTAAAAAGGATATTGTATAAGAACATAGAAGTGATAGTTGTTAGCAAACAAGATTATGCGAACTACATATTGAAAACGTCAAAATCCGGATCGTATAGCAACAGAAAACGGAAAATGTAGCAAAATAATGAGTGCGCATCGGAATATCGAAAGATTTATTTTTAACAATACTGTTCACCCTAAACAAGGCTCAAGAGTCACAGAGTAACTTACAGAGTTTATGGGGATATGTGAGGAAGATAACAGTTGATTCTAGAATTGAGTAGGTGAAAATTGTAGTCATCGAGAAAGCATTCTCTTGTGAGTTGGTTGCACAAAGCAGAGGTTCGTGAGATGTTCGACTTTTCGCTAATGGAATGAAGGTGTTTCACTACAATGTCTACATAGAATAGTGAGTCTCAGTCATGAAGGTTAGAATTATTGAAACCAAGGAATGTAGTTCGTCTGAATATTTTTCATGGAAATAACGATAAAGCAGCGAGAGTTTAACGAGAGTTTAGCGAGAGTTTAACGAAGTTTCATCCGGAAACTGTTTGTAGGATGGAAAATAATTCATCATGCACAAGGACGGAGACTAGCTTTTGGACACAACCAAGACTAGAAAATGAAGACTGGACAGCTCTTGACAATGTATGGACGCACTACTTCATTTTTGGCCTGATCTGGTGCTTGTAAAGAATAGCAAAAACCGACCATTTGTCTATTATTTTTCGCGGTGTATGTGCGAGTACCAATTGACGTTTGGGTTGAGCTTAAGTCCCAACAGGCGTCCAAGGTACCGGGCCTCTCCGTTCATTGAGAAAATTCAAGCTCTAATCGGTGAGGATATGACGCCACTAGATTGATTTTCAAAGCATTGAATGTGAACAGTTATTTTTCCTCTACTGAGATCTTAAATCTTGGTCAGAGTGAGATCAGCTTTCAGGCTGTGGTCATCTAGAGTTTTGGACGTGCACCCATATACCGTTGTATTATCTGCACAAATATTCACACAGTAATATATAAAAACTAAAACAAAAAGATTTTGGAGATAAAGAAAAGAGTTCTGCACTACTCTTTAATATCTAACTTCCTATATGACAGTGAAAGCTGGACAATTTTTCAATAGGTTTTAAGTGATTGGGATGTGATTCAACAAGCAAAAAATCATGGACAGAATACGTGAAAAACAAAGAGATTTCAAGGAAAATAGGAATTCCAAAAAAGCTTATACTAACAATCATTAAAAAAAAGCTTGAATTTCTGTGATACATAATGAGGAAAGTAAGTGGAGAGAATTTAACACTTACAGGGCATACTAAAAGCAAGAGAATTAGCTTGAATAACCTATATAAATTTACATGAATCGAGAATAGAACAAGGGCAGAGAAAGTTGATGAAAAGTGAAATGTGAGCAATAAAGACAGAAACTTCTGAAGAGCTATGATAACACATAAAACAAGCATGAGGGAAAAAGGCATTCGACACTCATAGAACTTCAGTACCATACGCGATACACGCTTTCGCGATCATATCTTGAAAGAGACATGACTGGGCAGAAGATTATCCCGGAGTATGTTGTCATTACTTTCTGCAGTGGGCTGGTTGCATACCAAAGCTATAGAACCCAAATCTATCCTGTTATTTGACCCATAGCTGGAGGGAAGAGATAGATTAATACCCTTTCTAAGGGTATTTGCGCGTAAGTGAATGCAGCGCATTTGACTGGAATTCGAACTCGGCTGTCCGATTTCTCGTTTCGAGTCGATGTCCACTGCACCACAATGCACATCGTAGAGAAGGCAAAAGAAGCAGATGGAAACAGTAAGTAACCAACATAAATTTGAATAAATGATTGGCAGAACAGAGACAAAAAGAAATGGTAAAAACTTAAAAGTTACTTCGAGCATCAAAAAGCAGGAAATGTTGGAGAGAAATCGGGGAGCCGAGTTCGAATTCCAGTTGAATCCATTGTATTCACTTACGCGCAAATACCCTTGGGAAAGGTATTAATCCGTATCTTCCTTCCAGTTATGGGCTAAATAACAGGAGAGATTGGTTTCTATAGCCTGGTCGGCAATCAGCCTTCCGCAGAAAGCAATGGCAACCTACTGCGGGATAATCTTCTGTCTATTTCGAGATATTATCACCCAAGCGTGTATCACGTATGGCACTTAACTGACTGATTGGAACACGCTTAAAATTACGAATATTGTAAATAAGTAAAATTAAGAAACAGATTAAAAAATTACGATTAAAATAAGGAAATAAAGAAAAAATAATCCTGTGAAGCGTAAAATGGAAAAAATAAAGCTCAAACATCCCCGGAAAACTGTAAGGATCTTATGAAATTCTTCTTCGACTTGCACAGTAACAGGCTAAGAAAATTTTAAGCATAAAGCTTCTAAAATTGATAAATGGTGTTTTGATCTCCCTGTATGCAAAATGAAAAATGAATCAGTCGAAAAACGAAACGAGCATGACTCATTATCTAACAGGTGTTGTCCAATTGAAGTCATATGAACTGATTGCGACACACGAGTATGATCACATAAATTTAATCTAATATACCTAGGAACATGCTGGCTTATTTTTGACTCTAGATATCGACTCGGAACGAGAAACCGGCGAGCCGAGTTCGAATTCCAGTTGAATCCATTGTATTCACTTACGCGCAAATACCCTTGGGAAAGGTATTAATCCGTATCTTCCTTCCAGTTATGGGTTAAATAACAGGACAGATTGGGTTCTATAGTCTTGGTCGGCAACCACTCTACCGCAGAAAGCAATGGTAACCTACTGCGGGATAATCTTCTACCCAGTCAGTCATGTCTCTTTCGAGACATGATCACCCAATCGTGTATCACATATGGCACTTAACTGACTGAATGATGGCTTATCTCCCTTTGTGCTCGTTCATGATGTTGGTTACTTCCCTTTATTGGATTTCAATATAGGCAGATGATGGCAATCTAAAATGTCACACTTGGCGTTCGGCGAAACGTGATGCCAGTCATGTTACTTCTTGAAAATCTTATCAGTGTTTGAATCTGCTAGTTTGACGTCAGAGAGCGTAAAACGTTGGAGTGCTCACTGCGGGGCAATTCGCGCTGGTCCAGCGTTTATCGGGCGGTCACTTTAATTAAATGAGCTTATCTTCTCTTTTCTCTTTGGTAAAAGAGAAGGATGAATGAATAGAGAAAGAGAGGAAGAGAGAGAAAGAGAGAGAGAGAAAAAGAGACACAAAGATGGAAAGAAAGAATATGAGAAAGACATTAGGCGAAAGAGGAAGAGAAAGACAATAGAAAAAAACCAGAAGGAAAAGAGAGAAAATAAGAGGGAGGGTGATATATAGAGATGACAGAGAAAATTAGAAAGAAGTAAAGGAGTGATAAATACAGGGAAAAATAGAGAGAAAGAGAGAGAGAGAGAAAAAAAAAGAGGGAGATAAAACGGTAAGAGAAAGAGAGTGGAATATGATGAGAAATATAAAAAGGGTAGTGGAAAAGAGAAAAGTTAAAGAGAATGTAATAAAGAGAGAGAGAGAGAGAGAGAGAGAGAGAGAAAGGATAGAAAAGACAAAAGATAAGAAAGGCAATGAAGGTCGCGATTAAAAAAAAAAGAGAGGAGCGAAGGATTGGTTTGTTTTTTACAGCTTATCAACCCTAAATTTTGGTTATTTGAAACCGAAACGTATTTCGGATTGCAGGAGATTGCTTACAGTACCCAAGGTTCCCAAGTGATCCCCCATCTAAGTACTAACCGGGCTTGATGCTGCTTAACTTCGCTGATGGAACGAGAACCGGCATTTTTAGCCTGATTAAGGAGCGAAGGAAAGAGATTAAGAGAGAGAAGCGAGAAAGGGAAACAGAGGGGGAGGAAGAAAGGAAGAAAAAAGTGAGAGAAATTTTTGTTTTATAAGTTCTTCTTCTGTTATTGTTCTATCTTATTGATAATATTTGTTTACTATTTCCCTTTCACACTCAGCAATCCCCTTGTGTCTTTGTGGCTTTATTACCTTGCTTGGGGAGAAATTATGAAAAACAAAATAGGAATGGAGACATAGAAAGAAACAAACTTGAAGTGAGAAAAAGAGCTGCTACAGAAAAAAAGCAACGACTGTGTTTAATTCTGCGCAGTCAAGCCTCGAATTGTCCTGATTTGCGCATCTGTTTGCATGTGACTTACATCAATACTAACACCGGCTGTTGGGACGCTTCGTTGTAAACATCGAAAGTTCATGTTGTTTTTTCAGTTGCAGATGAAATTGAAGGCTGAATTAGCAGAGCGCTACGGTTATAGTTTAATGGCGGCGATCATAGTTCCACACAACATCCTAAGTTGCCATATCTCTAACTTTTAATGATTTTTGTCTTTTTCACCACTCACAGTCGCTTTTCAGTCATCCATTTACACAAGCCCGTTATGTATGGAACTAACTGTTTCTCTCTTACCTTCAGATTTACGGCCACGTCACATGAAAAGACACCATTTGCCGTCAAGCAACGTCAAGCCTACGCAGTACCTAGATCTGACCGGGAAGTCTGGTTGGTGTAATATAAAGGCTCGGAATTGTTAATTGGAGAGCCGCGTTCTAATTTCCCTTAGATTCTTATATTCACTTTCTTTTTGTTATTTCTACGCATATTGGAATTTCTATTACATTTTCAGTACTAAAGTGGACCTTCAAATAAAAAAAAGTAGATTTCTTCAATAACTAATTATTGATTTGAGTTCAGCATATACATTTGCACAGAAATAATGCTATTTTGGATAAATTTTAAGGAGGAAAAGCTGTCGACACCTAAAACGAAAATTTACCCACTTCTGTACTCTGATGGCTTCTAGCCACAGCACTTTGAAACACTCGTTCCTGTACTATCACCGAAGTTAACCAACTCGAACCCGGTCAGAATCTAGATGAATAACCGCTTAGAAATACCAGTTGCTACAAGTTTTTATGTGCGGGTGGTGTAAATGATAATGGCTTAGAGAGCCGAGTTGTCATTCCCGTTGGAAATATTTTTGGGAAAGGTATGACCCCACCTCTTCCCCACTAGTTATGGCTTAATTTGTAAAATTTGTATCACGAAATGATTGTTATCTGAAAAAAATTCTTACAATCTAAAATATTTTCCGGCTTTAAATAACCTGCAAAGAGTTGCAAAGCCGTTGAGTGACGAATTCGCCAATCCTTATTTCATGATTATATGTACTCGCATTTTCAGTTGTCGTTTTCTGATTCTAAATATAAGCGTCATTTTTGCTTCCATTTTCTTAAAAGTCCCTCATTACTCACATCTTCTGTTCATGGCATTCTCAGCATCCTTCTGTAGAACCACATTTCTTTTACCTCAAGTTTCCTCTTTGACATTGTCTAGAACTCACTGCCATATAGGAGGATTGATATTAGATAAAAGTTTAGTACTCTTTTCTTTATTTCTAATGAACATTTCCTGTTTCTTAATACTTTGCATAGCTTTTGGAAGTTATCTTTCGATATTGACATATTCTGATAAATAATACTAACTTCAGTACTTCGCTACACTTCTTTACTAAAAGTAAAATATAAAGTTCATAGTTGCATATTTATGTGCTGTGTACCTGATGAATGCGAGCGATCATGGCTTTCCACAATTCCCTATATTTTAATTCGCTAATCTATATTTATTCACTTACACCCCCACCAGTCCTTGTTTTGCCACCCAATTTCACAAGTTCATCAGGTAGGGTACTCGGGGTTTCCTTCTGCTCATCTCATTTTCTATGTTTCTTCTGTGTGTCAAATTCTTCAATTCATCTTACCTCATCAAGTGGTTTAAAAATATAACAGTCTATTTCTGATTCTCAAAATAAGAGTTCTGTTCTTACCGATTTTCTTGTACACTTTCCTTTCGTTACTTCAGTCTTCCGTTCGTGGTGTTTTAGCAACATTCTGTAAAGCTTTATAGCGATCGTCTCAAGTGGGTCCACATTTTTTTTTAATCGTATCACCCCGAGCAAGGCGGCAACGCCACTGATGTGCAGGGGGCTACGTAATAGTGAAAAGATCGGAAAAGAGAAAGCCGGAAACCATATTCTAAACAAGGAACAAAGGATGAGCCTCTTAACCTGTTCAATAGACATGGGTGGAGTGTGAACCGGGCGATAGATAGATCTATCTACTCCAATTGAAGAAAAAAACAAGAAAACAAAGTGAGAAGATTGAGAAAGAGAAAGCCGGAATATAGGATTGTGCTTACATAACAGTTTAGCACTACATTGACTAATAGTTCATTTAGAATTCCTTACGAATTTTCTACCCACACAATACAGGGTCCTTTGGGTAAATTGTCGCGCATACGTGTTGTTTGTCTTTTATTTTGTCGATGGCATAGGTTCAGTTGAGACCGTCTGTAAAAAAAAAGAGTACCATGACACAATTTACTCTACCATAAATTTTGAAAATATATGCTGTACTGCTTGACATTCGCGCCAGAAGCACGAATATAAACATTTCAGGGTATTTGGTGTCAATCTGAGGACAGTGCAAAAGATTCGAAAAGATTTGGATTAGTTTAATAATGATTACGAAGATATTTAGAGTGATCACTAATGATGCAATGTTATATGTACCTGCATTCATCTTCTCATAGGACCTCAAACTCAACACGAAGACCTACATAAAGTGCTTGGAAAAGGTACTGCTACTCTGGGTCAAAAGAGTGGCTGGAAGACCCTGTGCTGGCAGGAGAACCTATTCATGGTTACCAGATAATTTCTGCGACTACATCACCCGTTACATCTGGTCACCTAAGTCCCAAAGCTGCACCTCTCCCTTGATTATTATGTGTAGAGCGCTAGATCCAACAAAAATCCTTGTAACACCAAAGATGAACTGAAGGCAAGGATTATGGCAGCATTAACCAACTTAAACAAGGAAACCAGTCAGAAGAGATGCAGGAGATTCCAAAGTCGTCGGCAAGCCGTGGCTAGAGTTAATGGCAATTTTACTGAAGAAATCTGTTAATATCAGATTATTTTCATTTTGCGTAATTTGGACGAATACTAAGGAGTCAGTTTACAGTGGAAGATTTTATTTTAATCGTATCACCCCGAGCAAGGCGGTAACGCCACTGATGTGCAGGGGGCTACGTAATAGTGAAAAGATTGGAAAAGATAAAGCCGGAAACCACATCCTAAACAGGGAACAAGGGATGAGCCTCTTAACCTGTTCAATGGACGTGGGTGGAGTGTGAACCGGGCGATAGATAGATCTATCTATCGCCCGGACCAAGTTCCTAACATTTTGAGTGCGTTAAGTCGATTAGCAACCGACATAGCACGATTATAACTTTCAGTGCGAAAACTACTCCACAACAAAGACACAGGGCTTGACAGTTGAGAGCTAAATGTAACTTTCTTGCTCGCAAGTTGATGTATTTGATTATCGTGTTTGATATATTGTACAAAGCCCTGAGGGTGCAACGACCGAAACGATGCGAGTACAACAACCAAGACGAGGATAATAGTCCGAATGGAAAAAACTTATAATAATGATAATTCATTATCTCATATATTTCAACATATATAATGGAAGAAGGCTGAAGTGTAGGACGGCCGAAACGATGCGAGTATAACAACCAAGATGAGGATAATAATCTGAATGGACAGCCATGTATTAATGATAATTTCTCTTCTCCAATATTCCAAGATATATCATGAGGGAAGTCCGGAGGATAGGACGGCCGAAACTACTTCAGTATTACTAAGCAAGATGAGCATAATAGTCTCAATGGAAAGCCATATAATATTAATAATTCCTCTTCTCAAGTATTCAATGGCTGAGGCGTATTGGCTGACAGACAAAAATGAGTTAATAAGAATTTTCCCAGTCATACTTTCATAATTATCTGACATGTCCAGCTAATACCACTTGGAATTGTTATCCACACAAACAACAAATCAACTTGGCAGTTTTCAATTGTTCTTTTTGCTTTGTGACCTTATATACAATGTGAATAAAGAAATGTTTATAAAAACTATATCAAAATATATTTGGTAACTTTGAACCTGACAATTGACAAACAACATAACTTTCTGGGAAAAAGATGTTCGTACTTTAAAACACAGGTTTCCATGGAAAAAAAGGGGGAAAACACTATTTTTAAAAACATACTATAAATATTTTTTTTTTACATTGAACGCCCCCAGAACTTTTTTCGGGGACCCTCAGTGCAGTCTTGCAGCGCTGATTTCGGTATGACTTGACACTTCGGGTTAAGTCGACAAGTTGCATTTAGGTTCATCTGATTGTAAATGTGGGGAGAGACAGAAGATTGAGATTGTTCATTAATTTTATTGCTTAGAAGTCGAAACGACTAACCAGTTGGAGGATGTTTGGAACCAGTTTTATTTTTTGTTTTTATGTTTTTTACTCACGGGACACTGTAGTGACATGACGTGTCTTGTTTTCTCACTAAAACGGACGTAGTATGGCATGAAAATATCGAAACTCAAATGCTTTAAGAAACTCAAATCAACAAGTAACAATCCTCCAATGTAAGTCTCTCAACACCTTCAATAAGATTTTGTACAAAATATACATTTGAATAAGATTTATCCTCCTCCTTTCTTCTTCTTCTTCTTTTTCTTCTTCTTCTTCTTCTTCTTCTTCTTCTTCTTCTATGTGCCATGTCTCTTATAGATGTAAGCAATCATGGCTTTCCACGTCTCCCTATCCCTGGTAGCTTTTTTTACATAACTTTCTGGGAAAAAGATGTTCGTACTTTAAAACACAGGTTTCCATGGAAAAAAGGGGGAAAAACATTATTCTTAAAAACATACTATAAATATTTTTACACGCTTTCACCTGTTACCCCACCCGCTTTCACCTGTTACCCCACCCGAACCCCGCTCTGCCACACACCTACTCAGACTCTTCAAATATGTTATTCGCTGCTTTCTTCTGTCTCTCTTTCCCTCTATCTGAAATGTGAGTATCAGATTCTCCAAGCTTTTCCTCCTCATCACATGTCTCAAGAATTTCAGCTGTCTCTTCCTAATGCTCCGTATTAATTTTCTTTTCGTTTCCATCCATTCTAAAACCTCATCATTGATCACATACTCGATCCAGGATATTCGCAGCATCCTTTTGTAGAACCACATTTCAGTTGCTTCAAGTTTTTCCTTCGTCTTTTATTATTGAAGGACAGATATCACATAGCAATTCAGAACTCTCGTCTTTGTTTCTAGCGAAATCTTTCTGTCTCTTAATACTTTGCTCAGTTTCTGGAAAGTGTCCTTGGCTATTCCAATTCGCCTTCGGATCTCAGTGTTGCACGTTCCATTTTCCATTAGAACACTTCTCAAGTACTTACATTTTTGTACTTGCTTGATTTTAGTAACCCCCCAACCTATAATTGGCATTTTGAGCTCTTCCGTTTGCTGATGACCATGCATTCGGTTTTATAGTAATTTATTTGTAGTTCTCTCTTTTGGTTTTCTTCATTTACCTTTTTTAGAAGGTCTTGTATTTTTCTTTCCATGTCAGCTGTATCATCTGCGTATCTTCTGTTGTTCAGATTGTGACTGCCAATGACGAATCCTGGCATGACTTAGGGCCCTCAGAATAGTCTCCCTGTACAAGTTGAATAAATCTGGTGAAAAGACACCTCCTTGTCTTAAGCCCCTTTGTTCATCTGCTAAATTCGTTTCCTGTCAGTAGAGGTTCTTGATTACTCTAATATCTTTACTCGTCCTTTTTCTTCTATATGCCAGGCTCTTTGGACCTACTTTTTATTTTTTAAGACTCTTTATCCGCTCACTTGTGGACTAATGGTTATCGGCTCGGAATGAGAACTAGGAGAGCTGAGTTCGAGTTATAGTTGAATTCGTTTCATTCATATTATGGACTAATATTTCGGGAAACCTTAAGGATTAATACTTTTAGGAAATGTATTAATTCATCTCTACTTCCTCAAGTTATACGTTGAATAGCAGGACGGATTGGATTCGATAGCCTTGGTTGGTAGCCAGTCTACCGTAGAACGTAATGGCAACCTAATGCGGAAAAACCTTCAGCCTAGTCAGTCATGTCTCGAAAGTATCACGTATAACCATTAACTGACTGACCCGTTTACTTTCCCTTTGTCCTGCTATCTTTTTCACCAACTTGTTATATTCATTACTCACTGTTTCCTCTGCTTGCCCTGCCTTCATCTTATCTTGTGAGTGTTGGTTTCTTTAAACTCTCTTTCTTGATACTTTCTTAACATCAGTACTGATTATATATTTGTATTAGAGCCACAAGTCCTCTTTTATTCATCATCTTACAAACTCCTTTCTCATCGACGCAGCGTCACCATATTCCCGTTACTCAATCGCTATTTCATCCGTATATCTTCAGACGAACTACATTCCTTATTTCTTCTAGTTCAGACCTTCACAGTTAACACCTTCCATGTCATGTAAACAGGGTCAATTCATTCTCTTTGTATTTCGTTCCTGTCTAATTTGGACAACTTCTTCTTCGGAAATATCACTTAGTGGAACAAACTTTCCAGGGGCTGCTTCCACACCGCTACAATTTCAACCAAGTTTAGGGCCAGCTATAATAATGATAATTCATCTCAAATATTCCACTATATATAATGAAAGAAAGCCGGCGTGTAGACTGCCGAAACTATGTGTCAAGATGAGGATAATAGTCCGAATGGAAAGGTATATAATAATGACAATTCCTCATTTCATATATTGCAATCTCGCAGTTATGTATGACCAAAATGGCAAAATAAGTTTATTTAACCAAATGGCATGTAAAAGTGTGTGGGGTAAGCTAGGTTGGAAAGACTTTTTTATTTTTTTATTTTTTGAAACTCGCTAAAGTTATGTATTTATTTTTTTTACTATTTTTTGCTTGATTCTATGGTTCATTTGAACGAGTTCTTTTTCAAAGAAATTTCTTTGGACTTTTTAAGCCCCATGTTATTTATTCCATTTTTTTTCCAAATTGGAGTAGATAGTACCTACTATCGCCCGGTTTCACACTCCACCCCCTTCTATTAAACAGGAGTAGAGGTGATCACCTTGTTTCTTGTTTAGGAAGGGGTTCCCGGTCCTTCTACCTCCTCCTTCGGTCTTAGTGGTAGTTCAATTGAAAGCTCTTTGCTGTTAGTGAGTGTTGTGGCAATGTCTCTCCATTCTGAGGGTACCGGGTTGGCCGTTTCCTGGTTGCTGCTTCCGACTGGCAATTAGGAGCCCGAACTCTTGCGTAGCGTCTTGAGAGGCTGCTCTCTGATCAGCAGTTGAATAATATCGGGGTTCCTGTAGTGCCATATCGCGCATGGACGGGCGTCTCTTCATGAACCTCCGGTGGGCAACCCCAAGGCCACATTATGCTGCAGGCTGCGCCAGTCTCCATTCCTCACATGCTGCAAATAGTAACCAACTGATTCTACCCTAGTCCTCAACCAAAACACCATGAAAAAGAACAAACAAAATACCAAAATCAAACCAGCTACTCGGAAAACGCCAAACCTCTGTGTCTCTTTCACTAACATATACGGTATCCGCACTAACATTTATAGCGTAGAAGCATTCCTCCAAACTAACTCTCCTGATATCTTAGCCCTATGTGAAACTAACCTTGAACCGTCTATCCCCTCCTCTGAGTTCTATGTTCCTGGTTACCTTCCCCTCTTCAGGAAGGACTCCATGGGCTTGGTGTATATGTCAGTGAACACCTCCCCCTAGCTAGGGTAACATCTCTCGAATCCCTGGACCAGTCTTTCATGTGCTTCCGTCTCTCACTTCTAAGCTCTGTCAGCCATCTCTTCTTCCTCTACCGGTCCCCCTCCTCCTCTGACTGTTCGGTACTTGACAGCATCTCTGACAATATCGACAAGGCCATTTCTTCGCACCCATCTGCCCATATTTTCGTGTTTGGCGACTTTAACGCCCACCACACTAAGTGGCTGGAAAACTCTGTAACCGACCCTGCTGGTGTCCACACCTTTAATTTTTCAATCTCCCAATCCCTTACGCAAGTGGTGAACCTCCCCACACGTTTCTCCAATAGCTCTAACGGAAGACCTAAGGTCAATAGACCTCTGCTTGACTTCCACCCCAAATTCTTGCTCCACCAGACAGCTCTGCCCTCTCGGAAATTCTGACCACGCCATAGTTTCTGTCAACATCTCGTTCCACTCCACCCCTACCCAAGAAACCCAGACCAACAGAATATCCTACTGCTATCAAAGAGCGGACTGGGATTCGTTCCGTGACTTACTCTGCGACGTTCCTTGGAACAATGTTTTTAGTCTTCCCATCGAAGACTGTGCATCAGAGGTCTCCTCCTGTGTTAAGGCCGGCATCGATGCATTCATCCCTGCCAGGAAATTTCAGCTTAAATCTCATTCGTCTCCCTGGTTCTCGCCCGCTTGCTCGGCTGCCATTCCGGCTTTATCGTAGCCACGCGTCGGACCAAAACAGGCGCCTTTTCGCCTCAGCTCGTAATAAGTGTAAAAAGATACTTAACAAAGCTAAGATTCTGTTTGCTGCCAGAATGAAGCAGCGCATAGCATCCACCAAGTTCGGTACCAAAGACTACTGGCGTCTCTGTAAACGCGTGGTTAGCAAGAGTAAGTCCTCAATACCCCCACTAATAAACGAGTTTGAGGTCCTCACCTCCTCAGCAGACAAGGCTGAATGCTTTGCCCGTAGATTCTCAACCAATTCGACTCTGGATTCGTCTGGAATCCATACACCCGATTTCCCATCTAGAACTGAGGCTCAATTGAATGACGTCCACATCACGCCCTCGCTGATTTCTAGCATAATCTCAAAACTGGACCCTCACAAAACGAGTGGTGGGGATGGAATCCCAATCATAGTTTTGAAGAATTGTGCCCCTGAACTCTCCTCTGTACTCCTTTCTAAGCTCTACAACCTCCGCCTATCTTCCTCCTACTTTCCTGCCTGTTGGAAGTCTTCTTCTGTGGTTCCAATATTCAAGAACACTGGTGAACCATCGGACCCCGCAAATTACCGCCCCATCAGCCATCTTCCGATCTTCGGCAAAGTGTTCGAAGCCATTATCAATGCCGAGGTCGTTCAGCATCTCACAGCCCACGGACAAACAGTATGGCTTCCGCTTCACCAGGTCTACTGCTGATATGCTAACGACCATCACCTAGTATATATACCAGGCTCTCGACAAGAATGGTGAAGCCCGAACCGTCGCCTTGGATATCTCTAAAGCATTCGACAGAGTATGGCATGCCGGTCTTCTACGGAAACTGCGAAGCTATGGCATAACTGGACTTTTGTTAGACTTAATCCGGTCATTCCTATCTAACCGCACACTGAAGGTGGTATTAAACCGACATGCCTCCCAGAACTATCCTACAAATGCGGGTGTACCCCAAGGCTCTATCCTAGGTCCTACGCTCTTTCCAATCTATATCAATGATCTCCCCGATGCCATAAGATCACAAGTAGGCATGTACACAGATGATACCACAGTTTACTCTCGCCTCGATCAAAAATCTGGTGTTGCTAAATCTATCCTGCAATTATATAAATCCACCATCCGCCCGTGTATTGAGTACTGCTGCCACATCTGGTCGAGTGCCCCTTCTATTCTCCTCGGGGTTCTTGACAAAATACAGCGAAGAATCTGTAATGTGATTGATACCGACTTGGCTGACCGCCTGCAATATCTCTCTCACCGGCGTGACGTGGCTTCTCTGTGCCTCTTCTATAAATACTTTCATGGCTTCTGCTCTGACGAACTTAAATCACTGGTGCTCCCCTAGATGTGAATTTGCACGAGATACTAAATTGGCAACTAGGTCCCACCATTTTACAGTGCAACCGATGAAATGTAACCGCAATTTCTACTCCAACAGCTTCTTTCCACGCACTTCCCGCCTGTGGAATTCACTACTGCATGCTTGCTTCCTCGACGGCTACAACCCCCAGGAGTTTAAATGTAAGGTCAATAGACACCTCCTAACACACTAACTCACACCCACTCTCTCCAACTCTCTCCTTATGTAAATCCTAAGTCGTCTATCACCCTTCTTCTGACATTTCCTATACCCAATCGCTCTATGTAACCCCCTGCGCTATAGTGGCAGTGGAATGCCTTGCTTGAGGTGATACGATATATATATATATATATATATATATATATATATAATGAGTGTTGAACGCAACCAACTATGCAAGTGTAACTAATATATTTACCATCCATATTCTTATAGTATGCAATTCTTACTTCATCTCTTTACGTTCTTAGAGCAACTATATTCAGTAACCTTCTGCTTTGAGTCTTTCTCTCAGATGCAGCGTCGCAAGTCTCTCTCTATCGCTGTTTCTATAGAAAATGTGCCAACGAGCTACATTCCCTGGTTACATTCGTTCCGACCTTTGCAGCTAAGACCCACCATGATATATATACAGAGGTAATTCATTTTCATCAAATTAGTATTCCATTGATAAAGAAGAAGCCCGAGATTGATTGATTGATTGATTGATTGATTGATTGATTGAGTTGTCTGTTTAACGGTATATCAAGATCCACCATGCTATATATACAGAGGTAATTCATTTTCATCCAATTGGTATTCCATTGATAAAGAGGAACGCCAATATCGATTGATTGATTGATTGATTGATTAATTAATTGATTAATTGATTGAGTTGTCTGTTTAACGGTATATTAAGTCCTTATGGTTTATTTAATACCGAAGTTTAATTTTTTTCGGAGCTTGAAAGTATTGAAATGTTATTCTGCCTCCACAATTGAATACATGGTAGATGATACTCAAATTTTTATATATATATATATATATATATATATATATATATATATATATATATATGTTTGCGTCGACATGATTACTAAAGGCAGTAATGCGTCTTTTATGTTGTGGCTTTGTTGAAGTTATATTTTGGAATACACGCTTGTAAAAACCTCTAGTATCCAGATCAGATATCTTGCTGCAGGATGTAATTAATCGTCAGACCCAGGACTAGACTTCTGGGAAGATACTTATCCTAAGTTAGTTCTCAAATCTAGGGTCACCCGTTGTCTATCCTACATGAATTCATCTACTTCACTTCGTTTATAAAAGATTCCCATTCAATAACCCTATATCTCGAGTGACTCTTGGGCCTTTTTATTATAAAGAAACGAAAAAGAAAGAATGGAAAATAATGTACGCATTGTTCTCAAAATTATATTTCAGTCAACAGATTACTGAGTGCAAAAGAACATCTGCCATATATATATATATATATATATATATATATATATCTTCGTTGTTATGACTGTCATTTATTGTTTCTTTTGCTGATGTCAATTATCACCATGGCACTGCTGGGCAAACAGGTTATCAGAGGAGCCATTGTGTTGTTGGTGTTACCGTCGCATTGTTGACCTCTGTGTTTATGATCATTCGTAGGCTCTGATCAGTACCCGCATCTTGACGCCAAGGAAACTGGCATAACAAATAAAAAAATCAAACACAGACTCTAAGTTTTAAAACTAATGATATAGAATGTCCTAATTCATCACTTTCATATCAGTAAGTCTCTCTCTCTCTTTCTCTTTCTATTCCCCCCTCTCTCTCTTTCTCTTTCTCTTTCTCCCAATCTGTTTTGTAACTCTTTTTTCTTTGGCCCTTCTATAACTTTTGTATTATATTATTAAGAATGAACTTCTTCTTCCCTAGTTTACGGAACAGGCACATGAGAGGATATTTACCCGATCTCTACAATCTTAAACTCTTCAAATCAAAGGTTTAACGCTATCTTTCCTACATAACCACCGAACTGCAGTTCTTATCTCCTCCATCTACTCTCAAATAACAACCACATTAGAGATCCCTCTACCCTGAGTGGAACTTAGGCCTTGTAATTTCTGGATATTAGTAAAAAACAAAAAATGTCCAAACCAATTTTTATCCCATCCTCTTGTTATAATCTCAGTCCTTGTTTTGCATCAATGTAAACAAGCTCTTTAGTAACTTTCTGTTTATTTTTGCCCTCTTGTCTTCAATATGCTTTGCGAGTGTCAAATTCTCCAAGGTGGTTTTTCTTATTAGATATATGCCAAAGATTTAACTGACTCTAATCTCAACTATCTTTGTCTGATTCTAAGTATAAGTGTCCTCATCTTATTCATCTTACTTAAAACTTCCTCGTTACTCACATGTTCAGTTCAGGATATTCTCAGCTTTCTATGAAAAAATGTCAGGATTGATTAGTAGTGCATAGCAGTTCAGCACCCTTTTCTAACGTTGCATTTAAATTCTTGAAGATTGTAGGGGAGGAAAGCAAGAAATTGGAAGGGAATTCCAGAGGGGAGAAGTACGAGGAAAGAAACTATTTGAACAGAACCTATGGTTGCATCTATCTATCTATCTATCTATCTATCTATCTATCTATCTATCTATCTATCTATCTATCTAAATTGAAGTAAAGTAAAAAAAACGATATAACTTGAAGCATAGTAAAAATAGCCAAACCTTACAACGGTGGTAAAATATGCAGATTATGCCAATAGGCTATTATGTGGTTCCCAGGCAAAAACAAATTACTACAGGAAAGAAGAGAAATTATGACCAAGTGCAACCAAACCAACAAATGCCTACACTATCATACAATCATGGATAAAAATGTTCTAAGACCTTTAAGTAACTTTTCCTAATTTTGAAAATTGAGCGTTCATAAGATCCCCGTTACGTGAGCTTTTGAAAAAGGTAAAATCAGTTATTGTAAATCTCTTGAAGATACCAAAAAGTAGAAACCTAGGTCGCGAATTAAATGGTTTCCAAGTATTATATATATATATATATATTTTAATTCAGATACTTTAATCCAAGCGAAAAAAGCAGGAAGGTAAATTCCAAAAACCCGATCCTAATTAATATTAAAAAGTTTATTTTAATATTAAAAAATGATACAGGAAGAGAGCTCCATGTAATAAAATATTACAGAGCAAATATAAATTAAAAAAGGATTAATTCAATGATGTTGAATGACCATTTCGATATGAAAATCCCCACGGGGGATAACACATCACCTCAGCAACCGAAAAATCCTTTCAGAAACTGGATTTTTCGGTTGCTGAGGTGATGTATTATCCCCCGTGGGGATTTTCATATCGAAATGGTCATTCAACATCATTGAATTAATCCTTTTTTAATATATATATATATATATATATATATATATATATATATATAAGTAAGTAAGTAAGTAAGTAGCTAACCTAGAGCCAATCGACCTACTTAGGTTTCACCTAATGGATCATCAAGGCAAGTTCCCCCTCCGCGTTTATACTCGGTGGGTTTTTCGAGACGTGTTTAAAGATAAATTTACAGTTATATATTTGCTTGTTCATATCACTATCTATCTATCTATCTATCTATCTATCTATCTATCTATCTATCTATCTATCTATCTATCTCATTTCTTATCTATCTATCTATCTATCTATCTATCTATCTATCTATCTCTATCTCTATTTCTTATCTATCTATCTATCTATCTATCTATCTATCTATCTATCTCTTCAATTTCCAAAGACTGCGTTCGGATTTGTTTCTGTAGCCTACTCACGAATAAAGTGAATTGGTCTTTCCAACTCAGCGCAAAGCCGACTTGTGTGGAACAATATTAAGAGATAGAGTAGGGCGGGGAGAGAGATGGATGTAGAGAGCGCAGGAGAGAGTCCGAGTTCTTTCTGGAAGTCAGGCTATAAAATCTCACAAGTGATTAAAAATACTCCCGGTTCCTCATTACTTGCATCACGGAAAATGTATCTTTTTTATCCTATTCTTTATTATGATATTATTTTTTTTTTATTTAATCTCATTTTCCCCAAATACATGAGAAAAGAATTTCTAGCGAATTTAATGCCCACAGAAAGAGACACGGTATGATGGGACAGCGAGTGACGTATTTTGTAATTTTGTATAAATGAATTTTCCAACGGCGAAAATACAAAAAAAAAAAAAAAAAAAAAAAAAACGTAGAGAGCCATGATCTCTCACCTCAAAAAAGGACTTGACACATAAAATAGGAAAAATACTTCCTACGACACAAAATCGGCAATATTGGCTACTTAGTAATTATCTAGTTCATACCAGTAAAAGATCTAATAGATTGATATGATAACGACTTCAAGGGACCCAAAATAATATCTTCTATGTATTGCTTGACAGGACACAATGCCAGAAGTAAAGACTGTCAAATAAGAATTGAATTTACGACAGTAGTAACAGTTTGCGTGAAAAACGGACTAGCGAGATGCTTTAATGTGTAATTTGAACGCTGTACAATGATTTACGAGATTGTATTTTATTCATAAAATACCGGGCTGCTGAGCATGAAAAGATATGTTTAATTGAATCATGGCTTTCCGGTGATTGTTAACAATGACCGTGACCGGGTTTCAACATTTCAGGAAATTGTAAAATCGGGTTAGTTTTGTCATTTGACGCCATTATAATTATCAATAGCTAGTTCATCACACTGTTTGTTGAGAAATGTCTCCTCATTTGTAAATGCAAAACATTGACGAACAGTTTATGCATACAGATTAACAACGTATTTTGTTTCCGCTTTTGTTTTTTAATCACTAGGTGAATATTCATGGATCGCAAACCTGTACTTATCACCATGAAGATGTTATTAGATTTGCTGGCAGCTTAATGGTCATAGGCCCGGAAAAAGAATTCGGGGATCCAAGGTTAAATTCTGGCCTAATCTTTTTCGTCCAATTTCTCATTATTTCACTTGAGATAGACACGAATCCAGTTGATATCGCACGCACATGAGTTAAATAACGGAATATTTTAGCTGCTAACGACCCTATATATTTCCAATAAATAGTAGCAGTTTTTACATCTTAAAAAAAAGTATAATGTTGAGCGTCATTATCCCTTATGCCCTTGGAGTAGATAGACTAAACTATCGCCCGGTACACACTCCACCCACGTCTATTGAACAGTTGAAGAGGCTCATCCCTTGTTTCCTGTTTAGGATGCGGTTTCCGGTCTTCTCTTTCCAATCATCTCACATTTTTTTTCAATTGGAGTAGATAGACTAAACTATCGCCCGGTACACACTCCACCCACGTCTATTGAACAGTTGAAGAGGCTCATCCCTTGTTTCCTGTTTAGGATGCGGTTTCCGGTCTTCTCTTTCCAATCATCTCACATTTTTTTTCAATTGGAGTAGATAGACTAAACTATCGCCCGGTACACACTCCACCCTTGTCTATTGTACAGTTGAAGAGGCTCATCCCTTGTTTCCTGTTTAGGATGCGGTTCCCGGTTTTCTATTTTCCATTCTTCTCACTTTTTTTTCAATTGGAGGAGATAGACTAAACTATCGCCCAGTTCACACTCCACCCACGTCTATTGAACAGGTGAAGAGGCTCATCCCTTGTTCCCTGTTTAGGATGTGGTTTCCGGCTTTCGCTTTTCCAATCTTTTAACTCCTATGTAGCCCCCTGCACATCAGTGGCTTTTCCGCCTTGCTCGGGGTGATATGATTAAAAAATAAAAAATAAATGATGAAAGTACAAAGTATTGTTTTATTTATTTCGGACATTTTGGGTTGGAAACACCGGGAGACAGTCTAATGGTTAGCGACACGGAGAAAAATAAATAGGCGAGCCAGGTTCGAATTCCAACAGTCCTTATTGTTCTCTTTGCATTAATGTTTTCGAAAAAGGCATGAATCCAATTTTCTGTGCACTCTCTTTACTAACGAACGCCTTAAAAACCGTCTCGCTGTTGATTGATTTATTTATTCGTTTTTTACGGCTTATCAACCAAGGCTATTTAAAGCAAAAAAATATTTTCTAAATATTTTTTAAATTGTTCTATTTAAATATTTTTAAAATGTTATATATTTTTGAGGGTAGATAATAGTAGTTTAGTGATACAAGTTTTACTATTTCACCCATAACTGAAGGGAAAACGGGTGTATTCATAACTTCACCAAGGTTATTGGCGCATATGTAAATATAACGAACTCAACAAGAATTGGAACTCGACTCTCCAATTACCAATTCCGAGCCATTATTCATTGCACTAACCGCACATCCAAGCTTACAGCACCTGGTATTCCAAAGCGGTCACTCATCTAGGGATTGACCAGGCTCGGAATTGCTTAACTTCCGTAATCGTACGGCAACCTGAGTTTTAACTTGATGTGGCCGTAAGGTGGCTCGCTGTTGTGATGAAAGGTTCAATATGCAGATAATCGATTTGGGAGAATTTTGGCAGATTACACTGAAAAAAAAACGGGAGTTACCATATGGTGTCTATATTCCTGAGGAACCAACCCCAGAGGAGCAGAGAAGAACAGTGTCGAAGAAGGACAAGTCATGAAAAAAAAATACTTCTATTCGCTGCGCGCGCGCGCGAACACACACACACACACACCATATTTTTTTTGTTCTTTTTCACGTTGACAGTAGAGACTTTTTGTTGAACTTTTTATTGAAAATTGTATATTTAGCTTTGAATAAAAGTTAGACAGGACCGAGAATGAAAAAAGGAACTTTTCCAGTTGTCTGCAGAGACTTTTTAATAAAGGATTTTTTAGTAAATTTGCATGGTTAGGTAATAAAATGTGTCATTGAAATTGCATGGTTAGGTTGAATAAAATATAGATGAAGCCGAAGTTGGAAAAAGATCTGAATTCAAAAGAACATATTTCTCAAATTTAGCAGGCGCACGGAAAGTACTCAAAAATTAGTAACCTTTTGCCGCATACATCCATCAACTCAGTAAAACTGGAGTAAACGTCGGACAAAACTTCATCTGGTTCAACTGGATGCAGTAATTTTTTTTATACAATCATTTCACCCCAACCAAGGCAGAAATGCCACTGGTGCACAGTGAGTTAGAGTGAACGAATAAAAAAGGTAAAGGGGATGCCGAAGAAAATCAAGAGATGGATAAAGTCCAGTTTACTTTTCTATTTAATCCATATCTACGGGGAGGGAAGATTGCCAAGAGCATCAGTGCAAAAATGATAACAGATAGATAAGAGATGACAACGCTGCATTTAAACTTTTGAAGATTTTATCTCTCAGGGAAGCATGCAAATGGAAATGATTTCCACAAACGAGGAATGCGAGAAAAAAAATTTAGAGTAGATGAGGCAGTTACATTTAACTAGTTTTCGAGTAAAATGGTGGGACCTTAATGCCAATCTAGGAGCACGAGTAAATACATGTGGTACTATAGGGTACAATGAAAATAATTGTAGAAAAGACAAAGGGAAGCTACATCACGTTGGTGAAAAGCAAAAGACTGAAGGCGGGATGCCAAGTCAGGATCATTTATATTACAGATCCTTCTTTGAATTTTGTAGAGAACCTCAAGATGAATAACTGGAGGACTCGACCAGATATGGCAACTGTATTCAATGAACGGACGAATGGTAGATTTGTAAATATGTAAAAGGATTCTGACAAAAAATTGTTTGAATCAATAGTTTCTCGGAAGGAGCTAATGGTATAGGACTGCCTTGTTATAAAATGTATAGTCATATGACATTATTTAATTAAAAGCGATCATTAGTTAAAAAGAAACTCCCCTAAAGACAAATACGATTCAAACCTTTTGGTTAATTCTAAAAAAGCTTGTATGAATTACAGAAGACGTTCTGAGGTTCGCCCAGACATATTTTGTTCTTGTGTGTGTGTGTGTGTGTGTGTGTGTGTGTTCCTGGTAATTTATGTTGTAAGATGTCAAGTTGAAAATCTTCTTCCTTGCTCAAACGGTGAAGGGTTTGTTCGACGCTGTGCAATTGTCTGAACATCTGACTTCCCATGAGTTAGAACCAAACGGAATATTATATACATTCACATAAGAAAGCATAAATATCTTGTTCTCGTTGTATTTCCTTGTCAGACAATTTTGCTCTCTGATTGGTGCAATCTTCTTTCAAACTTTCTGTAAATTCCAGTATTTCCTTCACTGCCACGACAACTGACACTTTTCATAAAAGCATTTTTCACCTTCGCCATTTCTCACTTTCTTCCTCTAGTTTACGGGAATTTTAACAACAGAAATCATTATCAGCAATTGGTCATTACTCATATTATTACTGTATTTATATCTCAAGTGTGTATTATAAAACATATATAATAACAAAACGTAAAATTATATTAAACTAGCAGTATAGCCCAGCGTTGTTCGGGTGTAATGAAAATTTTAAAACTAATCCAGGGTCCTGGAGCTCAGACTCTTTGGACGTGTCACGAAAGACTAAAAAGCAATAGTTGTTTCCAGTCAAAGCGAAATCGTAGCCTGAAAGAAAAATGAATGGCTGTAAGTCAAATTCTGATTTCCTGGGATCGATATCAAATAAATTTTTTCGTCGTAAACTGAATTTTGAAGGCTATATAAGTTCTCTGAGTAAATGGTATCATGACTGAGACTAAGAACTACAATTATACCTGCTTAGAGGTAAAATCAGAAAAAAGGGAAGGAAAAGAAAACAAAAATTAGAAGTTTCTACAAATTTAGAGAGATACTCGATTATCTTTGTATAGTTTGTGAAAGTCTGTCAGAAAATTAGAGGTGTTCTCCGATTTTGTACATTTGATGAAAATATGAGTTCTATCTCATTTTAGTTTGTAAAACTGAACTATGGGCTAATTAAACCAGAAACCCAATGATGCCTGTGAATTGTCAACACTCTCTTTTAGACTAATAAACAAAAAATTGTAAAATTTTCCTTGTCTGTTTAATTTCTTGAAAAGTTTTATACACTTTTTATAGTGTCGTTACATTAATTTACTTTGAGGGCAAAGAGTGTGTAAACACTATCTGTACCCATTTTGGAATATTAATCAATACGGACACACATCTTATATTGGAACATTAATCATTAATTACTGATGAAACCTGGTGAGACTTCTAATTCTCTCAGAATTGCCTCGCCGTATCTCTTTGGTGAAAAGACACAACCTCAGTGGAATGAATAGCTTATTTCGAATTCCAGACGGTTTTGTTGCATTCACTTACGCACAATTGTCACTGGGAAAAATATAAATAAATTTCTTTCTCTCGGTTATGGGTTAAATAGCAGGTAATGTATCTATAAAAATCATTATTTTTCTCAAAATTTATTAATGCAATATTAACTCGCAAAAATTACTGTATTTTCAGGCTTACAAGATGCACCCTAATATTGGAAAGAAATTTCTAAGTCATTCTCATACAACAACCCCGTGCGTCCCTTACATATTGGCACCACGTATTGTTTACATTAATCACTCGTCCTTCCCACCACCACGAGGAAGTAGATGCGACACAAGGTCAAGATTTAATGTGGGGAGCAGGAACGCGTACGAGAGGGCAAGGCACAAAAATTGCCCAGTCTCCGCAACCTCCGTTAGCGCTGGCCTCGGCGACGAGCATCGGTCCACCTCTCTGATGCAATGGGTGGCGCAACATCGGAACACTGTTCTCCGAGACCAGTCATTTCAGTATTTTCTCAGTTACATGCCTGTCCTCGGACAGAGATGCAACTGAGCCGCACTCTGTCTTCGGGGACAGAGACGTAAACGTGAGATGATTTGGATCCCCACCAATCACAAACGATTTTGTTTGTATGGCATTGACATATTAGTTGGTGGTTAGTAAATATACTATACATTTTTAATTGTCCAAGAGTGGTTTTATTTTCATAAAAATGAATTAAACATTTAAAAAATATGAAACAATCCAAGAAATTTGATTCATCCTCAAATCCCCCAAACTCGTCACTACTGGATTTGTGTAAAAGCTCTAAATTATCATTTGCAGAGTTGTCACTACTGTCAGTCATGCACATTAAATGATTGCAACTACCAAGTATATCATGGTAGTAACCATGGTGGTAACTGATAGATTCGTCTTGCTAGATGCACTCATATTTTTCAGTGTAATTTTTAGGAAAAAATGTGCGTCTTGTAAGCCGGAAAATACGGTCTTACAATACAATATATATCTGCTTTAAATAACACACAAACATTTGATAAGCAGTAATATTTAACAAACCTGAGATTTATGTATGAAAAAATTACATGCTTACTTTTATAAAAACACACTGGAAAAAATATGCTTGATTTGATAAATTGAAGAAAATTCGAGGCAGCTTTAAGAACATTTGTAAACTTAACCGCATTTTTTAAAATTCCAAAATTCATCTCTCTGGACGCATGTGTTTGTATACATTTGTGTATGTGTCTGTGTATGTGTGAGTCGGTCTATGCGTGCCTTTCTTTAGTAATTGCCTTATGACAACGTAGCCACTGAGTTATATGTCTCCGCCCATAATAACCTTGACTAATCAGTACTTATCTGTTTTCGCTTAAACGCTGTCAGAAACCACAAAATGCCCAGCTATGTAAAAGAATAAAAGAATGAAAAATGTTTTTTATTTAAATGATGTCATCGGGTAACTTTATCATTTTTAAAAAGTTTACTGAATAAAGTTTGAGTCATTGAATTCCGATCGATCTCAGTTGCCATAAAACCGACAAATTTATGAGAAAAATATAAATGTGGGTCAGTTTTTTTATTAACTCTCCAAAGATACCTTTCACATTTAATTTATGTAAATACAGTGCAACCCGGCTATAAGAGAGTTTTCGGGACCGGATAAAAGTTCTCTTATATCTGGATGTATCTTATATCAGGGTTTGGTCTATTTTATATATTACCACAGGCTCTAATTTGGGACCAGATAAAATTTCTCTTATATCCGGGTTTATTTTATAAAAATATTGTTTTGTTCCAAATGGCGAAGGCCCTGGGGTAAAGTGTGGAAGGGTTTTAGGTCAACAACGGTCACAAAGTAGAACAGGACAGCGCTGGTAGTCGCGAGGTTACAGGGTGTTGAAACGGTATATTTAGGAAGGGGAGGAATAGATTTAAATGTAATATCTTAAAATTTTTTAATTAAGTTTATCCATTACAGAAAGTCATGAATTTAAAGTTATTAAAGAAATATATATATATATATATATATATATATATATATATATATATATATATATATATAGGGATTTGGTAAAGGAGTTCATATTTTATAATGATATAAACTAAATGAGTTAAATTAGTTAAATTAATTTTTTTAAGGTTAAGATTTTGGGCTGTTTGAAGAGGTGTATTTAGGCGAGAAGGAATGGGTTTCAATATAAGATTTTAAAAATTTTTATTTAAGTTTATTTTAGGTAGAAGCGAACTAAATGCCAATTACAGGAAGTTATCAGTTCAAGAATTATTAGAGAAAAAAATCATTAAAGAAAAAAATTATTAGAGAAAAAATATTAGAGAAAAAAATTTAAATATATATATATATATATGCGTTAACCAAGGAAAAGGGGTTCAGTAAAAGAATCCATATTTTCTAAAGATAGGCAATTAAAGAAGCTTGGGATAGAAAGGTAGGGGGGTTAAAATACTTTTTAAGGTTAACGTTAGGGAAAAATTAAGATTAAAATTTAAATTGAATCCTTTTAATTTATATTTTAACATCTAGTCAACGGGGATTTAAATTATAAATTTAAGTATTCAAAAAATTTGCCTGTGGCGGCACTGACTGATGAATTCCCTCCTAAGATTCAGTAGCTGGTGTTGGTGGGGGTATTTTAATATTGAAATTTTTTCCAGTAAACATAGACAGCACCTATCACGAAAATTCCTCGGAATACGGGCTGAACCTATCAGTTTCCAGTTAATTTCAGGATCCAGCCCTTGCTCTTTCATTTTGAAAGGACCTGCGGACATACCGATATAGGTCCGGAACTCGTTTTTTTTTTGTTGTTAGATTGGGAAATGCGGGCTTTATAAATCACGTGGGTGGATTTTCATTTTCCCTACACCGGGCAGGCGTCCACAGAATTACAGCTGCATTCGTTTAGAATTCCGGACCTAGATTCAGCATTGCGCAAGTTCACCAGAATACTCCTGTTATGAGAACTAATAAGGTTGTCTATATTCGGGGTGCAAGAATAAGTAATTTTAAGGGTGTACCTATTAAAAATCTTCCGTGGATTTATATATATATATATATATATATATATATATATATATATATATATATATATATAAAATTTTGGTTATTTCACAAATTCATAGGTAATAAATATTTCGCAGTTGAACAGCCGCTGCATAGCTGTGAAATATTTATTACCCATGGATTTGTAAAATATCAAAATTTTTTTTCAAGCTAAATTTAATAAAAAAATTAACATTGAGTTCTTTTAAGTTTGTCTCTATTGGAATTTATCTGACAAATATACCAAATTCTCTACTTTATATATATATATATATATATATATATATATATATATATATATATAAGTAATGGTTATTGATGGAAATGCATTCTATAGTTTGATATTTACTTTAAAAAGTGCTCAATACAAAAATAGAACATAGTTATACGGTAATAATAGTATTAATAATAGCATACTGTAACTCAATAGCTATAAAGTTTTGGTGTTAAACTTTATAGCATTTGAGTTGTAGTATGCTATGCCAATAATAATTACCGTATATATATATATATATATATATATATATATATATATATATATATATATATATATATAATTTATAAAGACTTTAAACAACGCTAGTACCAAAAATGAAAATTCAAGCTAGAAACTCTCAGTTCATAATATGCACTTGATGATTGTGTAGTGAATGAAACACCGAGTCGTGCTTTAGGATAATAGGAATCTTTATTAATATATAATTATTAGCTCTGTTTTCATATTACTTTGAGCACTGGTCTATTAACACCAGACAAATATTTAAATATCGGTGTGTACATGCGTATATACACATATACTTATTTACATCCATATATATATACATACATACATATATATATATATATATATATATATATATATATATATCGGCTTTCACATAAGACAGTTAAGTGTTATAGGTGATACAAGGGCGATCATGTCTCAAAAGAGACATGAATGGGTAGAAGATTTTCTTGCAGTAGTTCTGCGGTAGACTAGTTGCCAACTAAGGCCATAGAATCCAAGCTGTTGTTTAACCCAATACTGGAGGGAGAAGAGACGGATTAATACATTTTCCAAGGGGATTTGCGCGTAAGTGAATGCAACGAATTTAACAGGAATTCGATCTCGGCTCTCTGATTTTTACACATACCGATTCTTATACGAATAACTGTGCCTGCATAAACTGACTGCCTCACATTCCATTTACTTATAACACATTTCACACATTGGGTCACTATGTCGATCCAGGATGTTTTTTCCACCTGAATCCATCCTGCATACATACAAGTCAACCATCCGTCCGTGCATGGAGTACTGCTGCCATTTATGGTCAGGTGCCCCTGCCGTTCTCCTCAGTGTTCTTGACAAGCTCCAAAGGAGAGTCTGTAATGTGATAGGTGCTGATCTGGCGACTCGTCTGCAGCCACTTTCCCATCGTCGAAATGTGGCCTCCCTCTGTCTCTTCTATAAATACTTTCATGGCTTCTGCTCGGATGAGCTTAAGTCACTGATGCCTCCTCAACAGGTGTTTACCCGTTCAACCAGACTGGCAACTGGGTCCCACCCATTCACAGTCAGGTTAGCCAAACGCAGACGACAATTCTACTCCTGCAGCTTCCTCTCTCGCACTTCCCGCCTGTGGAACTCACTCCCGTATTCTTGCTTTCCTGACGGCTACGACCTCCAGAAATTTAAAAGCAAAGTTAATACTCACCTACTAACCACTGGCCTCTAGCTCTCTCCCCTCCCCTGTATAACCTTCCCTTTCTCTCCACCTATGTATCTGTCATCGCACCTGCTTTCTCAGCTTTCTATTGTTCCTTTCTAACTAGCTTGTACTCCTCACTCTTTTCTAATTAATCTTTTTACATTTATGTAACCCCCTGCACATCAGTGGCGTTTCTGCCTTGCTCGGGGTGAAATGATTAAAAAAAAAAAACAACTTATTATTACAGACTTTACTCAAATTATGAAGAGACATTCCGTTTTACATGTGTCTCTTTGAAGCTGTTTGTATTTCTATTGCAAGTGAAATGTCAGTGTTGTGGTTTGTTGTCGTTTTCTTTGCAGATTAGCGTAATGCATACGCATAACATTTACCTTAAATCAAATCCTAGGAGTTACTAAATGTCACTCCGCCGCGGCGACACATATCGAAATGCTACGTATGCTGAGATGCATTCGTGGCATAAGTTCATTCCATCTTCATTAAATAACTGGATGTCATCTAATTGCAGTAAGTCTATGATCATTTATTCAATAAACAAATGAAAATAAAAACTCACTTTACGTTTTCTCAGTAATTTTTATTATGGCTTTTAGGACAGGCATTTTCACATGTGAAAGATGTGCGTTGTTGTGCAGTGGATATCGGCCTGGAACGAGAAATCGGGGAGCAAAGTTCGAATTCTAGGTGATTTCCTTGCATTCGCTTACGCCCAAATACCCATGCCAAAGGTATTAATCCGCATCGTCCCTCCAGTTATAGGTTAAATAACAGGACAGATTAGGTTCTATAGCCTTGGTCGGCGACCAGTCTACCGCAGAAAGTCATGGCAACTTACTGAGGGATAATTTTCTGCCCAGTCACTCTTGGGCGATCATATCTCGAAAGAGATATGATCGCCCAAGAGTGTATCACGTATGACACCTGGCTGACTGATTTTCACACACACACACACACACACACACACACATTTATATATATATATATATATATATATATATATATATTATAGGCGGTCAAATCCAGGATAATATTAGTAAATAAACCGGGAGGATCCTAGTAATATCGCTTAAATATTAAAACTGATCCAAGAAAGAGCTCAATGTAAATTTAATTTAATTTACAGAGCAGATATTTAATTATTTATCTGTAATTTCAGATAATATTTAAGGTGTAATAGCTATTTCAAGATGTCAGTTCGAGACATGCATTGTCAACCCCGTTTAATCAAAGAAAAGGGGAAAATTCTTATGCCGGAAGCTGGGGATAGTAAAGGAACGGCTGGGGAATGTTGGTTACTATAGGGTTAAGCCGGGGGGAATCGTAGTAGTAAATTCCATTTTGGTACTGCGAGGCATGTGGCTTGACCATTAAATAGCTATACTTCTCTAAATATTATCTGAATTTATATATATATATATATATATATATATATATATATATATATATATAAGACAGGTTTCATTGAATAATATAGACAAGTTTTGTCTATTTATTTTGTGTAGGATCCGTTCGTATCGTCTGATAAGTTTGATGGTGCTATCGTTGAAAGACGACAAGAAATCACAGTAATTGTTGATTTTTTTATCAGGTCTAAGCTTTCGGCTTACACAAGCCATTATCAAAGAATGAAGATTAACATAAAGTGAACATAGAACACTTAAGTTATTAACAAAGTGGAATTAAATAAAGAGAATTAAATCAAAGAGACAAGTCCATTTTTACCGTGGCGGATGGCCTCAGATAGCTGCAAAATGGTGGTGGTGTGGTTCTTGATCCGATTACAGGAGCGTAATATATGATAAACTTATATCTTTTGTTAAAAAATGCTGCCAAAATACACACACAATATATATATATATATCTCTTTTCTATAAATATTTTCATGGCTACTGTCCTGACGAGCTTCTTTTCCTGGTATCCCGACCATATGTATTTGTTGGAGTTTTGGGGTATCCTTGTATACTAGTGAGCCAGCCATGAGCTGACTCATTTGATAGTTCATCAATAGAAGGTTTAACCAATCAGAAGACTCAAAATATTCAATGCGACGTGTATAAAAGGCGACCATATTTTCCCGAGTATTGGCGATATAGTCCGATTCAGTAGAGTGACTGACTCGTGAGTGTTAATCTTTGACGTTGTTTCTTTGAACAGATTACGTACTGCGCTGTATTCTATATTCATAAACTATGGTGGACATGGTCAACAGTATTTACACGTGCTACTAGACTGCCATCGACGTGTTCTTCACACCAAAACAAAGATAAAAGTCCATATAAACATGCCCGAAAATCCTTCGTTTTTAACTTGAGTTTAAAGAAAGTTTACTGTAGGTGACACTGATTTGCCATTAAGACAAAGTTACATCTGTCATTCGTGTACATTTGTGGCTTGCCTGTCTTCAACGTTAAACGTGTGTAGTAGTGAGCTAACTAAGAAGTGTTCCGATCTGATCTGGAAAATATGATCTCTACATACAACCGCGTGAATGGTAATGGATGCGAGGTTGTATGACTATATCTGATTGCGTTTTTAGAGCGAAGGCACCCGAATCATTCAAATTTGCGGCTGTTTCTCGTCGCGTTGCTGAGAGAGGAACCGTAGCAATATCAACTATGCATCGAGGTTCACTCGTATGCCTGACCAGGAAAAACTAATTCTACAAGCTGTCGGAGAGGATCAAAATATCATCACACGTCATGTGGGCCTAGCATCTACATCTCATAGTACCACATGGAGGGTACTTCAAGAGCAGCTCCTGTATACGTAGCATTTGTAAAGCGTGCATGGTCTTCAGCTTTTGATCACAGGAGAACATTTGCCGATGGTTTATTGCACAAACTGCCAATCCGTTGTTTGTCTCTTCAGTCTCGTTTTCAGATGAGGCAAAGTTTGTAAAAGATGAAATAACAAATTTACACAACCAACGTTTGTCGGCGGATCGGAATACACGTGGTACAATCCAGGTTAGACATCAGCATCAGTTTACGATTTATGTGTGGACTGGAATTGTAGGTTCATATGCTCTCTCAGCAGGTCTTACTGGAGCTGTCTACAGGGATTATATTTCGAAAACAATTCCAGATAAACATTTTACCTTATTTTGATGTCAGGAACCTGTCCTCTAAAGCTTGTAAAATATTTTTGATATAATATATATACACACTACCGGCCATAATTATTAGGCAACCCAGTTTTTGTTTAAGAAATGATTTATTTTTGTATATTTAGTATTTATGGCCAAATGAGTCTACGGCTATATCATGTTGAATACACCGGTTCTCGTCCGATCACCGAACTTAAGTAACATCGAGCCTGGTCAGCACTTAAATGGGTGACCATCTGGGAATACCCGGTGCTGTAAACGTAAGGACCAAGAATGGCCCACCGGTCCTTCAGGTTTGGGGGTTGGGTGCAGGGTTAACAACCCTGTCCCGTAAAAACAGAAAGAGCAACAAAGTGTTGCTGCCCTATGCACCATCTGGGTGTGATGGATAAATGATGATGATGATAAATGAAAATAGAATGGTTCTTTTGTTATTATTACTTTGTAAAATTTTACAAGGCGAGTAAGCAAAAATGAACTCGTCCGAATCACCTTAAATTTTCTTCATTCTTTCATTGATGAAACTGCAATATAGATAATTATTAAATATTCATAAATTCATTTGATGCACATGTTATTGTGCAATATTAACAAAAGAAGCATTTACAATATTTCCTCCATCTGGCCAGATGGAGGAAATATTGTAAAAGAGTCTGATGACATGACCTAGTTAAGCTCATTGAAATGAACTATAGTTTATAACTAATATGACGTTCAGTTTTCCTTTATAAACTTCATATCGCTCTGGTTAACACCCATCGAGCTCTCTATATGGATTTGCCTATTAATAATTTGTATTAAGGAAATCTTGTTGGATTATCCTCACCGTTTACGGACTGACAACTATAACCACACACACACACACACACACACACACACACACACACACACACACACACACGCGCACACACACACACACACACACACACACACATATATATATATATATATATATATATATATATATATATTGATTGTTTAATACTTAGTTTTGGTCCAAATAGGGTTAGAGCAGTACACATTTGAATGAAGATGTGTTCTATACAATTATATTGTAGAACTTTTGAATATTAAGAGTTATTAAAATAAGAGTTATTAAAAATTGCCTGAAGACACCACTCATGGTAGAAACATGGTAAGCGAAATAACTCGTTTAAAAATGGAATATATATATATATATATATATATATATATATATATATATATATATATTCCATTTGTAAACGAGTTACTACGCGACCTAGGTTTCTACCATGAGTGGTGTCTTCAAACAATTTTCAATATCTGATTTTACCGTTTACAATTTTTTTTTAAGAACGCTAACGTAATGTTTTTTTTAACTGTTCAAGTGGCAGGGAAGTTTTGAACGGCCAATTTTTAAATTACAAGAAATCATAAAAAATGATAACGTTTCCATCCATTTTTTTAAAATTGCGAGTTCAAAATTTCCCTGCCCTGCCACGTGAACGTCCTTAAAAAAAAAAAAGGTAAACTGTAAAATCAGTTATTGAAAATCGCCTGCAGTCACGACTCATGGTAGAAAACTAAGTCGCATAATAATACGTTTACAAATGGAAAATATTAAAAGTTCTACAATATAATTGTATTGAACACGTTTTAATACAAATGTGTACTAGTCTAATCTTATTACGATCTATGGTCTAATCTTATATATATATATATATATATATATATATATATATATATAGTAATAAAGAAAGTAACTTGTAAAAACATAAAGTGTTTCTCTTGGATTCTTTATTTTTGCATATATATATATATATATATATATATATATATATATATATATATATATTCTGTATTTTTGCATATATATATGCGTGTATGTATGTATGGTAATTATTATTATTATTATTATTATTATTATTATTATTATTATTATAGCATACTGCAACTAAATAGTTATAAAGTTTCGATGTTAAAACACAATCGTCAGTAGAATGTGTTTAATTCCTTTGGTAATATATATATATATATATATATATATATATATATATATATAGAGAGAGAGAGAGAGAGAGAGAGAGAGAAGAGGAGATTTAAAACAGAAAATTAAAGATTAAAAAAAGAAATAAAAAATGAATAAAACTAAAACATAGAATAAACAGGTCAGCCAATTAGATGAATTAAATGTGGTGGGATGTTATAACATTTTTAAAATGGTGTGCGTACGACTCATCGACAGTAGTGCTTGAATGTTTTGCCACTGAAAGCCAGACAGGTGAAAAACTTTAAGCTGGAAAAAGAAAAAGATAAAGTAGAAAAAGAGAGAAGATAGAAGAGGAAGAAAGGGAAAAGACTAGCAAAGAAAAAACTAGCAAAAAAAAAAATCAAACGTTGGAAAACATAAAATCTACTTATATATATGTATATTACTAAATAAAATCTTCTCACCTAACCTATATATATTATCAAATAAATTATACACATTTTACTGTGAAATAATAATAATATAATAATAATAATAATTGCAGTATGCAATTATTATTATTATTATTATTATTATTATTATTATTCTTATTATTATTATTATTACCATATATATTTATGCTCTACTTATGTATTGAGCATTTTGTAAAAGTAAATATTTAACTGTGGAATGTACTTCCATTAGTAACCATTACTTATATATATATATATATATATATATATATTAGGAAGTGGATTAAAAACATGTTTTTTTAAATCATTTTTAAGCGTTTTTTTAAGGGTTTTTTTGTGGGGGGTTAATGGATACTTATATTAAGTAGATGCCCTGGTTTTATTATTAAAGAGTATATTTTATTTATTTTCATCTTCACAGTCACGACACCCTACAAAATTTTGTGTTCAAGGTCACGACCAAAAATGTTTGGGATATACTGCTACGAATCTTATGCCAATTTTACCCTATCAACCGCTCAGCCTTGGATATTTTCTCCAATTCCCAGACCCTTAAGATACAAGATTCGCGTTTTGCTTTTAATTAAAAATTGTTTATTGCTTGCATCGTTTTAACCCAATAAAGACGATCAATTTTCTGGCTATTTGGATTTAACAATTGATTCGTCTCTCTGGGCAATAGAGAAAACTTTGACGCAAAATCTCGCAACAGTTCTCATATTGTTCGATGTTGCCCGAAACATTACATTTGGGTTTGAGCTGACGAAAATTTGAAAATTCTAGAGAGTAATAAAATAAAAGTCGGGAAACTAGAAAGTGCATGTATAAATTAATTTATGTATAAGGAGTTGTGTATTTTTTTTTATAATCTTATCGCCCCAGGTAAGGCATCTTACTGCGACTGTTTTGCAGGGGGTTACATAAGAGGAAAGTTATGAGAAAGAGTGACAGGTTATAAGGGGTGTCAGGAAGTGGGTAAGAGAAGGATGAAAATACTGATGAGAGTGGAGCATGAAAGAGAGGATGCAGGTTAATGAGATAGGAGATGACTATTGACTTTACATTTAAATTCTGGGAGATTGTAGCTGTTGGGGAAGTAAGTAAACGGAAGGGAATTTCACAGGCGGGAAGTGCGAGAAAAGAAGCTGTTGGGATAGAATTTGCGTTTACATTTTATTAGTTTCACAGTAAAAAGGTGGGACTTAGTTGCTAATGTTGTGGCTCAAGTAAATGTATATATAGGGGGCACCAGTGAGCGAAGTTCATCGGAGCAGAAGCTGTGAAAGTATTTGTAGAAGAGACAGAGGGAGGCCACATTGCGTCGGTGAGAAAGTGATTCTATCTGAACTTCCAAGTCGGGATCGATCACATTACAGATTCTCCGTTGAATTTTGTCAAGTACCCCGAGGTGGATAGCAGGAGCACCCGACCAAATATGGCAGCAATATTCAATGCACGGGCGGATGGTAGATTTATAGATGTACAGGATTGTTTCAGACGGGAAAAACTTCCTGGCCCTACACAGAGAACCGACTTTCTTAGCAGCGTATTTAGCTATGGAAGCCATATAATCATTCCACTTGAGGTCTGTTGTGAGAGTTAACCCGAGGAGGCGCAGTGTTTTGCTTTCAGGGAGACTATCCTTATCCAAGCTAACGAGGGGTAGGAGTGAAGGTTCTTTTCAAGCTCGGCAGCGAGGTTTGCTTTATCAGCCTCGGCAGATTTTTGATCGAGGCGAGAGTAAACCGTAGTGTCGTTAGCGTATATGCCTACTGACTTATATGTGTCTATTTGTGTGTGTGCGTGGATAGACACACAGAGAGAGGAGAGAGCTTCATGCAATCAATAAAAGAAAAAATAACAGAGGTTTTGCGTAGGGTCTTTCTTCTATATGCCGTAACGTAGGCAATCATGACTCTCCACAACTTCCTGGCTTTTTGAAGCGGTAAGTAAGTCTTTTCTTTTTGCTATCTATCTTAATCTCAGACATGCCAAACATTTGCACAAGCTATTAAGAGCTATACAATGGGTAGGAAATTGTGGAGAGCCATGGTTGCCTCCGTCTTGAAGCTGCTTTCCTCTGTTTCTCTTTTCTTCGGTATATCATGTCTATGTAAAATTATCCAGTCTTTCTTTACACATTCTATACCCCTTAAGAATTATCAGTACCAAGACGGGTGGCCATTTGGGAATACCAGGTGCAGTTGCTGCAGTAAGTAATGACTCAGAATTATTAATCGAAGAACCAATTTTCAATTCCAGTCGGAATGTTAGGTACGCGCAAATGCTCTTGGGAAAGCTATAAATCCACCTATTCTCCCCCACTTATGGGTTAATTAGTAGCACTTGTATCAGTAATTATTAGAATATAAATATATGAATTTCTTCTATCATATAACCAGGAAAGAGTTGACAAGCTGTAAAAATCAAACGATTGATATAGATAATATAATCACATCTATCTGACAAATCGTTGATCCACAGGAGTAAAATTCTGCAGGTTTGAATTCTAGGAAACAATATTATTTTTAATTTCTTCTCAGCTTATAAGCTATTTTTCATCTAAAATGTCATATCCTGAAAATATGTTAGTCAGATGGAGTAATATAAGTAGAGTAAGGTTGATGAGGCAAAAGTTCCATAGATAGTATCATAATCTCTTTCTGGGAGATATATTTGGTTTACATTATTGACAGTACGTAATTACTGTTAAACCGGCAGCCTGTCGAGTGCGTTAGATCTCGTCCGTCTAGGCCTGCGCACCGTCACCGGATTCCGTGGTTCACTGCTGCTGCACGTCGCCCGCCGTTTTGCCGTTAGCCGTTGCCATTGCTGCCGCCGCCGTTACATCTGCAACCGCCGATGCGAGCTGACAACGCCTACGACTACGATGACGCCGCCGCCGCCTCCGCCGCCTCCGCCGCAGCGATGCAGAGTCGAAAACAAACAACGAGGATGTGCGTGGTGGTCCAGTGGCTATCGGCTCGGAACGAGAAATCGGGGAGCCGAGTTCGAATTCCAGTTGATATTCATTGCATTCACTTACGCGCAAATACCCTTGGGAAAGGTATTAATCCGTCTCTTCCCTCCAGTTATGGGTTAAATAACAGGACAGATTGGGGTTTATAGCCTTGGCTGGTAACCAGTCTACCGCAGAAAGTAATGGCAACCTACTGCAGGATAATCTTCTGCCCAGTCAGTCATGTCTCTTTCGAGACATGATCGCCCAAGCGTGTTTCACGTATGGCACTTAACTGACTGACTGAATTACTGTTAACAAATGAAGTTAGAAAAACGATACGTCATTTGAGTCGACCCATTTTTTTTTTGTTTTTTTTTGTTTGCATCCTCATAAGAATGAAGGTGTTTCTCATCTAGGCCATGTGCCATCGATCGGAAAAAAAAGTGATAATCGGAAGAAGCAATCTCTAATGAATGCGGCGGGTGGGATGGGACTTACCATTTAAGTGTTTCCAGTAGGTTTTCACCTGTTTTGTAACTTGTGGTCTGGCGTTGTTATGTTGCAAAATCACTTTCTCGTGTCTCTGCTCGTATAGTGGAGATTTTTTTCTTCAATGTTCAGCTCAAATGCATCAATTGCAGTCGATAGCGATCTCTAATGAGCGTTTCGGTCGGTTTAAGCGGCTCAAAATTAACTACACCCAGCTGATCGCACCAAATGCGAAGCAGAAGCTTCGAACCATGGGTATTCGTCTTTGTTGATGCATGGCCGGGCTTATCCCACCATCTTCTTCGGTTAGGGTTATCACGATACGATGCAAAAAGCTTTCCCGTTCTGCTGTTTAACCAGCTGTTCGCACGTGACAAGATGTTGTTTGATGTCTATAAGCTACAATTCGTAAGGCACCCAGTGTCCTTGCTTTTGAATCATTCTTCATACTTTCAAACGTTTCGAAACTGTTGTGTGATCAACTCCTAATGATTTTGCAAATTCAGCTTGTGCCTGACATGAGTCTTCATGAAGTAATACATCCAATTGTTCGTCTTCAAACTTTTTCGGTGCGCCAGAGCGTTACTCATCTTTAACATCAAAATCATTATTTTTGAAGCGTCTAAACCGATCTCTGGATACTGTTTCCGACAGAGCATTGTCACCTTAATTCTCAACGAGAATTTTGTGTGCTTCAGTTGCTGATTTCTTTTTAATAAATTAGTGCAGTAAAAATTCCCCACAAATACATTTTCTTTGGAAAGAAATCCGACATGTTTAACGCTATGAAAAACAAATTTGTTTACACTTCAGCGAAATTAGTGCATTATAATGCCGAATGTATCGAACATCCATGGGTAATTTTCTAAGCGTAGCTTAGATGTGGCACAAGGTTTATAAGTATGAAACCCCCAGTCGTGATTTTCAAAGCGTAGCTTAAATGTGGCACAAGACCGAAAATGTGGGGCACCCAGTGGTGATTTTCTAAGCGTAGATTCCATATGTTATAAAACCGAATGTATCGGACATCCAGAAGTAATTTCATAAGCGTAGCTTAGATGTGGCACAAGGCCGAAAATGTGGGGCACCCAGTGGTGATTTTCTAAGCGTAGATTCCATGTGTTATAAAACCGAATGTATCGGACATCCAGAAGTAATTTCATAAGCGTAGCTTAGATGTGGCACAAGGCCGAAAATGTGGGGCACCCAGTGGTGATTTTCTAAGCGTAGATTCCATGTGTTATAAAACCGAATGTATCGGACATCCAGAAGTAATTTCATAAGCGTAGCTTAGATGTGGCACAAGGCCAAAAATGTGGGGCACCCAGTGGTGATTTTCTAAGCGTAGATTCCATGTGTTATAAAACCGAATGTATCGGACATCCAGAAGGTAATTTCATAAGCGTAGCCTTAGATGTGGCACAAGGCCGAAAATTTGTGGGGCCCAGTGGTGATTTTCTAAGCGTAGATTCCATGTGTTATAAAACCGAATGTATCGGACATCCAGAAGTAATTTACAAGCGTAAGCCTTAGATGTGGCACAAGGCCAAAAATGTGGGGCACCCAGTGGTGATTTTCTAAGCGTAGATTCCATGTGTTATAAAACCGAATGTATCGGACATCCAGAAGTAATTTCATAAGCGTAGCTTAGATGTGGCACAAGGCCAAAAATGTGGGGCACCCAGTGGTGATTTTCTAAGCGTAGATTCCATGTGTTATAAAACCGAATGTATCGGACATCCAGAAGTAATTTCATAAGCGTAGCTTAGATGTGATACAAGGCCGAAAGTAGTGCACTTTACCTGGATCATTTTTAATATTCATAATAGGATCTGTTTTGGGATTTTACCTACATGCCATAATCTAATTAACCACCCAGTGGTGATTTTATAAGCGTAGCTTAGATGTGGCACAAGGCCGAAAATGTGAGACACCCAGTGGAGATTTTCTAAGCATAGCTTAGATGTGATGTGAAATTGGCCGAAAGTATAGAACATTCAGTGAGGATCAGGCTCATTATTCAGCCGTTATTGATCTAGCGAAACAAGCTTGTTAATGATTACACCAGGTCGAAGTGCCTGATTTTAACGTATTTATGTGGTGCAGTGGATATCTGCTGGGAACGAAAAATCGGCGAGCCGAGTTCGAATTCCAGTTGAATTCCTTGCCTTTACTTACGCGCAAAATCTCTTGGAAAAGGTATTAATCGGTCTCTTCCCTCCAGTTATGGGTTAAATAACAGATCAGATTTAGATCCTTGGTTGGCAACTAGTTTATCGCAGAAATTAATGGCAACCTACTGCAGGATAATCTTTTGCACAGTCAGTTATGTGTCTTTCGAGACATGATCGCCCAAGCGTGTATCACGTATGGCATTTAACTGACTAATTGATGAGGGGAAAGCAAATGAAAAAAATGTCAGAAAAATACATTTTTCCGAATGTTATAATTACAATTAATCGTTGTTATTTTGTTTATTTCATTTTTTTTGTATACTTTTATCACAGATATTCTTATAAATTTTGAAGTAAAAAATAAATATTTTAATAATGTTGTATCGTGGAGGAATAACAATACACAGATATAAGTAAATAATACATTTATTCTCGGTAGATACAGTAGTACACGTCCGTGTAGGGTGGCAACAACTAGTGAGCTGAGTAGACAAAGACAGTGCTATCCGTCAGTTGCCGACTCCACTGTGGCTATTGGATATTAGTCCTTTATATATTGTGAAACGTATGTCAGGTGTTGAAGCTACGTCCCAACAAATAGATATTTCTTCATAATTATAATCGTCCTGTGTATGACCATAAACTACAAGGTGACTGAAAAATAACTTCCTATTTTAAAATACTTATTATTTATTTATTAATTATCATTTTTTGCAAGAAATGGACCTGATAAGAAAGCTTTTAGCGTGAGGTTTTATTTAAAATTAGATATTGGTACCAGATTTCGCTACGATCTTCTCGAGCCGCCCAGGAATAGCATCAACTGATTTCAACAATAAATCTTGGGATATGAAAGACATAACTTGTTTTTTTTCCCCTTCAAGTTCTTCCGAAGTCTTGGTTTCGTAAAGTTGACGTGCTCCTTTAACCAAGCCCAAACAAAAAAGTCACAGGGTATTAAGTCATGACTCCTAACTAGCCACTTATACATAAAAGAGGGCGTTACCTTTCAATCATCTTGTATCTCGGGCAGCAACGCTTCTTATCGGAAGATTTTATAGAACTAAATTGATGTTCTTCGCAAGTCTAACCTGTTCTTTCTAATTTCTTTTATTTTTCCCTCTTTCATGCAAACTTCCGGTGTATGAATTTTTATTAATACACTTACATTCATAGTAACTCGGTTCTATAGAGGTCCCGTGTATGACAGTAAACTGCATCTGGCAGCAAGGCCTCTGATTGGGAGGTTGTGAGGAGCATGGAACCACCTCTTAATTGCTATTGTTCTCAGATCCACTCTGACCCGGATTGGTAGCACCTGTTATGGTCCCCGCTATGGGCAAATAGTTAACCCCTAAACTGAAGTGAAAACACTATGAAAGTATAAAAATACACTTTTATAGAAGTATATACATAAAAATAGACTTTTATAGAAAATATACATTTTTGAAGGAAAAATATTATCATAACACATTTTTGAAGAAAAAATTATTCTCAGCAAAACATTTTTGAATACAAGGCGAGAAAACATTTTCATTTTTCTAAAATAAAAAAGAATAAAAACTAATTAATTAAAATATGATGAAATAATAATTAAACCTTAAACCCCACCTTTTTAGCGTTAAATAACCCACAGAGGTGTTGATATGTCGTTAAACAAAGCTCAAACTCAAATTCGGTTCTCTAGAGGAAAGTCCATCAGAACAATTTATCATGAAAGTATTTATAGAAAATGCCCCGGGAATCTATTGATTATGGTGATGGGAAAGTCACCGAAGCCGAGAAGCAGAATGAAATTTTAGACTCTTTTTTGGATATTATCAAGAATCTTTAAATATATAGCAAGTGAACCAAACCGGGTGCATCATCAATATTCAAATTAGGGACGAATGATAGGCAGACTATATGGGGTGGACAATATAATGAAAATACATTGAAACTTCAGGCAAATTTATTCAATATGTGGCATGACCGCCTTTGACAATAATCACAGCTTGAATTCTGCATGGGATCGACTCGTACAAAGTTTGGATTGTTTTCAGAGTATATGAATTTTGTCCTCTATTTGCATAATAAAGAATTTGTTGCTGAAGAAGCCGGTTTCCTCGCTAAAATTGTCATACAAATGTAGTTTTCGGAGTTTTATTTGAAAATATACATATTTGGCCTTGTAAATATATAATACTACTTACATAGTGACCTCTGCCAGAATCATTTTCAATATTAATAAGATTGATTTTTAAATCCAAAACAAAAATTGCTTGTAGGTAAAATCCCAAAACAGATCCCGTTAATATTAATTTGATTTGAACTTTTTGATCTGTCCGCCGTATATCAAGAGCGTGTTGATAGATTAGAGATAAAAGTGCATGGCGTTTATAAGTGACAAAATTGTACAAATTTTTTTCGGATAGGGGAGGAAAGTCTGACCTTTTAATTTGCACATAGAAATTACCATACAAAAAAAAACTAATACACACAAAAAATACATAAATTATTTTCAAAATATGAAGGCAAAACGATTTTTATTATACTTTTCAATTTTCGATAGGCAATATAATCATCAATTCTTAACTAAAGAATCTAACCGCAACAAATCATTGATAATTTTAAAAATATTTTTGAAATTTTATAAATTATTATAATTAAAAAAAATGAAAACAATTCTTTTAAAAGTTCATTACTAATCGAAAAAAAGATTTTTTAGACTATAATATCCTTAATTTTTATTATTTACTCAAGTAATTAAAAGCTTATCAAATTAAATAATATCAGAGTTTTATTGAATTTTTTTATTTTATTCTTTGGAGCAGATTTTTGGATACAGAGGCAAAATTTACAAAAAAAATAAAAAATAAAAAAATAAAAGATGATTTGTATTCCCCAATGCATCCAGCATTTAATTAACAAAATCATAAACCGTAACAAATTAAACTTTATTTCATGGATTTACGTGGAGTGGGGTAACAGAAGTAAAAAAAAATGTATTTTTAACAACATTTTTTTAAAATAATAATTTAAAAAATAATGTCATTCATTTGGGAATGAGTACTGAAAGTTTCATTAAAATTCGACAATTATTTGATTTTTGAAGAAAAAAAAGGTTATGTCATCATTACGTTTTCCATTGTAAAACAGTCGTAACGTTTCTTTAGCCGCTAACTCAAATAAAAACAAGAACTTTCTGCCAAAATTTCGAACATGTTAGAAGGGATTGAAAAGTTTTAAAAAATAATTAAAAATTACTTTGATCGTTCCTCTTAATAACAATATAAACATTTTGATGGAAAAGGTTTGTTTTTATTATTTTTTTGGGACTTTTTTATTCATATTTTGCTGTTTGTTTTTTAGTGATTTAGTGGCGGTACCGACATTAAATTTTTAATTGTGCTGATTTGATAATCTCGACATGCAAACTGCTATGGTCTGCATTTTGCTGTTTATCACATTTAATTTAATATAAAGATATACTTACATTAAATTTTTTAATTGTGCTGATTTGATAATCTCATTGCATAGCTGCTATGGTGCATTTTGCTGCTATCACATTCGAATTTAATATAAAGATATACTTACCTTAGAATTTTTAATTTATTTTAATTGATAATCTGTTATAGCTGCTATGGTGCATTTGTAACTGTCCGCAATTAATTAATATAAAGATATACTTACATTAAATTTTTTAATTGTGCTGATTGATAATCTCATTGCATAGCTGCTATGGTGCATTCATTGCTATAGACCGAATTTAATATAAAGATATACTTACATTAAATTTTTAATTGTGCTGATTTGATAATCTCATTGCATAGCTGCTATGGTGCATTTTGCTGCTATCACATTCAATTTTAATATAAAAAGATATACTTACATTAAATTTTTAATTGTGTCAATTTGATAATCTCATTGCGCAACTGCTATGGTGCATTTGCTGCTCTATCGACAGAATTTAATATTATAAAGATATACTTACATTAAATTTTTAGGTATTACTTTGATTTGATAATCGTGCCTTTAGCTGCTATGGTGGTGCCTCACCTATCACATTCGAATTTAATATAAAGATATACTTACATTAATTTTTAATTATTGCTAAATTTGATAATCTCATTGCATAGCTGCTATGGTGCATTTGCTGCTGTCACATTCAATTTAATATTAAAAGATATACTTACACCAAATTTTTAATTATTTTGATTTGATAAATATTTATGGCTGCTATGGTGCATTTTATGCTATCACATTCAAATTTTAATATAAAGATATATACATTAAATTTTTAATTGTGCTGATTTGATAATCTGTTGCATAGCTGCTATGGTGCATTTTGCTGCTATCACATTCGTTAATATAAAGATATACTTACATTAAATTTTTAATTGTGCTGATTTATTAATCCATTTTAGCTGCTATGTGTTGCATTTGCTGCTATCACATTCGATTTAATAAAGATATACTTGTTAAATTTTTAATTGTGCTGATTTGATAATCTCATTACATAACTTTCACTAATAGTTGCATTTTGCTGCTATCACATTCGAATTTAATATAAAGATATACTTACATTAAATTTTTAATTGTCGCGGATTTGATAATCTCATTGCATAGCTGCTATGGTGCATTTTGCCATATAACATCACATCCGAATTTAATATAAAGATATGCGTAAATTTTTAATTGTGCTGATTTGATAATCTCATTGCATAGCTGCTATGGTGCATTTTGCTGCTATCACATTCGAATTTAATATAAAGATATACTTACATTAAATTTTTAATTTTGTTGATTTGATCGTCTCAATGCATAAATCCTTCTTTGTATTTGTGCTGTCATAAAATTAAAATTTAACAACAAACTTATTCAAATGAAATTATATATTTTTCTAATTTAATAGTCTAAAATGCTTTATCTGCTCCCTGCGTATTTTATTTTAATTAAATTCAAATTTAACAAGAAATTTACTATCATTAAAATTTTAATTTTTCTGATTTGATTATCTCAGTGCATAAATGCTTATTTTATTGTTGCTGTTATTTAATTCAAATTTAACAATAAATTTACTGTAATTAAATTTTAAATTTTGCAAATATGTTAGTCAGTCTCCATAAATGCTTTTCGCTTTTTTTGCTGTCGTGTATTTTCATTGTTTATTTAGACAGGGGATTTAACTTTAATTCCTTATATTTCACTTACCAGCACTTCATGCCCGACTAATGTGTGTTCCAAGACAGTTACGTACATGTTCTGCGTTTGCACGTGCGGTAATTCGTATGAGACGTGGCTTGGAAAAGATAAGCCTGAACAAAGAGAATCCAATTAACGCATCCGAGGCAGCAATCTTTGGTTTCAAAACGGTGTTTCACAAAGATAAAAAAAAAAGTCTTAATAGCTCGGATGATATTATTGACATTTGTCTCTATACAATCACGAGGTGAGGAACGTGGCACCTTGATTTTAAGCGTTGGGAAGAATCATGGCAGACAACCGATTGCGCTCATATAAACGCTCGAACGCGAATGACATTTATTTACATTGTTATTTACGTTGTTTACGCACGTATTGTTGTGTTTCTCCTTTGTTACTGGTATCACGACGTTTCGGCTCCTTCATCAGGTTCTAGTCGATCCGTTAACCTTCTAGGAATTTATAACTGAACCCTTTATTTAATCTATGTTCCGATCAAAAGTTCTGATGTTAAAAACGACCTTCAGTCTTATATATATATATATAGCAAAGCTTTGTAATTTGCTTGAAGCATTGCGTAAAATAGTTGTATGTGTTATGTCTTTAAGGCTGTCACAATGCGTTGAATGAAGTAAAGGAAGGTCGGGAGGTGTTTGTATGACCTGTTTAATATTTCGATACGATAATCTCATCATCAGAATGGCAGAGAAATCCTTATAATGACCGTGCTTTTAGCTGCCCATCTATGAATGGCTGGCTTTATCCACTGCTGCTGTACGTGTGTGTGTATGTGTGCGTGTGTGTGTGTGTGCGAGTGTGTATCTGTGCGTGTTCTAGTTGTTTTTTTATGGTCTAATGGTGTGTGTGTGTGTGTGTGTGTGTGTGTGTGTGTGTGTGTGTGTGTGTGTGAGCGTAAAAGTATATATATATATATATATATATATATATATATATATATATACTTTTACCCCAAGCAAGGCGGTACTGCCACTGATGCGCAGGGGGCTACATAAAACTAAAAGTTTAGACGGGAGGAGAGTGAAGAGAAAGACGGACCAGTTATAGGGAGTGACAGAGAAAGGGCCAGAGAAGGATAGGAACACAGATGTGAAGACAGTTGTGAAGGAAGAGAGAAAGGAAAAGATATACAGGGTGATGTAGAAAGAACTGGAGTCAAGTGGATAAGAGATGGGTATTGACATTGCATTTAGATTCCTGGAAATTGTAACCGTCAGAAAAGCAAGTATATGGAAGGGAGTTCCACAGGCGGGAAGCGCGAGAAAAGAAACTGATTGAGTAGAATTTTCAGCTGCATTTGGTTGATTTTACTGTAAATAGGTGGGACCTTGTTGCCAGTGTGGTTGCACGAGTAAATTCTTGCGGCGGGGGCACCAGTGACTTTAGTTCGTCGGAGCAGAAGCCACGAAAATATTTGTAGAATAGACAGAGGGAAGCCACAACCCGCCGGTGAGAAAGTGGCTAGTGTCGAGCTGTCAAGTCGGTACCTATCACATTACAGATTCTTCTTTGGAGCCTGTCGAGAACACTGAGATGAACAGCAGGGGCGCCTAACCGGAGCAAATAATGGCTTGTTAAGTTTAACGTCTCAAAAATGAAACTACTCTCAATTAATTATGTGAGAGATCTCTCTCTACTTTCCGTCATTATGGCTGATGCTAACCTCCAGGAGAGTGACTCGTTGCTTCTAGTCGGGCTAACATTCTCGATGATGTGGCATGATGTGGAAATACTACACCCTGTCTGGAGTTATTAAGCAAATCATATAAGCTTCAATAATTCAAATTTAGTTTTAAAAAAATGTCAAATTTTTAACAAACAATCTAGAACTCGAAACAAGACTTGAGTTAAAGTTTTAGGTAAAAAACTGCTGTCTGAAGTTATTATTACGAGTTGAAACAAGAACTGCCTGAGTGTAGTTTCAGATGGTAACGCATCTATAAGGAAGTACTATAAGAAAGCTTGAAATTCAGTGTATGTCATTTCGCCAAAGTAAAAACAACTTTGTTTTTAATAGTGTAAAACATGTAGGATTTCGTACCAAAGAAAGCGTTTTTGAGATTAATTTTACTGCACTACTTTATTCAAAAGAAATCCGTATCTGAAGCACACAGAATTCTTGTTGAGACTTACTGTGATAATGCTCTGTCGTAAACAAAACGCAGAGATTTGTTTAGACGCTTCAACGATAAAGATTTTGATGTTGAAGAGAAAGAACGCTCTGGCGAAAAATTTTGAAGAGGAAGAATTGGAGACATTTCAGTTCAGCTTGCGCCTGATATGAAAACTTATATCAAGAGCGAGCTGACCTGGCAGAATCATTATGAGTTAATCCTACATCAGTTTCGAAACGTTTGAAAGCATTAGGAATGATTCAAAAGTAAGAACATTGAATACCGTACGAGTTATAGCTGAGAGACGTCGAACGGTGTCCTCTTACGTGTAAACATCTGCTTCATCGGCAGAAAAGGAAAGGTTTTCTACGTCGTATCGTTTACTGGTGATAAAAAGAGGATACACTACGATAATCCCAAGCGGAGACGATAGTGGGGTAAGCCGGGCCATGCATCAACGTCAGCAGCAAAGCCGAATGTCCAGGGTTCGAAGTTTCTGCTCTGCATTTGGTGGGTTCAGCTGGGTGCAGTTTATTATGAGCTGCTCAAACCGGCCGAAACCATCACGGGAGATCGCTATCGACTGCAATTGTTGCGTTTGATCCGAGCATTGAAGAAAAATAAAAGCAGAAACACGACAAAGTGATTTTGCAACATGACAACGCTAGGCCACGTACTGCAAAACGAAAATGCTTAAATGGAAAGTCCTACTCAACCTGCCGTATTCACCAGACATTGCCCTGTCCGATTATTATTGTTTCAATTTGTTGGGACGCCCGCGCCTATTCGGCTATAATTGACTATTCCATTACTATGTAAAGTAATGTCAGTCGTAGACTTCCGGTGACGACCCGGAAGTACCCATTGCTCATACTACATCTTACGACGGTTGAGACGATTAACCCTTATTCTTGTATTGGATACTAATAACCTTTGTAAATACTATTTTCACGGAATACAACAATTAACCTATTCCTGTTGTTGAGTTATTTATTCTTACTCACGACATAACACAATTGATGGCCTGGCTGAGCAAAATTTTCATTGTTATAAAGATACCAAAAAATGGGTCAACAAATGGTTAGCTTCAAAAGAGGTGTCGTTTTTCTTATGTGAAATTTAAATACTGCTAGAGAGATGGAAAAATTTAGAGGTCAACGTTGGACGATACTTTCAGTGACATGTTGTTTTACTAATTTTTGTTAATAAAACATTACTTTTCGTGCAAAATCAGCGAGACCTTATTCAAAGTCCTTATAGGAAAAATCAGATTATCACATTTTACTTTAATAGAAAGATAATGGAATCATCAAAATTTGATCAACACCTACAATAGATCAAAACAAATAAACACATACGATACATTTTTGACTCTTATATTTTAATATAGTGACCCTTTTTCTTAATATCAGCCAGTAATCCATTGATTTTGTTATCTTTTCTTTTTACTTTATCAGGTTCAATTTCCGACATGGTAGTTTTAATTGCTCTGCTTTGTTGTTATATTGTTTACCACTTTCATATAATTTCATCTTTACAACTGACCACAGATTTTCGATCGGATTCAGATCAGAATTCATGGGCAAGCTTAGATACATAAGAAGGAGCATTGTCGTGCATTAATACACTTCACTTTGAAATTGCGAGACTGGTAACATGCAAAGAAAGCCTTGTTCATAAAATCGCATTAGTTAGCACTGTTCAATTTAAATCCTTCCTCGACTTTGAATGGTCTATAATATAGTTTGGTCGACATTATCTGAAGTTGTATGGAATGCCAACATTTTGGTTATCTTATTATTTTCTCTTCATGTTATGTGATAATCATTTTAGTTGTTGCTTCTGTTGAAAGTCTTCAAGTGACGCGATTCCTGTTATTTGGTAAAGTTCTTTGCTCATGATGCTGTAGCACCAGTTCATAATGTTCGAAGAAGGATGGCCGTCGCTTAGACCCCCAGGCTTTATTTGCTCAAAGCCTTCTTTTCAAAATTGATCTCAGGTAGCGGTTGTATACACTTGACAGTTAAGATATTTCTAAACGGCTCCAGTTAGGATTGAACAATAGCCGACTGTATCAAAGGGTTGGTTTTCACTGTTAAATAATGTAAGGTTGATGGTAAGATGGGATTGTTGATATATAGTACTTTTCTTATAGCGAGATTCTTTTGGTTTGGTTTGGTTGTTTTGTTTTTATGGCATATCAACACCTCGGCGGGTCATTTATTGCCAACTAAATTTTATTTATTTATTGGTGGTAATACCTTTTCTTTTTCAACAATTTATTGTTGCTTTTATATAAGTTTTGTCTCGAGTAATACTTTTTTCGTTTCGAGTATCAAGATTCATTGGGATTTGTTTTTAAGGGTAGGGTTTCCAAGTCCTACCCTGTTATTTAACCCATAACTGGAGGGAAGGGACGGATTAATACCTTTCCCAAGGTTACCAGTGCTGAAGGGAATGCAGGGTACTCAACTGGAATTCGAACTCAGCTCACCGATTTATCTTTCCGAGCCGATATCCACTGCACCACAACGCACATCCGTCACTAAACGCTTACAGCACCTGGTATTCCCAAGCGGTCACCCATCTAAGTACTGAGCAGACTCAAGGTTGCTTAACTTCGGTGATCGAGCAAGAACCGGTATATTCAACGTGATATGGCCGTAAGCCAGATGCTTTTGATATTGGGATTTAAATAGCATTTTTGTATTTCCCACCAAACATTTCCTTCGGGGTTCTTGCAAATTATGGATTAATAAATGCTTTTTTTATTGCACTTTGGTTGGATAGGTGGTATGTAATACGTCTTCTCAAAGAAGTGGCAGTATTTTTAATATAGGTAATTGATTAATGACAAGAAACGCAGTCCTGCACTGGGCATTGAAATTCATACGTGATATTAGTCATCGTCAGTTTAGATTTGATGGGGTTATTTTGACTAGAAACAACAAGGTTTGCAGTCTTCAATTTTCTAAAATATATTATAAATTTTATATGTTTTTGAGGAATTACGACAGAAATATGATGTTTAATAATTTTCGTATAGCGAAGACGTCCTGCTTATAATTATCGTGCATTTGGTTGTAGTAAAATATGTTGATGTTTTTGTGTTATTTTTAATATTTGTGTCATGCAAAACTTGTTGTTTAAATGTAATGTCAATTGTCAACTTCTGTCTGAATCCTGTTTTTTTTTTCTGGCCCTCTCTGTTTCTTTCGCTCTCAGTAACCCTTTGCATTAATGTATATAGACAATTCTTTAATTTAAAAAAAACAAGGTCATATAGTTGTTAATAAATTACTAGTGGAAATCGAACTTAATCCTTTTGTTCATTGGTAAGCTATGGAAACGCTTAAAATGCCTCTATAAATTTAGTTATATTAGCTAGATGTAACTATGTAATTAAATAGCTATACAGTTATATAGTTAGTTAAAACTAGCTATGATAACTAAATAGTTGTATAATTACAAATCTTCATTCTTTTTTTAACATTCTAAAATTACGCAATTTTTTCTATCTGTGCTGATATCATCTCAAATATCTATACTGATGTTGATATCTACAATATTCTAATCTATTTCTGGATCAGAAAATTTATCTGCACCAATGATTTCATAAAATCAAGTAAGTCCATAAGACCGACAGGAATTCGTAAAATGTAATTTGTAAAATCGATGTCACACCCAAAGTAGCTGCCATAAATCATTTTCACTCGCAAAACATTCCGCACAACACAGACAATTTGACTGGACTCGAAAACTTACATTTCACGTTCAGAGCTGTTAATATCCTGCTATTGTTAAGTCACTGCACCACATAAATGAAATAAGCAGTTATGGTAGTTCCTTCTATCAGCAGAAGCCGGTGAGATTTTCAGCTTTGAAAACAGTGTTTTATATTTAAAGTAAAAAATTACTTAATCATACAATCGACACGTAAAACATTCTAAACAAAACTGTGTAACATTTTTTTATGTTGGAAGATGTTTCTAGAATTATATTCACTTTATCAGCTAAAGCTTTTACATTCAAATGCCGAAGTACAATACAGACTTTTAGCGGATACTAATTAAAAATTCTTAAAAAGGGAAATTGACAAAGGTGGGGTTAACGGAACGTTTGGTTGTTATAATAATACAAAAATACTTTTCATCCACCACAAAACTGTCATTTTTTTTTAATCATCTCACCCCAAGCAAGGCATTCCACTACCACTATTGCGCATGGGGTTACATAGGAGAAGGTAAAGAGAAGGAATGGTTAGACATAGGGAATGTCAGGAGGAAGGTGACAGAGGAGTAAGGATAGCGAGGATAAGGGTTGGGCAGATGGGAAGAGTGTTTGATAGAATAGAAGCAGGTTAGTGTGTTAGGAGGTGTCTATTGACCTTACATTTAAACTCCTGGAGATTGTAGCCGTCGGGGAAGCAATCGTGTGGAAGAGAATTCCACAGTCGGGAAGTGCGAGGAAAGAAACTGTTGGAGTAGAAGTTACGGCTGCATTTTATCGGTTTCACTGTAAAAGGGTGGGATCTAGTTGCTAATCTAGTATCACGTTCAAATTCGTATTTAGGGGGCACCAGTGATCTAAGTTCATCGGAGCAGAAGCCGTAAAAGTATTTAGAGAAGAGACACAGTGAAGCCACGTCGCGCCTGTGGAAGAGAGACTGCAGGCGGTCTGCCAAGTCGGTATCTATCACATTACAGACCCTCCTCTGAACCTTGTCGAGAAGCCCGAGGAGAACAGCAGGGGCACTCGACCAGATATGGCAGCAGTATTCAATGCACGGGCGCATGGTAGATTTATAAATGTGCAGGATAGATTTAGACGGAATAAACTTCCGGTCCCTACACAGAGAACCGACTTTCATAGCAGCGGATTTAGCAATGGATTCGATATAGTCATTCCATTTGAGGTCCGCTGAAAGTGTGAGACCAAGGAGGCGTAGTGCTTTACTCTCTGGGGGGCAAGCCTGGTCCATGCTAATGGGAGGTAGGTGAGATTGTCGATGATGGTTAATTGAGAGTATCTTAGTTTTAGAAGCATTAAATTTTCTAGCCATTTCTTACCCCAGTTCAATATGAATTGGAGGTCTTTTTCAATCTCGGCTGCGAGGTTAGCTTTGACGCCTACACCAGATTTTTGTAGGAGGCGAGAGTAAACTGTGGTGTCATCGGCGTACAAACCTATTTGGGCTCTTATGGAATCAGGGAGATCATTAATGTATATCAAGAAGAGTGTAGGACCTAAGATGGAGCCTTGGGGGACACCTGCATTTGTATGGTAGTTCTGAGAGACATGTCCGTTTAATACCACCTTCATTGTGCGGTTAGAGAGGAATGACTGGATTAGTTCAAACAAATGTCCAGTTATACCATAGCTCCGCAGTTTACATAGAAGGCCAGCATGCCAAACTCTGTCGAACGCCTTAGATATATCTAATTCAACGTTTCGGGCTTCGCCATTCCTGTCAAGTGCCTGGTATATGTACTCGGTGATGGTCGTTAGCATATCAGCAGTAGACCTAGTGAAGCGGAAACCATATTGCTTGTCCGAGAGGAGCCTGTGTGCTGTGAGATGCTGAACCACCTCGGCGTTGATAATGGCTTCGAACACTTTGCCAAAGATCGGAAGAAGGCTGATAGGGCGGTAATTTGCAGGGTCAGAGGCTTCTCCATTATTTTTAAATATAGGAACTACAGAGGAAGATTTCCAACAGGCAGGAAAGCAGGAAGCAGATAGGCAAAGGTTGTAGAGCTTAGAAAGGACAGAGGAGAGCTCAGGGGCACACATCTTTAAGACTATGGTTGGGATTCCGTCACCACCGCTCGCTTTGTGAGGGTCAAGTTTTAAGATTATCTTAGAGACAAGCGAAGGTGTAATGTGGACATCATTCAGTTGTGCCTCGGTTCTAGGTTCTCGGGTGTAGAAACTCCAGATGAGTCCAGACTCGAATTGTTCGAGAATCTGCGGGCAAAGCATTCAGCCTTATCTGCTGGGGAGGTGAGGACCTCAAATTTGTTGATTAGCGGGGGTATTGTAGACTTGCTCTTGTTAAGTACTCTTTTACAGAGTCGCCAGTAGTCTTTAGAGCCGAATTTAGAGCATGCTATGTGTTGCTTCATTCTGGCAGCAAACAACATCTTAACTTCGTTAAGTATCCTTTTACACATATTACAAGCTGAGGTGAAAATGCGCCTGTTTTGGTCCGACGCGTAGTTACGACAGAGTCGGAAGAAATGATTCCGGTGGGCAATGACAGCCGAGCAAGCGGGTGAGAACCATGGAGACGAATGAGATTTAAGCTGGAATTTCCTAGCAGGGATGAAGGCATCGATGCCAGCCTTAACCCAGGAGGAAACCTCGGATGCACATTCTTCGATGGGAAGACTAAAGACGTTGTTCCAAGGGATGTCACAGAGGAAGTCTCGGAACGAATCCCAGTCTGCTCTTTGATAGCAGTAGGATATTCTACTTGTCTGGGTTTCATGTGTCGGGCGGTAGTGGAGTGAAATATTGACGGACACTAGTGTGTGGTCAGAGTTTCCGAGTGGGCAGAGTTGTCTGGTAGTGCAAGAGTCTGGGATGGAAGTGAAGCAGAGGTCTAGAAGTGAGTCCCTTCCGTTAGGGTTGTCGGAGAAACGCGTGGGGAAGTCCACTACTTGCGTAAGGGATTGGGTTATTGAAAAGTTCATAGTGGGTCAGCAGGGTCAGTGACAGCGTTCTTCAGCCACTTGGTGTGGTGGGCGTTAAAGTCACCAAACACGAATATATGGGCAGAGGGGTGGGAAGAAATGGCTTTGTCGATATTGTCAGAAATGATGTCAAGTAACGAACAGTCAGGGGAGGAAGGAGAGCGGTAGAGAAAGAAGAGATAGCTAATCGAGCTGAGAAGTAAGAGGCGGAAGCACATGAAAGAATGATCTGGGGATTCAAAAGATGACACCCTAGCTAAGGGAAGGTGTTCGCAGACATAGACACCAAGCCCATGCGTATGAACATTGGAGTCCTTCCTAAAGAGGGGAAGATAGCCAGGAACGTAGCACACAGATGAGGGGATAGAAGGGTTAAGATTAGTTTCACATAGGGCTAATATATCAGGTGAGTTATTATGGAGGAATGAATCTACGCTGAGGAAGTTGGTGCAGATGCCGCGTATGTTAGTGAAAGAGATGCAGACAGGTTTGGGCGTCTTCAAATGAGCTGGTTTAGTTTTGCTATTATGTTTGCTTTTTTCCATAGTGATTCAGTTAAGGAGAGGTCTTAGAATAGAATCAGTTGGTCAATTATTTGCAACTTGTGAAGGATGGAGACTGGCGCGGCCTACAACATAATGTGGCCTCAGGGTTGCCCACCGAACGTTCATGCAGGGACGCCCGTCCATGCGCGATATGGCACTACAAGAACCCTGGTATTATTCAACTGTTGATCAGAGCAGCCTCTCAAGACGCTACGCAAGAGTTCGGGCTCCTAACTACCAGTCGGAAGCAGCAACTAGGAAACTGCCAACCCGGTACCCTCAGAATGTAAAGACGTTGCCACCATACTCCGTGACGGCAAAGAGCTTCCAGCTGAACTAACACTAAGACCGAAGAAGGGGCATGAACCGGGAACCCCTTCCTAAACAAGAAACAAGGCGATCACCTCTAAACTCATTCAAAGGAAGGGGGTGGAGTGTGAGACCGGGCGATAGTAAGAACTATCTACTCCAATTAAAAAAAATAGAAAGAAAAATTGACTGAGGTTTACAAAGTTTTAACATAGTATAAGTCAAAAATAACCTTGAATTGCAAAATAATTTACACAAACTAAGTGCCAAAAACAAAAAAAATCATAGACGAACAAAAAACGAAGGAAAAAAAATAATTTCCAAAAATTACAGAAAAAACAGACTGAAAAATGGACTGAATCCCGGTTGACTTACCACAAGCAGCTAACACTGTAAAGTTGATTTAATTAAATTTCTGAAGCCAAAAATAGGAATTAAACCATTTTTTACAGAATATAGTCGAGTTATGCGGCTTGCGTTCTCTGGCCAACCGTTACGAATTCTATGTCACGAAGACAGAAATTTAAATCTTCTACAAGACAAAACTAATGGAAATAATTGAACTATGATACTATTTATCTTAAGTCAAAAATAACCTTGAATTGCAAAATAATTTACACAAACTAAGTGACAAAAAAAATCATAGACGAACAAAAAACGAAGAAAAAAAAATAATTTCCAAAAATTACAGAAAAACAGACTGAAAAATGGACTGAATCCCGGTTGACTTACCACAAGCAGCTAACACTGTAAAGTTGATTTAATTACATTTCTGAAGACAAAAATAGAAATTAAACCATTTTTTACAGAATATAGTCGAGTTATGACTAAATGATTTATTTTGTCGATTTAAATAAGTTAAATCCTATATGATATGAAGGCTATTTTACCTAACTAATCTTCTCTTTGAAGACTTCCAACAGCAGTAACAACTAAAACAGTAGCATGTGTCCCTAGATGGGAAAAGAATGATTGAATCAAGATATCTACTTTTCACACGTTCTTAAACAAAAGTTTTGGAAGGAAACTCCTATCAATACTAGTTGGAGAACTTGAGACGTTTAACTGTTTTAAGATAGATACCTTATAAATTTCAACGGACAGTAACGCCAACAGTCTGGTCAATGAATGCTTAATGTTTCTCGTGTGCAAAAAACCTAATTTTACTATTATCATTAACATGATATTCTTTATATATATATGTGTGTGAAATTATAAATAATTATTATATTATAGAGAGATATTGGAGTAGATAGACTAAACTAAACTATCGCCCAGTTCACACTCCACCCACATCTATTGAACAGGTAAAGAGGCTCATCCCTTGTTTCTTGTTTAGGATGCGGTTTCCGGTTTTCTCTTTTCCAATCTTTTCACTCTTTTCTTTTTTTCTTTTTTTTCTTTTTTTTTCAATTGGAGTAGATAGACTAAACTAAACTATCGCCCGGTTCACACTCCACCCACATCTATTGAACAGGTGAAGAGGCTCATTCCTTGTTTCCTGTTTAGGATGCGGTTTCCGGCTTTCTCTTTTCCAATCTTTTCACTCTTTTCTTTTCTTTTTTTTTTTCAATTGGAGTAGATAGACTAAACTATCGCCCGGTTCACACTCCACCCACGTCTATTGAACAGGTGAAGAGGCTCATCCCTTGTTTCCTGTTTAGGATGCGGTTTCCGGCTTTCTCTTTTCCAATCTTTTTACTCTTACGTAGCCCCCTGCGCATCAGTGGTGTTATTGCCTTGCTTGGGGTGATATGATTAAAAAAAAATACTCACGGATAATCTTTCGCGTATTATCATTGAAAGATGTCAGAAAAGAACTGTAAAGTTGGCACATGTTACTTCTGACATCTTTCAATTATAATACGCGAAAGAGTATCCGTGAGTATGAACGGATTTTATTAAAAATAAGCAGACACAATGTTTGCAATTCATTTAATCTGACATGTCTAACAGAAAATATTTGCCTGATCAAGATATGAATATCCTGCTATTGTTAAACGGAAACATCTCCGTTAATTCACTACTATACACGCTAAATTTCGAAAACATATTAGCCACATATGTACACGAATGACAAATGTAACTTAGTCTGCATGGAAACACAGCGCCATCTACCTTTCATAGTGGCGTGGAACCGGTTAAAGGTCTAGTAAGAATAACGCAAAAACAACCAATAAGAAAATACGAATATATATTAAATACGGAAATAATATAATACTTGGAACTCGGTTAGTAGGAACGATAATACGAGTTAGTGTGGAATACTATGATTCGACCCTCGGCCTTAGAACTGGGATTCGTAATGGTCGTTAAGGTTCGTAGACCGACTCTCGGGTGATTTCGGGCCGCTCTGAGGGCGCTCTCCTCTCACCTCTTGTGAGGAGAGGTATAAATAATGGTTAGAAGAGTCCATTCAGTCTGTCGCTGACGCCACCATGACAAATATTTTCTGTTAGACATGTCAGATTAAATGAATTGCAAATATTGTGTCTGCTTATTTTTAAGAACTAAAAAGCGAACGATTTTCGGATATGTTTATTTGAACATTTGTTCTTAGTTTGGTGTGAGGAATACACTCCCAATGTTTGTAAAGGTATTTTTATACACCCTGTAAATATATAATGATATATAAAATAATATTTAATGATATTCTATCAAGATTCATTTATCCTTGCTGTTTACTAATTTTCGTCTTGAATAATGTCTAAAGGGTTTAGACCATGGTGATGACCTTTTCAGATGAATGACTGTATCACGTCATTCATTTTACCATTTACTCAGGGGAGAGCGGCCACCGGTGTTTCGGCAGTAATTAATAACTAGAGGAATATGGCTGTCATTATCCTTAGATGAATAATCCTTATTTTTATTTTAACTATTGTTAGCAATTAAAAGTACTTTCTAATCTAAACCTTGAATTAACAAACTCCAAAGAAAAAGTAAGACTTCTCTGTTTTCAAACTCTGTCTATGGCATCAATGAAACTTTGAATACTAAAATCAATAGCATTTGTGCGTCATCTTACAGTAATTATTTTTCCCAATGGAACTTAACATGTAAATATCCACAGAAGCCATGAAACTACTTCATCAAAGCAGAACAATATTTTATTGAGGAAAATTGGAAACAAACAAGTTAACAAGAAGGAGAGAATGAAAGAATGAATGAAAGAAGTCAAGGGAGTAAGGAAATCAGAAATAGAAACAAGTTAGGCTAATAAGAAATCAAGAAAGAAAGAAAAAAGGACAGAAAGAAAGAAAGAAAGAAAGAAAGAAAGAAAGAAAGAAAGAAAGAAAAAGAAAAAAGAATGCTTGAATAATAAGAATAAATAAATGAACAAATAAAGACTTAAACAAAAATATACACTACCTGGATAAAAAATGAAAAAAGAAAAGAAATCATGAAATGAAAAAATGAAAAAGAAAGAGAAGAATTAATGAAAAAATAAAAATCTATTAAGCAAAAACAAAAGAAAAAAGAAAAAAAGAAAACAATCAGGCAAAACAGAAAAACAAATTAATAACAAAATACAAAATCTAATAAACAAAGAAACAATGTATGAATGAAAAAAATAAAGCAAGCAAACAAAAATCATAAAAGAAAGAGAAAAAATAATAAAAAATAAAAAATCTAATGAGCAAAGAAAGAAATAATGATAGGGAAAAAGAAAGGAAGAAAAAAGAAATCAAGCAAACAAAAAAGTAAAAAAGAAAGAGAAAAATTAATGAAAAAATATAAAAATCAAAGAAAGAAAGAAAGAAAGAAAGAAAGAAAGAAAGAAAGAATGATATTGATAAAAATGAAATAACAAAAGAAATTCAACCAGCAAAAAAGGAAAGAAAAAGAAAGCCATAAATTAATAAAAACCAACAAACTTTTAAGCAAAAAAAGAAAGAATAATAGGGGTAAAGACAGAAAGAACAAAAGAAATCGAAGCAAGTAAAAACAAAAAAGAAAGAGACAAGTTAATCAAAGAATAAAAAACTTATATAGCAGAAAAGAAAGAAAAAATGGGAGGAATAAAGAGAGAACAGAATAAATAAAGATACCATTTCTTTCTTTCTTGTTTATAAGAAAGAAAGAAAGAAAGAAAGAAAGAAAGAAAGAAAGAACAGGAAAACGCAAGAAAAAGTAAAACAGAAAGAATTAAAGGGTTCATAAAATTTATAATTGCATTGAAGTAATAAAAACAAATGCAACTGCTATGATTCGGCACGTATGGTTCAGCGTTTATATTTTTGTTTTTAGAATCTATCTCAATCATTCATTCATTCATTCATATCTATCTATCTATCTATCTATCTATCTATCTATCTATCTATCTATCTATCTATCTATCTCAACATGTTTATATCTATCTATCTATCTATCTATCTATCTATCTATCTCAACATGTTTATATCTATCTATCTATCTATCTATCTATCTATCTATCTATCTATCTATCTATCTCAACATGTTTATATCTATCTATCTATCTATCTATCTATCTATCTATCTCAACATGTTTATATCTATCTATCTATCTATCTATCTATCTATCTATCTATCTCAACATGTTTATATCTATCTATCTATCTATCTATCTATCTATCTATCTATCTGTCTGTCTGTCTGTCTATCTCAACATGTTTCTATCTATCTATCTATCTATCTATCTATCTATCTATCTATCTATAACATGTTTATATCTATCTATCTATCTATCTATCTATCTATCTATCTATCTATCTAACTATCTATCTTAACTATGTATCTATCTATCTATCTATCTATCTATCTATCTATCTATCTTAACATGTTTATATCTATCTATCTATCTATCTATCTATCTATCTATCTATCTATCTATCTGTCTGTCTGTCTGTCTGTCTATCTCAACATGTTTCTATCTATCTATCTATCTATCTATCTATCTATCTATCTCAACATGTTTATATCTATCTATCTATCTATCTATCTATCTATCTCAGCATGTTTATATCTATCTATCTATCTATCTATCTATCTATCTATCTATCAATCTATCTATCAATCTATCTATCTCAACATGTTTATATCTATCTATCTATCTATCTATCTATCTATCTATCTATCTATCTATCTCAATATGTTTTATCTATCTATCTATCTATCTATCTAGCTATCTATCTATCTATCTATCTATCTCAGCATGTTTATATCTATCTATCTATCTATCTATCTATCTATCTATCTCATTCTGTTTGCTATTTATCTTTATTTAATCATCATTTTCTCTTTTTCACATCCTCGTTCTTTCTATCTATCCATCTCTCTCATTCCCTCAAATTATTTCTTTCTTCTAACAGATTTGATGCAGGGAAGTTGGAACTTCCTTTTATTTATGTTATCAATATTTTTGTTAAAAATAGTGAGTGCTCGTTAACTTTTCACATCTCTCTCTCTCTCTCTCTCTCTCTCTATATATATATATATATATATATATATATATATATATAGCTAGAGAGAGAGAGAAAGAGAGAGAGATGTGAAAAGTTAAAGAGCTCTCACTATTCTCTAGCTATATATATATATATATATATGGATATAATAATGAATGTCTGTTATGTATATAATAATGAATGTCTATTATGTTTAATCATGAGCCGCACTAAACATCGTATTTTGGCATTAAATTCAGGGGAAAATAAAGACAAAAACTGTCCAACATTTGGATATTGTTTTATTATGCTGGTTCTAAGCTTTCGGCTCACATGAGCCATTTTCAGAGAAGTTACAGGAACGTTAACATAAAGACATCCACTATCAAAGATGACATTATCTTGTGTTGACATAAAACATTGCAATGCGACGATAACAGTCCCCGAATAGAAGACGCAGTTCGTAAATTTGTGATGCGGTTCTATGACGTCACACAGCGTGAAAGACCGAAATGTTAACAGAACCATATATCCAAATGCAATGTAATGTGCTGTGACCAGATTAAAATTTGATTTTATTACGTGTGAGTTGTTTTGATTTAATGTACATGGCCTCCAATATCTGAAGGCTCTTTTTACTGTGTATATGTGTGAGTATTATTGTGTTATCAACTAAAATCTGTTTAATATTACCTATATATATATATATATATATATTCATCATCCACATACAAGCCTGTTTCGCTGTATCACAGCTCATCAGTGTGATTAGACATCCACTTGCATCCGGCTGGGATCGAAACTCGATCGATTTAGTGTCAGTCGGAGTCGCTAACCCATAAGCCATAGGCACATGGAATCAGAGATGGAAAATTTTAGCGTGTTATATATAAACGGCGTATACACACGTCAGTCGCCGAATGAACTCAATTCATTACTGAAGAGTTATGCATATAGTGGTAACAGTTTTTTCAAATGTTCGTCTCTAGAGTGCTCAATACACGTCCGTGTATGTATATATATATAGAAAAAAAGCAACTCTAATGAGTGACAACATCATGACGGTGTCTTCACAAAACTCGCAGTTCAAGTAACAAATTCTTTGAATTAAACCTATCAATGCTCTGTCTTCACCTAGATATCAAGCACTTTGCGATAAAATATCTGCTTGCCAAAATACCTTTTATCAGTAAAATTACTACAAAAAAGACAACAGTAATCACAACTCAACACTATCTATCTATCTATCTATCTATCTATCTATATATATATATATATATATATATATATATATATATATATATATAGTTATGTATCCATTTTACATTACGACATGGACATTTTTATGTTTCGAGATAGGTTCTCATCATCAGGCAATGTTGATGTGGTTATGCAGATGATTTACATTTTGAGATGTAAACCATCTGCACAAACACATCAGCACTGCCTGATGATGAGAACCTATCTCGAAACATAGAAATTTCCATGTCGCAATGTAAAATGGATACATGATTATATTATATTAAACTCTATAATACTCATTATATTGAGCACTGTTTATAATAAAATAAATGCCAAAGTACTCAAAATAAAAAATCCTTGATTCCTCTTCACTTGGAATTATATATATATATATATACGTGTGGGTGTCTGTGTGTGTGGGGGGGTAGTATTTACAGTATTCGGACTATTGTTCTCATCATTGTTGCCATTTGCACGACGTTACGGACACATGGCCCATTGGTTATTGACGTTGGTTAGTTCTTGTGACTTGACTCAAAAAGTTGTGAGTCCAATACCAGGTTACAGCAGCGGTGAACAAGTAGCTTACAGGGTTAAAGGGAGATAACTCATGACTTCCAGAAGAGGCATTAGGCAAGGAGTGGAGTTCATATACCCCAGTGATTGTAATAAATGATTCGGTTCGAAATTCCAAGAACCTGAACAAGGCCGGAACAAGAAACGGCCGAAACGTCGTACAAATGGCAACAATATGAGGTCAATAGTCCGAATAATGTAAATATTGTAAATACTAACTCATCTCAGAAATATAGACAAATACTAATGTGTGTTTTTGAGTGCGAGTATGTATGTGTATGTGTGTGAAGGTGTATGAAAATTTTAATAGATTTATATATTTATCAGTAATATGCAGCCTGTAGAGGTATTTGATTAAATTTAAACAGAAAATAATGATACATTATACTTCTTAAATATAATGTTTTCTTTTCTTACTCATACCACCAGATGATGACCCATATGAGTCGAACGCAAGGAATACGCATGACCTTTTGCTATTTTATCTGCACACAACAACCACATTTAGAATATGTGCTTTACAGAAAAAAATCAAAATTGAATTTAATAGATATAAACTGTCTATAGTTTTTTACCAGAATATATATATGTGTGTGTGTATGTGTTTGTGTCTGTGTGTGTCTGTGTGTGTCTGTGTCTGTGTGTATTGTACACTTTACTATATCTATATCAATAGAAGTGACGATGGTGGCCGTTGTGTAAGTGTTTGTTTGTTTGATAGATTCGACTTAGCGTCTGCATTTTGCGGTTTAGCTCGACGAGAGTTGCGTTCATATGTAGATCAAAATTTTAGAACGCTAACGACACCTTGAAATTTTCTAGAAAGTCAAAATTAGGGGTAGAAAAATATATATTATCACCCCACAAAGTCATGGATCAGTTTATGTATTGAAGAATCGATCGTCCCACTTTATATTGTCTATATCTATCTATGTTGCCCCTCTACCTCCCACCCTAATCCAATAGAGACATTCTACATAGTTATCTATATCTATAAAAGTGATGAGGGTGGGGTATTTGCTATGTAAATTCATCATATGTTTTTTATTCTTATTCCTTAAACTACCCGAGTGAAACCGGACTAAACTGCTAGTAGTATATAATTGATTAAATGGCCATAGTTTTTTCCTTGTATTTACGCTCTCACTCTGGAAGAATGGTAGACTTTAAAAAACAGTAGTTACTCCGGCATCTCCGCATCGTTCATTCAGCAATGAATTAGAACACTCTCAGCTATTGGGCGTGTATAATGATAATATATACGCTAAAAAAGTCAGCCTCTTTCAACCGAGCGCCCGTAGCTCAGAGGTAGAATAGCTGACTGACACCAATTCGGTCGGGTTTCAATCCTGCTTAAAAAGTAATCGGCTCTCTAACTGTACTGATGAGCTGTGATACAGCGAAACAGATCTGTCTGCGGATGACTATATGTGTGTGTGTGTGTGTGTGTGTGTATTATACACTTTGCTATATGTTTATATTTGTATATATTTATAATTATATACAAGAGAAAGAATATGAATACATTTGTTCTACTTTCAGCTATGGGTTAAATAACAGGTCAAATGGGGTTTACTAGACTTGTGGGTTTACCAGCCCTTCTAGGAGAAAGAGAAGAAAAAGAATTTCGAAGAAACTGGAAAACGCTGTCCTAAACAGAAAGCCAGGGATCGACTTCTACCCTTATTCAAAAGACTAATCCGCAGATAGTTAAATTTATGTACCCATTTGGTTCTGATGTCTCCAATTCGAAACATATCTTTGATTGTCTCTCTTTCTGACGACCATATATACTGTCTTTACTCGAGACACATCAATGCAGTTTGCAATCAGAGATAAATTAGTTAATTGTGTGCTATAGAAATAAGGCAACCGGAAAAAATTGTGGTTCTACAAAAGGATACTAAGAATGAGCAATGACGAAGTTTTAAAGAAAAAGTAAACAGAAAGGATACATACTTATCATCAGAAAAATACAGTTGAAATTTTTAGGATACATAATGTGGAAAGAGGGCTTGGCAAATTTGACACTGGCAGGACAAAAGGAAGGCCAGAGAGGCAAACGAAAACATAACCTACCTAGCGAAGTTGCATGAATGGTAGCCAGTTCGAAGAGTGAGGAGATGACGAAGAGACGAAATTTACGATAAAAGCTGCATTCTTCTCTAGGAGAAGAGCTATTCTATTTCTATTTCTATTACCGTAGACAACGCGAAAAAATTTCCACTATTTTTTCCAAGATATAATTCACGAATAATAAAGAGTAGAAAACTGTGGAATGCCATGATTGCCTCTTACCTCAAGATTCGTAGCAATTTAAAAGCATGCAAATGAATTGTAAGTGATATTACGGAAGGAATGCATTAAACATCAGTCAGCGGACGATTGTCTGTGGCGAGGAATTAATTCAAGCATTATTGTGTTAATATATGTGCATATAATCTATCAATGATTACATGTATCTAAGTTTATTGTTGATGTAGTGCAAAGGTTAATGGCGTAGGAAAAGGGAATCAGCGAGCCAGGTTCAAATGATGTGTTTAAGAGGTCCGATCGATGATTATGACCGTTCACTTTCGTACTAATAAATCCATTTCAGTTTTTTATCCCAATTCATACGTGTAGTCAGTCAATGATACTCACAGGTCAGATAGCAGGGAAAAGAGGCAGGGGAAAGCAACGGATAACACATTTGAAGGACCTTAGTAGGTAAGTGACAAAAAGGAGTTTTGGTGGGGCAACAGGAGAAAGCGTGCTAAGAACCACCAGGGATAAGGGAGACGTGTAGGGCCATGATCGCCTACATCATGAAAGAACGTGGCACATAGAAGAAGAAGAAGAAGAAGAAGAAGAAGAAGAAGAAGAAGAAGAAGAAGAAGAACGGACTATTCATAATAAGCAGAGTAAATAGACAAAGTAGAGAGTTATCAAGAACCTCTACTGGCAGCAAACCTCCTGCATACGGACAGTAAACAAATTCAGCAGATATACAAAGATAGAAAGGGGCGTAAGACTATTCTTCCTAAAGGATGTGGGCGATCATGGCGCACCTTAATTTCCTTCTCTTTTAACTCTTAGTAAATTTCGTCTCTTCGTCATCTCCTCACTCTTCGAACTGGCTACCATTCATGCAACTTCGCTAGGTAGGTTATGTTTTCGTTTGCCTCTCTGGCCTTCCTTTTGTCCTGCCAGTGTCAAATTTGCCAAGCCCTCTTTCCACATTATGTATCCTAAAAATTTCAACTGTATTTTTCTGATGATAAGTATGTATCCTTTCTGTTTACTTTTTCTTTAAAACTTCGTCATTGCTCATTCTTAGTATCCTTTTGTAGAACCACAATTTTTTCCGGTTGCCTTATTTCTATAGCACACAATTAACTAATTTATCTCTGATTGCAAACTGCATTGATGTGTCTCGAGTAAAGACAGTATATATGGTCGTCAGAAAGAGAGACAATCAAAGATATGTTTCGAATTGGAGACATCAGAACCAAATGGGTACATAAATTTAACTATCTGCGGATTAGTCTTTTGAATAAGGGTAGAAGTCGATCCCTGGCTTTCTGTTTAGGACAGCGTTTTCCAGTTTCTTCGAAATTCTTTTTCTTCTCTTTCTCTTTCAGTAACCCCTTTTGTCTTAGTGGCATTATTGTCTTACTTAAGGTGAATTAATGTTTTAAAAATTATGATTTAAAATGTGACACAGATATCCAAAGGTTACAGGAATAGCGAAAGAGGATTTATTAAATCTAAACAATGTTTTAGGACATAGAAATATTTAGTTAGAAAGAAGAAAAGAATGTTTACCTGCTATTTTATATCTATCATTCTGTATGGCAGTGAATGTTGGACGGTTTCCCTACAGGTGAAGGAAAGGCATGAAACAAAACATATGCCGTTCTATACACCGATGCTGCGAATACCATGGACTTAACATCGAGAAAGTTCACAAAAAATAGGAACTAGAATGAGACTAAACAGGTTGTTGACATTTCTGGCACACATAATGAGAAGAAAAACTTCAGAAAATTGACACACGCGAAAGCGATTGAACGATAGAGGTGTAGTGGTGAACCCATGAGAAACGCGAATAACCCATGAATTTGGTTACATGGATGGTACAACATGGGATAGTAAAGAGTCAAACGCTTCTTAGGTCAACAAGGGACATTAACCGGGGTATTGTCAATCTTCTTTCTCATTGATTCCCGTCTTTCTCTTATCCTTCTTCGATATCCCCTGTACTTAGTTCCTTTTTTCTTTCTTTCATTTCTCTTACTGTAACACCCCCCCACCCGCGCACCAGTGGTGGTCCTGCTTTGCTTGGAGTGAAACAATTATGAAAAAAATTAGCAGCTTTTATCGTCATTTACTTCCAGCAAATGGCGATTTTCTATTTCCTCAAAACGGGTGCAGTACAGCCATATAACAATGATATAATAAGATATCACTGAAACTGTCTGGTTTATGTATACATCAGCGCAAAATATTATTTTGTTTTGAAAATAAATGGGGTTAATGTTTTCCTTTTATTTATTTATTTATTTCAGTTTATTTCTACTTCTCTATTTTTTCATCACTGCTGAAAAAGGGACAAACGTTTGTAATGACTTTTTTTTGACAAACAAATTTATGGTCACCAAACAGTTTGTGATAACAGATTTTATTGACATTTAGGTCATCAGAGCAGCTTAGCAGATTAAAGTAACAAAATGGCAGTAGTATTGATTGACATATTAAAAAAAAAAACAAAGAGAGATAACTTTGGAAAGCAAACTATTACAAAATTACTTAAAATGGGCAAAATCTGAGAGATTTTTTTTTTCCCGGTTGCCTTATTTCCATATCACACAAGTAACTGATTTATCCCTGACAGGCAAAGTGCATTGATGTGTCTTGAGTAAAGACAGAATAAGGAAGAACGTCAATATCTCGTTGCCAGCAGTAAATGAAAAAGAAGTTTTATATCGAATAGTTTATTTAAGTAAATTTAACTTGGATACATTGCTGAATTCATTGCATTCACTTACACGCAAATACCCTTGGAAAAGGTATTAATCCGTCTATTCCTTCCAGCCATGGCTTAAATAATAGGACAGATTGGGTTCTATAGCCTTGGTCGGCAACCAGTCTACTGGAGAAAACAATGGCAACCTACTGTAGGATAATCTTTTGCCCAGTCAGTCATGTCTCTTTCGAGACATGATCGCCCAAGCGTGAATCACGTATGGCACTTAACTAACTGACTGACATTGCTGAACTACAATGTAATATCAATCCTTCCATTTGCTAACTAGATGAAACTGAATTGTTAACAAATACAGAAAGAAAACAGCCGGTACTAAAAGACCGATTATTTAAGAAAAAGCGAGAAAAAAGGACTATTCAGTAATTATAAGGTACAACATATGGTCATTAGCAAGATGTACGGACTTAGATGTTGAATAAAATTTGGATACGTGGAAATAACGGAAGTACAGATGCTTAAATATCTGGAAACTGTTTCAACAGAGGACAGAAAAGGTGACACCGAAATACGAAGACGCATATGAAATGAAGAAGCCTTCAGAAACTAAACACAATATTAAAAACAGGAAACTTTCGATAGAAATGGTGAATACGAGGCAACAGATGAAGTGATATTAATGTGATTCTACAATAGATCGACTAGAATACCACGGACAGAGCATATGAGCAGAGAGGAAGTTTTAAGGAAAATTGAAACAAAAAATGATACATAGAAAAAAGAGACAGTTGAAATTTATAGAGTACATAGTGACGAAAGAGGGCTTGGAGAATTTGACACTTACAAGGTATATTAGATGTAAGAGGGACAGAGATAAAAGGCCAGTTACTTCTCTAAGAAGTTTGTGTAAATGGATGGCAAAACAGGCATTGGAAAAATTAATCAAAGACAAGAATTCCTAACTTGTAAAATAGTGGGGTACTGTAGAGAGCCTTGATCGCCAAAATTCTGAAGTGACGCAGACTATAAAAGAAGACGGATTCGGTTTAGTTAGAAAAGATACGTAGCAGAAACCAACAATCAAATGGCAGAAACATCTAAATTCTTTTTCTTTTTCTTCTTTTTCTTCTTCTTTGTACTTTGTTCCTACAGGATGTGGGCGATCATGGCGCTCCTTAATTTCCTTCCCTTTTTAACTCTTAGTAAATTTTGTCTCTTCGTTATCTACTCAATCTTCTAACTGGTTACCATTCATGTAACTTCGCTAGGTAGGTTTTGTTTTCGTCTGCCTCTCTTAGTATGTCCTGCCAGTATCAAATTTACCAAACCCTCTTTCCTCATTACGTATCCTAAAAATTTCAACTGTCTTTTTCTGGTGATAAGTATGTGTTCTTTCTATTTACATTTTTAAAACTTCGTTATTGCTCATTCTCAGTATCCTTCTGTAGAACCACAATTATGTTGCTCAAGTCTATTCTTCATCTGTGAATGTATTGTCCAACATCCTCTCCCATATAGGAAGACCGATATTTCATAACTGTTTAGTATTTTTTCCGCTGTTTCTAATAAATTTCTCTGTTTATTAATAATTTGCTTAACTTTCTGGGGGCATCTTTCGCTATGCAAATGCACTTTTCGAATTCAGTGTCGGACTTTCCTTTCACAGTTCTCTAAAACCTGGAAAATACTCGTGAACCTACATTAATGAAAACCAAAAATTACACGAGGCTTCTCAGGGGAAACATGTTTTTGATCTACGGTTTCGCTTTAACTGGAAACAACTATTGCTTTTTAGTCTTTCATGCCAACGTCCAAAGAGTCTCAGCTCCAGGACCATGGATTAGTTTTAAAGCTTTCATTACACCCAAGCAACGCCGGGCTGTACTGCTAGTTTAGAAATAATTGTAGCATCAGATGGTAGCTATTATTATAAATACTCAATCATACGGTGTTAATAAAAGAAAAATAAATCTAAGTGAAGTGTTGGAATTGAACCTCCAAAAGAGGGAAATATGTATTCAAAAGAGAATGCATATTTCAAAACTGGAGGTATTGTGAGGACAGACCTTGTTATTAAAAAAAAAATATTAAAATTCAAGGGAAGTGTTAGAAGTGAACCCTAAAAGAAGAAAATGCATATTTAAAAGAGAATGTGTATCTTAAAAATGGAGGTGTTGTTTAAAAAGACGACCGACCTTTGGTATACTCGTCGTTGAACATAATCGGGTTCGTGCTCGATGAGTGGAACGTCTGCTTATAGAAACAGGGCTCGCAATGTTGGTCGCAAGGAGAAGTAATGTGTCGTACGCACTGCCGCCTTGAACTACGGTATTCGATATTAGTGTACTGTTAATGCATGTCTCTAATGCGATTAAACATTTCTTCACTAATCTTTTGTTACAGTATTTTCTTTACAATATGAGTGGGCCCATGCCGTCAAAAGTGACAGCAAAATGTTTATACTGGCATGCCATCTAAAAATAACGGCAACATACATATTTTTGTTGCTACTATTGAGTATCTTAAATTAAGACATAAGTAAAACAAAAACAAAATAATACAAATCCCTGAGCGTGACCTATATATATATATATATATATATATATATAGGTAACCAAAAAAGTTCTGTCCGATTTTAAAGGAAAAAAACAAAACGCGTCACAGTATGTGTAACTTATATTTATTCTTGGAAGTAATCGCCATCTGCCAACGTGTCCCCACCTGTTCAATGCCCTTGCGGTAGAACTCGGAGGTTTTGACGCAAAGAATTCCGTGAGGGCTTTGTGCAAGTTTGCTTCACTGGTGAAGGATTTCCCACGAAGATGATAATACAAGAAGTGGAAGTGGTGGTAATCGGATGGCACAAGGACAGGTGAATAAGGTGGATAGCACAAAGTCTCCCACCCATGTTGCTGTATGGTATCCCTGACCACTCGCGCGACATTCGGCCTGGCGTTGTCATAGAGGAAAAGCAGACCTTTGTGATTCACCAGTACTGGCTCCTTCTGGCGCAATGCCTGTTCCACACGTTTCAATTGCTGCGAGTATAGGTCTCCAGTGACTGTTTGGCCCGTTGGTAGCAGTTCATAATGAACCACTGGACTGTCTACTGTCTAGGCGGTCTTGCGGTGTGAGGGACAGTATCCTGAGGAGACAACCAATGTCTGGAACGCTTGAGAGTTTTGTACAGAACCCACTTTTCATCACTGGTAAGCATTCGATTGAATAAGGATGCGCTACAGTGGCGAGAAAGCAGCGATACGCAGGCTGCCATTCGTTGTCCCTTGTGGACTTCTAACAGCGTTTGCGGAACTCACTTGCGCAGTTTGTACATCTTACCTAGGCGGTACGGGTGAAGTCTAACTGTTTCATCGGAAAAGTTAAACTGTCTTGCAAGTTCACCACACGTTAGACTACTGTCCTCTTTAATGGCTCCCTTCAGGACCCCGTCATTCAAGACCTGTGGTCGTCCACTGCGAGGCTGATCATGGAGAGACAAATCTCCCGACTTGAATTTTTGAAACCAACGCCATGCAGTACGTCCATCCACAGCACTATCCCCAAACGCTTGACATATGCGGCGACTTGATGCAGCTGCTGATAAGCCCACTTTGAAGTCGTAAAGCAAACAGCACCGAACGAGATCTCTAGACACTTCCATCCTTCTCACAGCTGTCCGCCTTATAAGTGATGGCAGGGCAAGGTTCGCGTGTTTTTATAATGTCTGATGTGCGTTGTGGTGCATTGGATATCGGCTCGGAACGAGAAATCGGGGAGCCAAGTTCGAATTCCAGCTGAATTCATTGCCTTCACTTACGCGCAAATACCCTTGGGAAAGGTATTAATCCGTCTATTCCTTCCAGTTATGGGTTAAGTAACAGGACAGATTGGGTTCTATAGCCTTGGTCGGCAACCTGTCTACTGGAGAAAACAATGGCAACCTACTGTAGGATAATCTTTTGCCCAGTCAGTCATGTCTCTTTCGAGACATGATCGCCCAAGAGTGAATCACGTATGGCACTTAACTGACTGACTGATTTTCCTACTTCCGGCTGTCCGAATTTGAAAACAATGGCTATTTCGAATAACTTTCAATTTCATTCAATGAAAAAAACGGACAGAACTTTTTTGGTTACCTTGTATAAAACATGTTAAATTACATACATTCATAAATGCATCTCTTGTTTTAAAATTAAAAAAGGAGATCGTTTCATCACTTGGCACATACCATATGTGTACGTTGGTTGGGGTATAGTTTCATTGGTCAAATACGTGTCACGTGTGATAAAGCAATGGATGAATATTAAATGTAGAAGAAAAAACTTGTGTCTGTTTAAAAGTATGTGCCACGAGTAATAAAGATATTAGCTGTTTATTATGAATTAAAGTATATGTAAGCGAAAAGTATATGTAAGCGAAAAGTATATGTAAGCGAAAAGTATATGTAAGCGTATCATGCGTATTTAAATTATAGACGCATTAAGTGTATGCAAATGTTGGGTAACGTTAATATGCGTGAATGACAGCGATGCAATACATTTCCTTTGAAAATATGTAGTAAGCATTGGAACGATCTTTTTTTAAAAATAAAATAAGAGAATAGTGGATGAATGTATGTGTACGAAAGAAATCATGTGTGAATGTGAGTGTTCATGAGTCGGTAAAGTTAATATATAAAATAATGTATAAACGTGTCAAGTGATTTTTATATTTTTTTATTTTTATTATTTACTAATTATTTATTATTTGTTTTGTATACAATTTATATTGCTTAATTGCAACGTTGTAATTTAGTATGATAATTTATATGTATGTTCCTTATTTATATATTATTACTTAGTTTTAATACATAGATATTCAGGATTTTATTATTTCAGTGAAAGATTCTAAACCGATAACATATTATTTTTTAAAAATTTATTTATAAAAATTCGCTTTTTACTTTTATACATTGTTTTCGCTAGAATTTTAAACGAAAATATATTTCGTTTTTACGATTCTAGACTCATAAACGCACACATTCACGCATATCTCATACACATATATTCATGCATGATTTTCTCACGTTATTTAGACTAGAAAATCGTTCCATCACTTGACATGCGCATACTGTGGTGATACCGACCGAGCAAAAGCGATGGACCGGATGTTTGCACACTAACGACCAGAAACCAAATGACCGAAACTCGTCGGTGCGCATCAGGGTTCCCGCAGATGTTCCAGTTGAAAACTAAAAATTAATTAAATATTAAATTTCCAGTTAGCGAGCCTACGCGAATTTTATTCATCGGCCAATGGGATGCCCAGAATCAAATACGGATATGATCTGCTGTGATCCAAAAAAAAGATATAAAAAGCCGATACAGAAAGCATCAGACAGACAGACTCGAGAGAGACGAATGTAATTAGTATATCCCCTTGACCGACGTCAAGCGGCTACTATGCTCGCCTCCCTTACCTATCCTTTCCCCCTTCCCTGTCTCGAAACTACTTACTGACCTAAGGAGCGAATACATCAAAGACATTCCTAATTTACAACGCTCCCACATACCTAAGTATTAATTTTCTTTTCAGCATTTTATTGCCATGAACATTTTAACGTCCGTGGACCCATATTTAAAGGATTACTTGGATTGTAAAAACCTTAATTGATATGTGTATATATAAAATGTTATTTTTCAACTCAATTTGCTTTTCTTGATTTATAATCATTTGATGACTTATAGTGGGCTATCTACAACGAGGCCAAATTCCGTTAATCTGCAACAATATACAACTACTCTTCCAAGGAACGACTTCCCACTATGAACTGGAAAAGAATGGATAACCCACTATAATACAACAACACGTGTATTTCGTAAACAGACACAAGTTTATATATATATATATATATATATATATATATATATATATATATATATAAACTTGTGTCTGTTATATATATATTCTTGACTATTCGACGACATAATTATTGGAAAAAATAAAATAAAAAAGGCACTGTTAAAGAGAGAACACGTGGCAAGAGCTTTCATAACTAGTAAAGTATAGTTTAAAAACTGAAAGTAAAAAGAATGAACTGAGCCGACGCTGCCTCGCTATTGTCTCTCTAATGAACTGAGGTGATTCTGCTTCGCTGTTGTTTCTCTCTGTCTCTCACTCTGTCTGTCTGTCTCTCTCTCTCTCTCGCTTTATGAGAGTGACAGGAGGGAAATTATATATATATATAACTGCAATAAATAAACGGAATTTTGATGACATTCTATACACTAAAAACTATAATAAACAACCGGTTTCGACCCAGATCTCTTCAAGTTTAATTTCTGGGAAATTTAACCTTAGAAAATAAAAGAAAATTCTAATGAGCAATCTCTCTGCTATAATTAGCAGGGAATGTGTTGCTGGATTGAGTGCAGACTGTTTTTCAATATTATCCAAGTCGCACTCCTTATATCATCTAAAAGCTCTGTCCATTTACATCAAATCTCGCAAGCCTTCTCTTTGTAAGCAGGGAGATTGCTTGTTGGGTTTGAATGTGGCCGGGCTCTAGATCTTTTGCATATTTTTTTCTTCTCCTCCTCTCAGAATTTTCTTTTATTTTCTACGGTTAAATTTCCCAGAAATTAAACATGAAGTGATCTGGGAGGAAAATGCCGGGCATTCAACTGAAATTCGAACTCGGCTCACTGATTTCTCTTTCCGAGCTGATATCCACTGCACCACAACGCACATCCGTCACTAAACGCTTATGAGTAACAATATATTGAAAGAAAAATAATCTGGAAAGAAAAAGAGTCAGAAATAAGTCAAGATGTTTTATATACTCAGGAGGTTACTTCGTTAGACGACCGGATCAACAACCAGCCGAAAATGCCCCATTTCATGTGTTACGACTTGATACTATAGAATTACAAACAATACATTTTAATTGTAGTTGAAAGCATTTAATTGCGTTCAAACTGTGGAAATGTGTGGGACGTCATGATCACGCACGTTCTGAAATTTAACGGTACTTAAAAGACGAAAGAACTATCCAATTTAATTTTTGACTGTACATAGTGTATGACAAGAATCCCAGTCCTGAGTGTGACGATAAACTACATCCGGCAGCAAGGCCTCTGATCGAGAGACTGAAGGTTTTAAAGAGCGTGGAACCATCTCTTAATTGCTGTTGTTCGTAAGTCCACCCTGACCCGGGGTGGTAGCAGCGATGGTCAAATAGTGACTCCCCAAACAAAACACTATGACAGTATAAAAATACATTTTTATAATAGAAAAAAACAGCAATACAATTTTATATTTAAATGGACAAACAATACATATTTATAGTAAAATGACCTACAATACGATTTATCTGTAGTTGAAGACATACGATTGCATTCAAAATATATTTAGTTGAATCCATAAAATTTCGTTCAGAATATTTAAAATCCGGTATTTAATATGCCATAGAGTTTAATACAGTACATTTATCTCACATTATACGCTCTAAAATTGAGTATATTTGAATAGAACATACGCACATACACAACACAAACACAAAAACGCACACATATATAGATATATATTTAAATTGTGTGTATTTTGGCAGCATTTTTTTTTATTAATGCAGGTTTCATTGAATAATATAGACAAGTTCTGTCTATTAATTTTGTGTAGGATCCGTTCATATTTTCTTTCGCTATTTCAATTTTCCTATATATATATATATTTGATATATATTTATATACATAAATAAGTTCTGTCGTGTTAAAACAACTGACAAGATACTGCGATTAAGCTTTTTATTTAATATTTCTTGTGTTCGTTCCCCTTTTCTTTCGACATAAAGTGTGTAAAAACAGACCAAAATTCTGCATATCTGGGCACTTTCGGTTATACTTGTAGTCATTATCAAAGGTGGTACGTTAAAGTTTTAGACAGGGGGAGGGTGAAGTCAGTGACGAACCAGCTACAGAGGGTGAAAGAGAAAGGGCAAGAGAAGGATGTGAACACAGAAGTGAAGACGGCTACGAAGGTAGAGAGAAAAGAAAATAACAAGATACAGAGGGTGATGTAGAAAGGGCTTGAGTTAAGTGGATAAGAGATGGAAATTGACTTTGCATTTAAATTCCTGGAAGTTGTAGCCGTCAGGAAAACAAGAATATGGAAGGGAGTTCCACAGATGGGAAGCGCGAGAAAAGAAGCTGATTGGGGTAACATTCTCGTCTGCATTTGGTTGATCTAACTGCAAAAGGGTGGGACCTTGTTGCCAGTCTGGTTGCCCGAGTAAATTCTTCTGGAGGGGGCACCAATAACCTAAATTTGTCAGAGCAGAAACCATGAAAATATTTTAAAAAGAGACAGAGGGAAGCCACATTCCGCCGATGAGAAAATGGCTGGATTCGAGCTGCCAGATCGGGATCAATCACATTGCAGATTCTCCTTTGGAGCCTGTCGAGAACACTGAGACGAACAGGAGAGGCGCCTGACCAGATATGACAACAGTATTCCATGCACGGTCGAATGGTTGATTTATGTATGTTTATTTTCCAAACATAGCACATTATTCGCAACATACTAATAAAAAACAAGTATAATAGCCTCATCCACATGTAAAAATGATGAAAAATAATGGAAGCTTTAATAATAAAAAAAGTAAAACCAACACTGAATAAGATTAACTATAAGCACGGCCACAGTACGTTGACTGTGTTTTAAAACCTTCGAAATTTTTGTCAACAGTTTTGATTTTCTTATGTCGATGGGTGACCAGAAATTCAGTCAGTTAAGTGCCATACGTGATACACTCTTGGGCGACCATGTCTCGAAAGAGATATGACGAACTGGGCAAAAGATTATCCCATAGTAGGTTCTAAAATAATTTAGGTTGCCATTAATTTCTGCGGTAGACTGGTTGACAGCCAAGGCTATAAAACCCAATCTATCCTATTATTTAACCCATAACTTGAGGGAAGAGACGGATTAATTCCTTTCCCAAGAGTATTTGTGCGTAAATGAATGCAAATAATTCGACTGGATTTCGAACCCAGTTCCCAGATTTGTCGTTCCGAGCCGATACTCACTGCACCACAACGGTGGGAAATTTTAGCGTCTTTTTGCGGTGAAAAATACATTGCTTTGGAATTTATTGCTAATATATAATTGTCAGATTTAAATGGTACTATTCAGAACTTATTCAAACTGAATTAAATTATTTTAGAAATATCTATGTAGAAAATCTTGATATATTTTTTTTACATCACTTAATTCCCACTTAGTTAATTTAATGAATTTTCGAGGAATTCTTTTTAATTGCACCTAATGTTCTAAGTCCAAAGAGGATTTAAACCGTTAAATTTTGGAGCCAAATACTCCGTCACAGAAATTCTGCTCTGAATCGTAAAATAAGCAATGAAATTCAGACATTATTTAATAAGAAAAGCTTTTAGTTGCTTTTATGTATTAAATATATTATGGGTAACTATAAACAAGAGATTCAGGAACGCAGTGGTCCAATACAAAACATACCCAGGTGCCGACTGCGGAAGTGACCACGTCCCAGTCATCTGCAAACTAAAAGTGAAACTCCGATGACTGAAAAAGCCTAGCACATCACCAAGGCTGCAATACGACACGCTAGAGGACGATCTCACCCTGCAGAAAGAATACAATAACAGCGTGAGAAAGAAATATGAAGAACAAATTGGAAAACGGTACTCAAAATGGGATTCACTAAAAGAAGCAATGGTGACCTCAGCGAACAACATAGCCCCAAAGGAAATCAGACGCAGAAGAAAAAACGAGTGGATGACCGAAGAGATCCTCCACATGATGCAAAGGAGACAAAAAATAACGCCAAGACACAGAGCAGAGTACAAGAAACTTCACAAAGAGATAAGGAACAAATGCAGGCAAGACAAATAGGAATGGCTCAACATCAAATGTGCAGAAGTAGAGAGACTGAGCAGGAACAACAAAGCAGAATGCATAAAGAGATAAGAGAACTGACAGGAAAAAAACCTGCTCCTCAACAGGATGCATAAAATCCAAGGAAGGGACAATCATATTAGAGAAAGAGGAAATACTCCAGCGATGGGAAGAATATATAAAGGATCTCTTTTGCGACAAAAGAGAACAACCGAGAATACACAAGGAGATGGATGGACCGGAAATACTAAAAAACGAAGTGGAAGCTGCAATGGCCAAAATGAACAGACACAAAGCACCTGGTCCAGATGGCATAGTGATAGAGCTGCTGACAGCCTTAGAATAATATGGCATAGAAAAGATTACCGACATAATAAACGAAATTTATAGCAGCGGAATAATACCAGACGACCTATGCAAGTCGATATTTATAGCGCTGCCGAAGAAACCTGGTGCAAACGAGTGCGAACTACATAGAACTATCAGCTTAATGAGTCACATTACAAAACTGATTGTCAGAATCCTGATGAATAGAGCGAGAAGCAGAATCAGGCCAGAGATAGGGCAGGAACAGTGCGGGTTCGTCAAGGACACTGGAACAAGAAACGCCATATTCATGATTAGGATGCTCTCTGAAAGGGCATTGCAAATGAAGAAAGACTTGTACCTGTGCTTCATTGATTACGCGAAGGCATTCGACAAAATACGACACAAAGAATTGATGGAGATGCTGGACAATCTCGACATTTTCGGCAAAGACATAAGAATAATCAAGAATCTCTACTGGCAGCAAACGGCCTGCATACGGACGGGTAACGACCTCAGTAGATACACAAAGATAGAAAAAGGCGTAAGACAAGGATGTGTCTTTTCACCGGATTTGTTCAACCTATACAGCGAGAATATTTTGAGGACCCTAGCTGACACGCCAGGATTTGTTATTGGAGGCCACAACCTGAACAACATAATGTATGCGGACGATACAGTGCTGATTGCGGACACGGAAAGGAAACTACAAGACCTCATACAGAAAGTAGCAGTGGAGAGTGACAAGAAGGGACTACAAATAAACTTTAAGAAAATTGAGTGCATGGTCATCAGCAAGAGATACAATCCAAAATGCCAAATACAGGTGGGGGATAACAGAATCAAGCAAGTATAAAAATTTAAGTACCTAGGAAGTGTTCTAACAGAAGATGGAAAGTGCGACACGGAGATCAGAAGGCGAATTGGCATGGCAAAGGACGCGTTCCAGAAGATGAGCAAAATACTAACACACAGGAAAATCTCAATAGAAACGAAGAAAAGAGTGCTAGACTGCTACGTGATGTCAGTTCTTCAATACGGCAGTGAATGCTTGACAATATCATCGAAAATGAGGACAAAACTGGAAGCGGCCGAAATTTGGTTCTACAGAAGGATGCTACGGATATCGTGGACTGAGCATGCAAGCAACGATGAGGTGTTGGAAAGAATGGCAACAAAAAGGAAATTGATGCTGAGCATCAGGAAGAGACAACTAAAGATCCTGGGATACGCAATGAGGAAGGAAAGCCTGGATAACCTGATACTGACTGGTCAGATAGAAGGAAGGAGAGACCGAGGAAGGCAGCGGATAACATATTTGCAGGGTCTGATGACGGAACGGGGGTTGCCAGGAGCAACAGGAGCAAACATACTAAGAGCCACAATAGATAGGGAGACGTGGAGAACCATGATCGCCTACGTCCTGAAGGGACAGGGAACATAGAAGAAGAAGATATTATGGGTACAATTGTCTTAACATAAAAAATACTTTGAATGATGAATTTTTACAAGAATAGTTTTCGTTTTTTAAATTCTAATAAGAATAAGTTATAAATATTTATATATTTTAAAATTTTGTATGAGTTTATAGCGATGAAGGGATATTGTTATTAAATTAAAACTGCATTTCCCAATCATAAGTGTAAAAGCGAACTACAATTTAACGAGCATCAATATTTTAAAAATAATTTTGAATGTGTATTTTATGTATAAACTATCAATTTTTGTAAATACGGATGTCCAAATGCGACATTATCAGAATTTGAGACCGGTAACTATAGTAAAGTTAAAATTTATTGGTAATTTTGAACATTTCTTTCACAAACGTTTCCGCAAGTTAGGCTATAAAGCCGACGTACCTTAAATTAAATAAAACTATTAGACTAATTAGAATGCCTATTTGTTTATTTAAAATTACTTGTGTGTTAAAAAATTATTTAAAAAAAACGTTCACGTTATATTTGTCAAGTAATTGTTACCGTTATGTCTCCCTTAGAAAATTTCGCAAACATAAGTCAAACGAGAAAGTTGTTGTTGTTGTTGTTGTTGTTGTTGTTGTTGCTCTTCTTCTTCTTCTTCTTCTTCTTCTTCTTCTTCTTCTTCTATGTGCCCTGTCCTTTCAGGACGTAGGCGATCATGGCTTTCCACGTTTCCCTATCCCTTGTGGCTCTGAGCATGCCTTCTCCTGTTACACCATGCAACCCTCGTTCCATCATCCACCTGATTAGGTCCTTCAAATATATTATCCGTTGCTTTCCCCTGTCTCTTTTTCCCTCTATCTGGCTTGTTAGTATCAGGTTCTCCAAGCCCTCTTTCCTCATTGCATGTCCTCATTGCATGTGCTCAGTATTTATTTCCTTTTCGTTTCAATTATTTTCAAAACCTCATCATTGCTCACATGCTCGATCCATGATATTCGCAGCATCCTTCTGTAGAACCACATTTTAGTTGTTTCAAGTTTATCCATCATCTTTGATGATATTGTTCAGCATTCACTGCTATATTGAAAAACTGACATCACATAGCAATCTAGTACTCTCTCCTTTGTTTCTAGCGAAATTGTTCTGTTTCTTGATACACATCATAAAAGCACCTATCTCCGTGTTAAAAATTTTTCTGCGATATTTTAAACTAAAAGTAAGAAAAATTTGTTATATCATAAGTAGACTGAGATATATAGATATAAACACTGAGATAGATAGATAGATAGATAGATAGATAGATAGATAGATATGAAAACACTGAAATAGATAGATAGATAGATAGATAGATAGATAGATAGATAGATAGATAGATATGAAAACACTGAAATTGATAGATAGATAGATAGATAGATAGATAGATAGATAGATAGATAGATATGAAAACACTGAAACAGATAGATAGATAGATAGATAGATAGATAGATAGATAGATAGACAGATAGATAGATAGATAGAGAATGAGATATTTAAAAGAAGGCTTAAAGGAAGAAAAGGAAAAAAAAGAAAGAAAAAAGAAAAGTGTGAAAGACAAAAAGAAAGAGAAAATGCAAAAAGGCGAAAGAAAGAATTTTAAGAAAAAAGAAAAAAGAAAGAAAAATAATGAAATAAAACGTAAAAGGCAAAAGAAAAAGATAGATAGATAGATAGATAGATAGATAGATAGATAGATAGATAGATAGATAGATGTACAAAATTACAATTGATTCTTTTCAGTTGGACAAAGAATATTTAAAATGAAAGTGTTAAGCAAAAATTCAGTTTGTTTATCAAGAGTGAAATCTCTCTCTCTCTCTCTCTCTCTCTCTCTCTCTCTCTCTCTCTTTCTCTCTCTCTTTCTGCATAATGAATAACGCCCCAAGCTTCTCATTCCATTTCCTTTGCCACAATTTGTTTCGGTCAATGACATTCTCAGGCCAAAAGTACGTTCATGTCCTTTTCAATTCTGTTTGTTACTGGCGTTTGCCAGAAATGCGGTCAAAGTTTACATGTTCCGGCTTTGACAAACTGAGATGGTGCACAGTTACATTCTTGTATTACAAATTGAGTTTGCGACGAAAATTCCGAACATTACAGCTTCATATTCATCAATAACCACAGTATTTGGCGATGTACGTGTGGGAGGAGGGTTAGAAGAATCTCAGTGTCTTAGAGTAAAGTTTCCCCTCCCACTTTCACCAATTCCTTCGCTGAAGTCCATAAATAAGTCTTATGAACGTGTTGTTGTAAACATTTTGCACCGTGAGAAAAGTCTGTGCGAAGTGGGTTGGTTGAATTCATTCATCATTCGAAGAATCGTGAAGGAAGATACTGAAATTGGAGAAACAAGGAATGACAAGAAGAGGAATATAACGAGAAAAAGGAGAATGAAGGAAGAAGGAATTCGAAAAGAGGAAGGAAGAAAGACAGAAAAAGAAAAGAAAATTTAAAAAATAAACTGAGAAACGACAAACATAAAGCAAACTAGAAATTGGAAAAAAAAATTAAATTTAAAGGAATTAAGAATGAAAGACAATAGAAAGAAATAAAAAAACACAAGAAATAAAAAGGAAGAGAGAAAAAGAAAAGAAAAAGAAAAAGAAAAAATGAATAAAAAAACAAAAATGAAAAAAATTGGTAAGGCTAAAAAAAAATAACTAAAGAGGAATAAAAATTAAAAAGAAAAGCTAAAAGAAAACAATTGAAAAGGGAAAAAGAAAAATAGGAAAGACAAAAAATGTTTAAAGAAAGAGAAGATGCAAAAAGGCGAAAAGAAAGAAAGAAATATAGGAAAAGAAAGAAAAAAGAAAGAATAATACAATAAACAATGTGAAAGGCAAAAGGAAAAAAGAAAACAAAATGTCGAAAAAAACGAAATAAAAAAGAAAGAAAGAAAAACAAAGAAAGAAAAAGAAAGCCAAAAAAAAATAAAAATGTGAAAGGTAAAAGGAAAAAGAGAAAAGCAAAATGGTGAAAAGAAAGAAAGAAAGAAAGAAAGGCTACAAGAAAGACAGAAAGAAAGAAAAAATGGTTAAAAGAAAGAAAGAAAGAAAGAATGAAAAAGAAAGAAAAAGGCTAAAAGAAAGAAAAAATAAATGAATGAAAATGGCTGCAAGCAAGAAAAAAAGAACAAAACAGGAAACTTCAAGATATGAAAATTTTAAAATTATTAAATTTGTAAATTACTTTTCATTTTTTTTTTCTTTTTTTTTTTTGAGGGTTTTGTTGGATTTTTTTTTTTTTTTTTTGTTGGTGGGATTCTGGATTAATTCTGACATTGTTTTATCACAACTTTCTTCAGTTTTCCAACTTTTCAGAATGAATTGTCTGAATTAAACAAAATATTCTAATAAGAAATGAAGTGTATATAAAAACGACACATTCACTAGCGCCCAACCAAGCATGTGCCTACGAATATAAGTATTTGTTTATTAGTGCATATAAGCTATCGTGTGTGTGTGTATATATGCTCTCGTACACGACCGTGTTGTTTTTTTTTATCTTCATGACGGAGTCAATAACCTCAAAACAACAATTAACTATCACTCTAGCTGTATTTAGTTATTCAGTATATAGATAGCCACCCTCTATATCTCTCTCCGTATCTATCTCTTTTTAATTTTTCATGCGCTTATAAAATTCAGTGAGATATAAAAGTAGAACATTCTGAAAATAATTTAGTAAAGAAAGAAAGAGAAAAGAAAGAAAAAAGAAAGAAAGCTATAACAAAAAATGAAGAAAAAAAAGAAAAATATAAAAGAAAGAAATAAAGAAAGAAAGGTAAGACAAAAAAGGATAAAGAAATAAGAAGAAAAAGTTAAAAGAAAGAAAGATAAAACGAAAAGAATAGTGAAAATAAAATAAAAAGTTAAAACAAAAGAAAAATAAGGCAATAAAGGATAAAGACAGAAAAAGAAAGAAAGAAAGAAAGAAAGAAAGAAAGGAAAGGAAAGCAATAAAGAATAACAAAATAAAAATAAAAAGCTAAACGAAAGGAAATAAAAGAAAGAAAAAAGAAAGAAAAAAGAAAGAAAGAAACCTGGAATAAAAAGAAAGAAAGAAAGAAAGAAACCTGGAATAAAAAGAAAGAAAGAAAGAAAGAAAGAAAGAAAGAAAGGTAAAGCAATAAAGAATAACAAAATAAAAATAAAAAGCTAAACGAAAGGAAATAAAAGAAAGAAAAAAGAAAGAAAGAAAGAAACCTGGAATAAAGAAAGAAAGAAAGAAAGAAAGAAAGAAAGAAACCTGGAATAAAAAGAAAGAAAGAAAGAAAGAAAGAAAGAAAGAAACCTGGAATAAAAAGAAAGAAAGAAATAAAGAAAGAAAGAAACCTGGAATAAAGAAAGAAAGAAAGAAAGAAAGAAAGAAAGAAAGAAAGAAACCTGGAATAAAAAGAAAGAAAGAAAGAAAGAAACCTGGAATAAAAAGAAAGAAAGAAAGAAACCTAGAATAAAAAGAAAGAAAGAAAGAAAGAAACCTAGAATAAAAAGAAAGAAAGAAAGAAAGAAAGAAAGAAACCTGGAATAAAGAAAGAAAGAAAGAAAGAAAGAAACCTGGAATAAAAAGAAAGAAAGAAAGAAAGAAAGAAAGAAACCTGGAATAAAAAGAAAGAAAGAAAGAAAGAAAGAAAGAAAGAAAGAAAGAAAGAAACCTGGAATAAAAAGAAAGAAAGAAAGAAAGAAACCTGGAATAAAAAGAAAGAAAGAAAGAAACCTAGAATAAAAAGAAAGAAAGAAAGAAAGAAACCTAGAATAAAGAAAAAGAAAGAAAGAAAGAAACCTGGAATAAAAAGAAAGAAAGAAAGAAAGAAAGAAAGAAACCTGGAATAAAAAGAAAGAAAGAAAGAAAGAAACCTGGAATAAAAAGAAAGAAAGAAAGAAAGAAAGAAAGAAAGAAAGAAACCTGGAATAAAAAGAAAGAAAGAAAGAAAGAAAGAAAGAAACCTGGAATAAAAAGAAAGAAAGAAAGAAAGAAAGGTAAAGCAATAAAGAATAACAAAATAAAAATAAAAAGCTAAACGAAAGAACATAAAAGAAAGAAAGAAGACAATTTGTGTTCTTCACCACTGAACAATAGTTAGCAAGATAATCACATATATATTTCTTTTCTTTACGTGTCACCTTCTTTCAAGTAGATGATTATGACTTTTCCCGACATCTCTTCCTTTTGCTCAAAGTAAATTGTGACACTTTGTCTTTCTTCATTCTTGTTCTGCACTCTACCTAAACAAACTTGTTAAGTAGATTACTCGCTGTTGTCCCCTGCTTCGCTTGTCTTCAATATATCGTGTTAGTGTTAAATTCTCTAAGCTCGCTTCCTTCATTCTTGTAATTTCCTCACTTTTAACTGCTTCGTTCTTTAGTTCCTTCACGCCCTTCTAATTTCCATTTGCATAACTCTCATTTCGTCTATGTTCGAAATGTGTGAAGAAAGTTCAAATCAGATTTTCCCTAAAACTGCAAATGTAGGCAATAGATCCTCTTGACCTCTACAATCTTAACCCCTTCATGTTAAGTTTCAGTTGTTATTTTTCCTCCTTTATACTCTATCCTAGGCCCGACGTTGATTCTAAACTTCACCAAAGATCTTCCTGATGTAATCAGTTCCCAAGTAGCCATTGATGCAGATGACACCACCATTTACTTTTGTCTCGATAGGAAATCCGTCAAGGCTGACAAAGTAAACCAAGCTGCTGCTCTTGAAACGGATCTCCAATCAGTGATTAACTGGGACAGAAAATGGCTTGTAAACCTTAATGCCTCTAAAACCAAAATGCTCTCCTTTAACTACCATATGCAAACATTACTGCCAACCAACAGCATGGCTGAAACTAGTCTCCTGGAGAGCAACACCCTGCACCTCCTTGACCCCACTTTTTCAACCAACTCAAAGTGGAATGACTACAGCGAATCTAAAACTGCGTCTACTGCAAGGTAGGGTGAGTTACTGTGTCGGTGTAGAAAATTTTTCTCGTCAGAATTGAGCTTGCATATTTATAAATCTACTATCCGTCCGTGCATTGAGTACTATTGCTAAATCTACTCCTGCTATTTATTTTGAGGTTCTTGACAAAATCTAAAGGATCTGCAATGTAATCGATCTTGACTTGGAATCTCGACTTCACTCACTTTCTCACCGACGTTACGTCGCTTCCCTCTGTCTTTTTTACAAATACTTTAATGCCAAATGCCTCTGACAAGCTTTTTTATGTCCCCACTACATAAATTTAAGCGTGCTACTAGATTAGCACTTAGGTCCCACCCTACTAGATTGGCACTTAGGTCCCACCCTTTTAAGGCTGAAATAGTTGAATTTAGCTGTTATTACTTGTTAAAAATTGAAATGCAACATTAATTACCATCTTCTGTCTTTTGAATACAATTCATCTTTTATCTTTTCCTCAATACCCCTCTAATTAATCATATTTCTCACTGTAGTTCAGTAGTGGTTGTCCCACCTTGCTAGGGGTGAAAAGATTTTTTAAAAATTAATCTTCAGTTTTTCATTTGTATCGCACTCTTCATTCATCATTACCATTCTAAAGCTAAATCCTTGTATTGTATGATATTTACTAGCTGTGAAAGTTTGCACCGGTGGAACTGAAGAACGTAGCTCGTTTGATCGATTGCGATGGAAACAGCGATATCTATCTATCGCCCGGTTCACACTCCACCAACGTCAATTGGACAGGTTAAGAGACTCATCCCTTGTTCCCTGTTTAGAATGTGATTTCCGGCTTTCTCTTTTCCAATCTTTCCACTATTACGTAGCCCCCTGAACATCAGTGGCGTTACCGCCTTGCTCGGGGTGATACGATTTAAAAAAAAAAAAAAAAAGAGTAGCGAAAAACCTGCAGTTGCATTTGTTGGGAAGTAGTTGCAGTGTCGAGTATAATTCTGAACGTGGTCGTCCAAAGTCTGGTCTGTGCGTGTAAGATTTTTCATTTGTACACTTTTTGCAAGACGGAAGAAAACTGGAGTATCAAATCAAGTAACCGTAGAAATTATCTGAAATGAGCATCCAGGCAGCCCGCAGGCCCACAATCCAGTCCCTTTTAGACGGCTCTGATTAAGCGAATGGGGTTCACGTGCGTCTGGGTTGTGCTTACATCCGCTTCTACTGTATGCCTTCACCTCACTGAAACAGTATTTGTTACTCTCTTTCGTGCAAATACTTATGGGAAAAGTATGAAACCATATCTTCTCACCTCCCCAGCTATGGCTTAAATACAGAGCTCTCTAGTCGTGGCTCGGAACCAGTCTAAGGGAAGGAATATATCTTTGAATTCAAAACCTTATGTACTTTTGATGGAGCATATACTATGCAGACACTGAAAAGATTTCTTTATTTGCCATCTTTACTTGCTGAAGTTTCGTATTTACAGACTAAAAATCTTCAAAACATGAAAATAAATTATTCAAACGAAAACTGATATTCTGAATAAATTTACTGTGGAATAAAATAATGGTCAATTCCGAAATAAACGGATGGAAGATGACAGATTAATCCCTTGCTGGCCTATTTAAATTAGATTTGAACCTGTTTTCTTCCATAGAAAGACTTATGCGAGATTTCAACTATAAATCATAACCATTTTAAACAACTCCTGAAAGTTGACTATAAGTCATTTTCTCATTCAGAATCATCAAAGCAATTGATAAAAAGACGCGTTGAGATCTATAAGGCATTTTCTCATTTAATATCTTCAAAGTAATAGAAATTAATAAAGACTTCAGAGCAGCTAGAAAATGAATACCGACTGATTTTTTTAGAATTTGATTCTTTTGTGCTAACCTAGACATTATATATTAAAAAAACAACCATTTACTACCGTCTAATCAGTGATTAACTGAGGCAGGAAATGGCTTGTAAACCTTAATGTCTCTAAAACAAAACTGCTCTCCTTTAACTACCATATTATATATTTAAAAAAAAAAACAACCATTTACTACCGTCTACGTCTGTTCGATTTGACAAAATAGCAGGTGATGTTCAAAACGACCTTCAGTCTGTTGTTAACTGGGGCAAAAGACGGCTTGTTAAATTTAACGCTTCCAAAACTAAATTGCTCTCTGTTAGTCGTTTGAGAGAACACTCTCTGACTTCCATCACCATGGCTAGCCTTATTGAGCTAACGTTCTCAATTGGCATGAAGTTGAAAGAATATAGTGAATCTATTGCTATGTCAACTGCCAGGAAGGTTAAGACGGTTTTTTACATAGTTATAAGTCTAGCATTCATCCATGCTTGTAATATTGCTGCCACATATGGTCTGGTGCTCTATATAGAGCGTCATAATAATATCCAATGAAGAATATTATTAGCATCGATCTGGCCTTTCGGCTTCAATCACGTTCTCGCGGCCGTAAGAACGCTTCCCTTTGCTTTTTCTATAAATATTTTCATGGTAAAAGTTCGGATGAACTCTTTGGTATTGTGTCTAGACTATTCTAATTTAAGTGCAGTACTAGACTGACGACGGGGTCTCACAAATTTTTAGTTGGGTTGGCTATATGTAACCGTAAGTTCTATGCTAACAGTTTCTTTTCTCACACTTCTCACTAGTGGTACTCCCCCTTGCTCCATACTTTCCAGCCAAGTTTAATCTGCAAAATTTTAAATGCAATCTCAATTGCTATCTGATCTTTCGTTCTCTCTCCTTGGCACTATTCCCGTTTCTAACTCTTCCACACCCAGTAACCTCGTCTGTGTCTAGCTTTATACTTCCTTGCTTAGGGTGAACTCGATTTGAAAAACAAATCCTTCTTAAATAAAGTGATTTTTTTTATATTCATTTAAAGCACAATCGCAATTGTGTAATTTCAAAATGATGAACGTTTATACCATATAGATGTCCAGAAGCTGGTTTTATTGAGTGTAAGAATGTTGATTTCACGATTGTTCTCTGATAGGTCCTCAGTCTATCTCGCACATTTATAAATCTACCATTTGTCCCTACATTGATTACTGTTACCATATCTAGTCGGGTGCTCCTGCTATTTATCTCGGGGTTCTCGGCAAAATCTAAAGAAAGATCAGAAATGTAACCTATTTGGCAGTTCACCTTCAGTCACTTTCTCGCCGACGGGATGTGACTTCACTTTGTATTTTCTATAAGTATTTTCACGCCTTCTGCTCTGACAAGCTTCACTCCCTGATGCCTAACCCTCGTGAATTTACTCGTGAAAATAGATTGGCAGTTAGGTCCCACCCTTTTCGCGTCAAAATAAGCAAATGAAACCGCCACTTCTGTTCGGTTTTCTTTTCTATGGAACCCCTTTCCCTATACTTGCTTCCCTGATAGTTAAAATCCCCAAATGTTTACGTGCAACGTCAATTGCGATCTTCTATCTTCTCGGCTCTCACCTCTTTCTTACGCTTTCTTCAACATCACCTGTACCATTTTTTCTCTTCCTTCTCTTCCCACTGTAATCCCCTGCGCACCAGTAGCAGTACCACCTTGGTTAGATTGAAATGAATAAAAAATGTCTGAATACGTTCAAATGGCTTTAGTTGTTCTAAAGAAAGTTATGTGTGTTTCCATGTCCTGACACCTACTTGTAATGGACTTTTTTTTCACTCTAATACTTAGCGCAGTGGATGTGCGTTGTGGTCCAGTGGATATCGGCTCGGAACGAGAAACCGGGGGAGCCGAGTTCGAATTCCCAGTTGAATCCATTGTATTCACTTAAGCGCAAATACCCGTGGGAAAGGTATTAATCCGTCTCTTCCTTCCAGTTATGGGTTAAATAACAGGACATATTGGGTTCTATAGTCTTGGTCAGCAACCAGTCTACCGCAGAAAGCAATGGCAACCTACTGCGGGATAATCTTCTGCCCAGTCAGTCATGTCTCTTTCGAGACATGATCGCCCAAGCGTGTATCACGTATGGCACTTTAACTGACTGACTTAGCGCAGTATGCTTGTTTGTCAGATACAGCATTTTACACTAATATTAGTGTTATGTCGTAAGATGGTCTAAAACTGAAAAGTCTAAGTTTCAACGACACTCTACCATGTACAAATTATACATATGTAAAAACTAGCATAATCCTTTAAGGAACTGCTATTCATGGTTTTAATTCTTTTTTATCACAATCTATAAGACTGATGTTTATTTTTCAATTGTTGTAAGTAAACTTGTTTCAAAGATCGTTCTTAAGAGATAATTTGAACTGGTAGAATTTACCAAAACAGCCAAACGACAAAAGAAGAAAATCAAAGCAACATACCTCGAGGACAATCGTTAATATGTGAAAAAGAAAAAAAAAGAGAACTAAAGAAAATAGGGCAAAACAGAAGAAGGAAAAAAGTAAATGCATGAAAAATAATGAAATCAAGAAAGGGTAAGAAGTGATAACAGAAGGACAAGAAAGGAATGAGAGCAAAATCATAAAAAAGAAAGAAAGGGCAGAACGTGAAAGAAAAAAGAATGAAGGACAAAAAAGAAAGAAAAACACCAAAGAAAGAAAGAAAGAAAGAAAGAAAGAAAGAAAAGCAAAAAATGAAAGAAATAAGAAAACGTGAAAGAAAGAAAGAAAGAAAGATAGAAAAAAGAAAGAAATGACAAAGAAAGAACAACATGTGAAAGAAAAAAGAAAGAGCCAAACAAAAGAGGATAAAACAAATAAAGAAAAATTTTTAAAAGAAAGAAAGAAAGAAGAAAACGTGATGGAAAGAAAAAACAAAAAAAGGATAAAACAAAGAAAGCGCAAGACGTGAAAGAAAGAAAGAAAGAAAGAAAGAAAGAAAGAAAGAAAGAAATGACAAAGAAAGAACAACATGTGAAAGAAAAAAGAAAGAAACACAGGAAAAAAGAGAAAGAACAAAGAGAATAAAAGCGAGAAAGAAAGAAAGAAAGAAAGAAAGAAAGAAAGACGGCAGAAAATATGTATCCTTATTTGACGATGAGTAAATAAAGCAATCACTCAGACAGCGAAATGATTTACGTACAGCTGGCAGTTCCAACTGGTACAAGATTAATGTTTTTTTTTCCCACGTAGTTCGAGTTGTAAGAGACAAACACAGACGGTTTCCATCATTTCATGTAAAGTGACAAACACCCGGAACTGTAGAATGCTGCACATGCGTAAATCTGTGCGCCGGGCGCCATTCGTTCGCGTAAACAGTCACGAGAACAATTATTTGTCATACACAACAACGTCTCCAACAAAATATCACACAAATTGCTTTACGAGAGGTTTGCTTTAGTTGCATAAACAAGGTCGAGACGTTGGATTTGCAAATGGCCTTAAACTTTTTGTTATTTTGTAGAAATCACGCTATGGTCATTTGTTTGATAGACCAATGAAATATTCTCTGCCATTTTTTTTCTTTTTTGCTTGGATTCATTGTATATGTTTTTATTTGTGCATTATTTATTATAAGCATTCGTGTGCACTCTATGGATAAATAAAATGGTGTCCTTCCTGTGTCGACACCCTGTGTTCTAATTGCAATACAAGTTTACTTTTGAATGATAAAATTTTATAACAAGCATACATCCAACCGGATTAATTCAGAAGCTTCCATATCTTGGTACCTGGTACATATAAGTGATAAAGAGATTTTCAGAAGATCACCTCCTAGTGTAACTGTCAACGAGTTTGATTAGCTGACTATATCTACTTTGCAATAAGTTCGATCATCTTTAGGTGTCCTGGACATATGACTTTGTTCCAGGTTAAGCTAGGTAAAGCATATACATATATATATATAAGTACAAAGAATTTATCACTTTCACTGAGCAGCTTCATGACGACTTCGAAATTTCGTGAGGACGCTGTTATGATGTTCTTCCTCGTCAGGGCTGGTAACGGTGTCACCACTGATAAAACAACCTTGCCGATAAATATTATCACAATTCAGCAATATATATATATATATATATATATATATATATATATATATATATATGATGGTTTGCCATATTTCGAGAATTTCCGTCCATATATATATATATATATATATATATATAGGTGTGTGTGCGTGTGTCCATGTATGTGCATACGTGTGCGTGTGTGTGTATATGACCTAACGAAAGAGAGTGTCATTACTCAATGTTCATTTTAGTGTCCACTTTTATATTTTGTATTTTATGCTCACACATACACACACACACACACACGTATATATATATATATATATATATATACTGACTATTTATTTATTACTCTAACATATTTTCATTATATAATCCATATGTTTTGGGAGTACTTGTATTTGAGTAGGATTTTGATCCTTTTTTTGGGGGGGGTTTTTGTTTTTTAAGTAGCATAGTTATTTTCCTTTACCTGATGGCTAACACATATTTTTCTCTAATGAGAATTTCTAGAATATTTAGGCTGACATTGTTATGAATACAAGGTTTGTTACTTAGCTGATTGATGCTACCAAGCCAACTCCAGAGTTTTGTAGATAGACCTTTCCGGTAATCGCTCCACTCACTCCTCAGGGTGCCTCAGTAAATGATTGCTTATATATCTCAATCTTTCGTTTTTATATGCACTTTTAATTATTGCAATTTGTTTTCATAATGCATGTGTGCATGAGTGCTTGTGTGCGTGCGTGTGCGCGTTCACGCGTGTGAGCCAATGCACCCGTCTGCCCCTACGGGCTGAATGACGTGGTTATTTGTCATTTTCGTCGTTTTTTCAATTTACACTTCTTAACATTTTTTTCTCTTTTTTATTTTCTTTTAGTTGTAGCTATATTGAGTTCCGTTTTTTTAGACATGTATTGGCGTTAAAAACTTGAAGCAACTGAAATGTGGTTCTACAGAAGGATGCTACGAATATCATGGATCGAGCATGTGAGCAATGATGAGGTTCTAGAAATTATGGAAATAAAAAGGAAATTAATACTGAGCATCAGGAAGAGACAGCTGAAGTTCCTGGGACATGCAATGTGGAAGGAGGGCTTGGAGAACCTGATACTAACAGGCCAGGTAAAGGGAAAAAAGACAGAGGAAAGAAAAGGATAACATATGTGAAGGACCTAATCAGGTGGATGATGGAACGAGGTTTGTATGGTGTAGTAGAAGAAGGCGTGCTAGGAGCCACCAAGGATAGGGAGACGTGGAAAGCCATGATCGCCTACGTTCTGAAGGGACAGGGCACATACAAGAAGAATTGGCGTTGTTAATTTTTAATACATATATTAGGTTGAGTCATAAGTAATTTCAATTTTTGGGAAACAATTATGACGATACTAACTATTCATCATGTCTGGCAACTAAAGATAAATTTGTAGTACACTAACACATGAATATGTTTCACGCAAAAGCAGTGGATTGACAAGGAGAGATATCTCCACATTAGACCCCAAAAGGTGAATTCCACGAGGAAAGATAATATTGTGCGTGTAGTTGGAACGTCGATTTTTTTTTTGGTGGGGGAAACACATCGCATTTATGGTACTTAAAAGCGATAAAACACTAAGTGCAAAAGTTTGCGTCCAGCATGTGCAATGTGTCCACAAAAACTTAGTTGAAAATATTGTTTTTATGAGATAAAGAAGGCAAAGACAGCTCAAATAGATTTAATTATTTTTTTTATTTTTATATTATCATTTCATAGTTTCTGTTTTATATAATTTTGGTTGTTCGTCACTGAGAGTGTCCTTCGGCTGAAAACCGAAATAGAACGATTCGGAGCTGTGAAAAATCATAATCAATTTCAGATAAATTTATATGACTCTATTTGTATGTGTAAAGTTTCAGGGAAATGGTATCCATTGAAATTTTTAAGATGAAGCTTTGCCGATCGCTGCTTTAGGATAAACGTGAAGATATATTTTGATTAAAACAATATTCCACTTTCCCTGTCAAATTAAAACATTTTATATAAAATACGCTAATAGATAAGAACAGAACGTGATAGATAGATAGATAGATAGATAGATAGATAGATAGATATGAAAAGATTTAGATAGATAGATAGATAGATAGATAGATAGATAGATAGATAGATAGATAGATAGATAGTGAAGAAATGTATATATTTATAGTAATATTTTATTATAAGTGTTTTTAATAAAAACATATTTGACTGCAACACAAGAACCGTTGTGTTTCGGCACTACTTTATAAGCACTTCGTCAGGCAGTTTGCGACATGCTGACAAAATAGTACCGAAACAACGGCTTTTGTGTTGCAGTCCACTGCGTTTTTATTAAAAACACATACGATAAAATATTACTTTATATATTGCTGTACTAAGTACCGAGCGCTCATCGAAAAATAGATCACTACAAACAGTGGATTGTTATTCATTTGTTTATCCAACTTCTAGCTTAGATAGATAGATAGATAGATAGATAGATAGATAGATAGATAGATAGATAGATAGATAGATAACGAACAGAATGAGATAAATAGATAGCTAATGAACAGGATGAGATAGATAGATAGATAGATAGATAGATAGATAGATAGATAGATAGATAATGAATAGAATGAGATAGATAGATAATGAATAGAATGAAGAATAGATAGATAGATAGATAGATAGATAGATAGATAGATAGATAGATAATGAACAGAATGAGATAAATAGATAGCTAGATAATGAACAGAATGAGATAGATAGATAGATAGATAGATAGATAGATAGATAGATAGATAATGAACAGAATGAGATAGATAGATAAAGAACAGAATAGATAGATAGAATGAGATAGATAGATAGATAGATAGATAGATAGATAGATAGATAGATAGATAGATAGATAGATATGGCTCTGTACAGCTTTTTCTCTCGTGTGGATCTTAGCATTTTTCTGCATTGGGCTGCCTTCATTTCATTCACAACCTCACCAGATTAGTAACTGGCCGACTTCCCCTACCTCTTTTGCCAACAATATGTCAAATAAATGCTATGATTTCTTATTATCTGTACAAGGAATATCTTTCCTTATTATGTGTACAAGGAATATCGAATATTCGGCATTTATCTTGCTCATGAAAATACATTCTGTTTTCCTGATACTGATGGCCATTCTTTGTCTTCTTGACGTTTTTTTTTTTTGTTTTTTACATGCTTATTCCTTTTTGAAAATATCCAGCGGCTAGATGTTTACATTTCCAATTAAATATGTGATTCGCATGTTCGGCATTTTATATTACTGATGACCATATTTCTGTCATCTTGTTATAACTGGTCAGTCCTTTCTGCCTTCTTCCTGTTGATGGTCTGTTTTTTCTTTAAATTCTTCACCTGCTTCATGTCTCTCAGTTTACAACTCGCATCATGGGATTTTATCTGCTGATAATTATTATTTTCTGTTTTTATGCTGTTGATGTTTAGTACTTCCTGTATTCTAGTTGTTTATGGTTATTCCTTTATGTCCTTTTTATGTTGTTCTTTAAAGCTTTTTGAACATCGCCATGTCCAATTCATTAGTCACATTTTGGAGTTTAATCTTGCTAATGACCATACTTTCTGTTGGTTTGCACTTTTTGTCCTGTTGCTGTAGATGGGTAGACTTTTTTTAAATTCACCACCTGCTTAATGTTTATATCTCCGATTCGAAACTCAGAACTTGGGCTTTTTATCTCGATGATGACACTAATTTCTTGCTCTTTAAGTTTAGTCCTTCCTATCTTCTTAGTGTTGATAGCTAAATCTTTTTGAAATGCTCCTACCTGCTTTATATGTTCCACTCGTAATTCACATCTTGGGACTTTTATCTTGCTGATGACCATATTTTCTTACTGTTGATGATTATTCTTTTTTGTCCTTTTGTTGCTTGTGAACTGTTTGAACTTGAACGTGTTTTATATTTCTCTGTCCAAACCTTAACTCTAATCTTGGACAGTTTACATTGCTGGTGAACATACTTTATGTCTTCTTGCTGTTGATTATTCAACGTTGGACGCCTCCATGTGCTGAATATTTATATGTCGTTATGTTATATATTCGTTAGCACATCAGCAATGGACTGGCGAAGCGAAAGCGATATTATTTGCCAGAGAGTAGGTCGTGAAATGTGAGATGGTTAATGACATCAGCATTGATTAATGCCTGGAATAATTTGCAGAAAAATGGTAAGAAGTTAATAGGGCAATATTTAAAGGTCAGAGGGTTCACCAGAGTTCTAAAAAAAAGGAACTACAAATGAGGTCATCCCATAAGATGGAAAGCAGAAAACAGAAAAGCAAGATTTGTAGAGGACTGGAACCGGCTCAGGGGCATATATCTTGATGACGACGGGTGGTATTCCATCACTGCCGCTTTTCTTATGGGAGTCTAATTTAGAAATGTTATCTAAAGCCAGAGACGGGGTATCTAGACATTACTCAGTAAAGCCTCTGTTCTAAACGGGTGTTGTAATTAAGGCCTTCTTCGGCTTGGCGGTTGCTTTTCTGTCTTCTAACTAGTTATGGTTAAACATTTTGAACAATTCCACGTGGTTTATGTTGACGTGGCCAATTGGTAACTCGTATCTTGCGCTTTTTATCTTGTTGGTGGCCATGCTTACTGTCTTCTTGCTGTTGAATTTCAGTCCTTCCTGTCTTTTTACATTTGATAACTAGATCTTTTTGAACCTCTCCACATGCTTGCTATTTACTCCCTTGTGCAAATCATTTGAAACAAAACGAATAAGTTCTTCCTAAGATCTTTCACATTTTCCCTGGGCCTTTTTTCTTTCGTTTTTTTGGCGTTGTTTGCTGTAGTTGTGAGAACCTCATATTTATTTATTAAAAGAGAAGTGGAAGGTTTACTGCTGTTTATCACGCTTTTACAAATCCGCCAGCAGTATTTGAAGCCAAACTTGCGCTGCTATACACTGCTTCATTCTGTCGGCAAACAACAGTTTAGCGTCATTGAGGATCCTTTTACACTCATAAAGAGCAGAGGCAAATAGGCGCTTATTATGGTCAACGCGTGGCTCCAATTAAGCCGAAAGTAGTGATTTCTGTGTGCAGTGTCGGCTGAACAAGCAGTGGAGAACCGGAGGGCGGCGAATGGGGCTTAATGTGGAACTTCCTGGCTGGGATGAAAGCATCGATGTCAGCTTTCACCCAGGAGGAGACTTCAGAAGCACAGTCTTCAACGGGGAGACTAAACACTTTCTTCCAAGGAACGTCGTGCAGAAAATCTCGTTGTGCCTATCAGTCGGCCCTTTGATAGCAGTAAAAGATTCTTCTGGTCGAAGGTTCCTCGGGGAAGGGGAGCGGAGAGAGATTCTAACAGAAACAGAAACTAAAGCGTTATCAGAATTGCCAAAAAAGCAAAGCTGCATGACATGGCAGGAGTCAGGGATAGAAGTGAAGCAGAGATCTAGCAGAGAAGGTTGTCCTTCATGCATACTGGGAAAACGTGTGGGAGGTCCACCACTTGCGTGAGAGATTGGGTGATCGCAAAGTTCAGGGTGTGGATGTTAGCGAGATCAGTAACAGAGTTTCCCAGCCAATTTGCATGGTGGGCATTGAAGTCACCGAATACAATGGCGAATGGGTGACAGGCAATGGCCTTATCTATATTATCAGATATACTGTCCAGCAAGAAACAGTCGGACGAGTAAGGAACCGATATAAAAAAAAAGAAAAGATAGTTAACCGAGTTTAGTAGTGCGAGGTGAAGGCACATGTATGGATGGTCAAGAGATTCAAGAGAAAGCTCCTTAGCCAGAGGGAGATGTTCGCTGACATTCACTCCCAGGCCATGCATATGGACGCTAGAGTCCTTTCTAAAGGGGAGAAGGTAATCTGGGATCAAGATATCAAAGGGGTTCAGAATAGATTCACAGAGACCTAGGATGTCTGGGGATTTTTCGTGGAGAAAAGATTCGACACTGTAAAAGTTAGTACGAATACCACGGATGTTAGTGAAGAAAATGTACAAGAGTTTAGGTGATTTTTGTGAGGCTGGTTTCGCATTGTATTTGTAGTTGTGAGTATACATTTTTTAAATTTTTGATGGAGGCATCGAGTAGTGTTAGCAGACGGTCTTCAATTACGACATGCATTGGAAGGGAACTGGCGCAGATTGAAGCAGAGTGTGGCCATCGGAGGAACTTGCAAGGACACCTATCGACGCGCGGCATGGCACTACAAAAACCCCGATATTATGCAACTGTTGGTCAGAGCAACCGCTCAAGACGCTACGCAAGAGATAAAGCTCCTAACTACTAGTCGAAAGCAGCAACCAGAAAACTGCCAACCCGGTTCCCTCAGTATAGAGAGCCGTTGCCACCGTCCACCCACATCTTAGAAAAGTTGCGAAAACTCCATTATTGAGACCTAAGTAGAGAATAAAGTGAGCCGAGAACCTCTCCCTGAACATGAAACAAGGGACGAGCCTCTACTCCTGATCAATAGAAAGTGTGGAGTATGAACCAGGCGATAGTAGGATCTATCTACTCCAATAAAAAAAAAACAATTAAAAAAACAAAATGAAATAAAAAATAGATAAAAAACGAAATAACATTAAGGCTATGGGTGATAATGTTTATTTATTTATATTATATTATTATTTTTTTTAAGCACTAAGTTTACAATTAGTGAGGAAGTCGGGTTAACCACGATTTCCAGACTTGCCAGCTCCGTTATAATAGCAGTAAATTGTAGACGTGATAGGTAGGGTAATGGGAGAGAATATATGTAAATTAATTATTTACTTAGTATAAGTTCAACTAACCCCTCATTAAAATAATTTCGTGGTCAAGGGAGGATTAAACATGGTGAAGGAACCAAATTCTGCACACACACACACACACACATATTTTCTATCTTGTTGCACTTGACAAATAGACCTTTTAATCTTCTTCACGTATTTGATGTTTATATGTCCAATTCATAACTAGCTTAGTGACGTTGTATCTTACTCATGACCATAGTTTCTGTCTTCTTACAGTTAATGCTTAGACCTTTTGCTTATGGGTACCTCGGCGTGGTGTAATGGTTAGCAAGCTTGTCTTGCTAGAACCAGTTACTAGTGAGTTCGATCCTAACTGGATACTCCATACTTTCGGCCTTGTGCCATATCTAGGAGGCGCTTAGAAAATCTACTATCTGTTTTTCATATGTCCAGTTCATAAATTGCATCTTGAGCTTTTTATCTTGCTGACGACCATCTTGTTTTCTTGCTGTTGATCATTAGTTATCTCTATTTTTTTGTGTTGTTGCTGTTTTTTTCTCTCTTTTTTCTTTCTACCGCCATATCCAATAATTCCTTGCCGAGTCAGATTTCAACATTGTATCATTTACATATTGTATATTGTTATATTACACCAAATGATAATCAATTCTGGTAGAGTCTCCAATTCCCTTAGGGTAGCGTTGCTGTGAATCTGGGCGTATATGCCTCGAAAATATGCCTCGCTGTCTCTCGTTCGTTTCTTTTTTTGCGTAGTTACGCAATTACTTCTTCTATGTGACGTGTTCCTACAGATCGTAGGCGATCATGGTTCTGCACATCTCCCTATCCCTTGTAGCTCTTATGATCCTTTCTCCTGTTAACCCACTAAAATCCCCACTACGTCATCCATCCACTCAAGTCTTTCAAGTATGTCAAACATTGTTTTCTCTGGTCTCTACTTCGTTCTATTAGTCCCATGAGCATCAGTTTCTCCAAGCCCTTCTTTCTCACTACATGTCCCAGAAACTGCAGCTGTCTTTTCCTGGTATTTAGCATAAGTTTCCTTTTCGTGTCCATCCCCTCCAAAACCTCGTCGTTGTTTACAAGTTCTGTCTATAGTATCCTCAGCATCCTTCTGTATATCCACATTTCGGTCGCTTCAAGTCTTTCCTGCGTCTTTAATAAAATTGTCTAACATTCGCTGCCATATTGCAGGACAGACATTACATAAAAGTCCAGTACTCTCTTCTTTATCTCTAGCAAAATTTTGCCGTCTCTCAATACTCTATTTAACTTCCGGAATGCTTCCTTGGCCATACCAATACTGCTTCTGATCTCAGTGTCGCACTTTCACTTCTCTGTTAAAACACTCTCCGGTATCTAAATTTCTGTACCTGCTTGATTTTAGTATACCCTACTTGAATTTGGCATTTTAGCCTACAATTTTTTAATTGATTATCATGCATTCAGTTTTTTTTAATCATGTCGCCCCAAGCAAGGCATTTTAATGCCACTGTTGAGCAGGGGGTTACATAGAATGTAAGTTATGAGAAAGAGTGACAGGTTACAGGGGGTGTCAGGAAGAGGGTAGGAGAATGATAAGAATACTGATGAGAATGGAGTGGACGAAGAAAAGAGCTTGAGAGAGAGAGAGAGAGTGAGTGAGGATGCAAGTTAGTGAGATAGGAGATGACTATTGACTTTACATTTGAAGATTGTAGCTGTCGAGAAAGCAAGTGAACGGAAGTGAAGTCCACAGGCGGGAAGTGCAAGGAAAGAAGCTGCTGGAATAGAATTTGCGTTTACCATTTATTGGTTTCACAGTAAATGGGTGGGACCTAGTTGCTAATCTTGTGGCTCGAACAAATTCACGTATATGGGATACCAGTGAGCTAAGTTCATCTGAGCAGAAGCCATGAAAGTATTTGTAGAAGAGACATAGGGAAGCCACATTACACCGGTGAGAAAGTGACTGTATCCGAGCTGCCATGTCGGGATCCATCACATTACAGATTCTCCGTTGGATTTTGTCAAGGACTCCTAGGTGGATAGCAGGAGCACCCGACCAGATATGGCAGCAGTATTCAATGCACGGGCGGAAGGTAGATTTGTATATGTGCAGAATTGTTTCAAACGGGAAAAACTTTCTGGCCCTGCACAGAGAACCGAATAGTCATTCCACTTGATGCCTATGGTGAGAGGTAACCGAATATTTTCTTGTACTTTTGATGTAGTCCTTTCTTTCCCTGCTTAATTTAGACAGTGGCTTTCGAGTAAGATCAAAATTGGTTTATCAATTCACCATCAGGTTAACCTATCCTTCAAGGAATTCGTAATTTCAAAGCTGAGAAATTATTTCCACGTGTTCACTTTAAAAATAATCCGAATTAATTCAAATCTAACTCCATTCATGTATACATTGATCAACTTTATTTTTTTCAACATATCAAGTGACTCATGTTCATTGGTGGTTTATTCTTGCGGAATTTTTCTCTAGTCATGATTCTTAACTTCTTACAGTTATAAATAAGATACATTCCTGGCTATGAAAATAACTTTGTTATTTAAGGACCACAAGCGGAACATAATTTCCCATTACACTCACGGGAAATTCATTCATAAAATGTTGTCACAAAATGACTGCCGTTCTAAATAAATATCTCATGAGAATATTACCAATTAATGAACGAACATTAATCTAACTGCTGTTGACAAAGTTGCAAGATTTTTTTTCTCAAACTATCTCCTAGATTTTCCAAGCTAAAATCCTAGTAACAATTTCCTTGCATTTTTATGCAAGCTGACTTATAAATATTGATATTATGATATCTATGTACCTCTATTCAAACCTATAATTGTTTTTATGGATCACATAGATCGCTTTCATTTAAAATATACATTATTTCAAATATATGCAAAGTATAAGAACTTTACATTTGAAATAAGAACTTTATATTTAAAATCTTTATATTTTCCTTCAAACTTTTACCGCCTTTGTTCAAGATATGATTACTTTATTCTATTCTAATCAAAATTACGTTTTATGTGTACGATAAGTGCTTTTATTTACGACTTAAGTATATTTATTCTGAATATAAAACTTCTAGTTGTGATACACTGAGACGCCAAAAGTAACTGGATAGGTGTTTATAATCGTTTATGGCCTTCTCTAACCATCTAAATACTATCCGACTTGGGTTCAATTTCCTGAATTCTCTACAAAGATGATGAGCCATAGTGTATCGCTAGCAGTCTCCCTTGGGGTTGTAGGTACAGTATCAAAAGATCTTTAGACCACGCCGCTAATTAATGTTCTTAAGTAGCTTTGTCAGGCTTTAGCTTTCATATGAATGTCATGCTTGGCACCAGACTCGTTCAGAAATATATAAACTCAACTATATAAAACCGTTTTCTCAGACCAATGCATAAAAATAATTTTTAATGATTGCAGCTTGTAAGTCTCAGAGAGGACTATCCATTTTCAAACTTCGTAGACTTGTACTAAAGCTGCTATCCTTTAACCACCATAAACAATCTTTCTTACCTTCCATCATCATGGATCACGCTAGTCTCCCTGGGAGCAATACACTGCGCCTCCTCGGCTTCATTCTCTCAGATGGCCTGAAGTGGAACGACTACACTGAATTAATAGTTAAATCTATTGCTAAGAAAATCGGGTCCCTGTGTCGGACCAGGAAGTTCTTCTCTTTTGAATCCATCATGTACATTTACAAATCTGCTATCCGCCAGTGCATTGAATACTGCTGTGATATCTAGTCGGGTGCCCCTGCTTTTCACCTTGGGGTTCTCGACAGGATGCAAAGAAGAATCTGCAATTTAGTCGATACTGACATGGCGGCCCTACTCCAGTCTCTCCCTCACCGATGAGATGTGCCTTTCCTCTGTCTCTTTTACAAATACTTTCACGGATTCTGCTCCGACGATCTTAGCTCCTTGGTTCCTTCTTTAAGCGAATTTACTCGAGCTACTAGACTGCCAACAAGGCCCCACCATTTTTACTGTGAAAACAATCAAGTGTAACCACAACTTCTACTCTGTCAGCTTCTTTTTTCGCACTTCCCGCCTGTGGAACTCCCTTCCGTATTAGTGTTTCCCTGTTAGCTACAATCTCTAAGAATTTCAATTCAACGTCAACTCTCATCTCTTATCTCCTTGACTCCCATTCTTCTTCTCACTTTACTCTTTGCTCTCACGCAGCTCGCTTTACACCAACGTACCTGTCATTCTCTTACTCATTCTCCAACACCTACTGTGACCTGTTCTCCTATTATGTAACCTCCTGCCATGCTTGGGGTGAGACGATTATAAATAAATAAATAAATAAATATTCAAAATAACAAAACTTTCAGCAATAAAAATTGAACTGGATAGTATATGAAACTCGAAGAAAAAGTAATGAAATAATCACAATGTTGACATTCCATATTTACTTCAAACTAAAAGTTAGGAAGAAAGCCCCAGTTAATAATATAAAGAGACTTCAGACACTTTTTAACCGCCGGGATGTGGCTTCCCTTTGTCTTTTCTATAAATATCTTCACGGCTTCTGCTCTGATGAGCTTATCTCCCTGGTGCCCCGTCTACACGAATGTACTCATACTACTAGACTGTCAACTAGGACCCACTCTTTTACAGTGAAAACAGTCAAATGTAACCGTCTCTTCTTCTGTTTCAGTTTCTTTTCTCGCACTTTCCGCCTTTGGAACTCTCTTCTGTACACTTGATTCTCTCATAGCTACAATCTCCAAGAGTTTGGACAAAGTCAATTGCCATCTTTTATGCCTTTGATTCCCATCTTTCTCTTATTCTTTCCCCGACCCCCTTCTATCTTTTTCCTTTTTCTTTTCACTTTTCTCTCTTTTAAATTCGTGCGCACCAGTGGCAATACCACCTTGCTTGGAGTGAATTGATTTTAAAAAAAATAGCAGTTAGTGGAATCGAGAACCTATTTTCGTTATTTTTTCTTCTTTTTTTTTTTCGTTAAAAAAAAAGATGATTTTACAAATTTCAATCGACGGTAGCAGTGGCTGCTCGGTCAAGGAAGACTGAATGTTTCCTTACATGGAAACTGTTAATATTAATATTACTCTTGTTTTGATAATTTATGAATTAAGAAAAATGCGCACAAAACTACGTTTTACTACAATAAAACATTTTTTTAAAAACTACATAAAATTATTCTGTCTTCTTGCTATCTCTTTTAACCCTTGTTCCGCTATCCATTTCTCTGTTCCTTACCTTCCCTATGTCCTGTGCGTATCAAAATTTCGAAGCCCTCTTTCTTCATTATGTGCCCTAAACATTTCAAATGTCTCTTTCTGATGTTAAGTTTAAGTATTCTATTTGTTTCCAATTTCTCTAAGATTATTTTTCCCACGTGTTCATTCTACGTTACCCTCAGCATCCTTCTGTAGAATCGAATTTTTATTGCTTAAAGTTTCTTTTTAATCTGTGATGAGATTGTCCTGAATTCGCTGTCATGAAATTTACCTGTCATGACATTGTCCAGAATTCCCTGTCATGAAATTTACCTGTCATGAGATTGTCCAGAATTCACAGTCATGAAATTTACCTGCAAGGAGATTGTCCAGAATTCCCTGTCAGAAAATTTAGCTGTAATGAGATTGTCCAGAATTCGCTGTCATGAAATTTACCTCATGACAGGTAAATTTCATGACAGCGAATACTGGACAATGTCATGACAGGTAAAATCCATGACAGCGAATTCAGGACAACCTCGTTAAAGGCAAATTTCATGACAGCGAATTCTGGACAATCTCTTTACAGGTAAATTTCATGACAGCGAATTCTGGACAATCTCATTAGAGGTAAATTTCATGACAGCGAATTCAGGACAATCTCATTAGGGATAAATTTCATGACAACGAATTCAGGACAACCTCATTACAGGTAAATTTCATGACAGGGAATTCTGGACAATCTCCTTGCAGGTAAATTTCATGACCGTGAATTCTGTACAATCTCATGACAGGTAAATTTCATGACAGTGAATTCTGGACAATCTCATGACAGGTAAATTTCATGACAGCGAATAATGGACAATGTCATGACAGGTAAATTCCATGACAGCGAATTCAGGAAAATCTCACTACAGGTAAATTTTCTTGACAGCGAATTCAGGACAATCTCATTACAGGTAAATTTCATGACAGCAAGGTTTGGACAATCTCATTACAGGTAAATTTCATGACATGGAATTCTGGACAATCTCCTTGCAGGTAAATTTCATGACAGTGAATTCTGGACAATCTCATGACAGCTGAATTTCATGACAGCGAATTCTGAACAATCTCATTACAGGTAGAATTCATGACAGCAAATTCTGTACAATCTCATTACAGGTAAATTTCATGACAGCGAATTCAGGACAATCTCATTACAGGTAAATTTCATGACAGCGAAGTTTGGACAATTGTACAGAATTTGGCGAATTCTGAACAATTGTACAGAATTTGCTGTCATGAATTCTACCTGTAATGAGATTGTTCAGAATTCCCTGTCATGAAATTCAGCTGTCATGAGATTGTCCAGCATTCACAGTCATGAAATTTACCTGCAAGGAGATTGTCCAGAATTCCCTGTCATGAAATTTACCTGTAATGAGATTGTCCAGAATTCACTGTCATGAAATTTACCTGCAAGGAGATTGTCCAGAATTCCATGTCATGAAATTTACCTGTAATGAGATTGTCCAAACCTTGCTGTCATGAAATTTACCTGTAATGAGATTGTCCTGAATTCGCTATCAAGAAAATTTACCTGTAGTGAGATTTTCCTGAATTCGCTGTCATGGAATTTACCTGTCATGACATTGTCCATTATTCGCTGTCATGAAATTTACCTGTCATGAGATTGTCCAGAATTCACTGTCATGAAATTTACCTGTCATGAGACTGTCCAGAATTCACAGTCATGAAATTTACCTGCGAGGAGATTGTCCAGAATTCCCTGTCATGAAATTTACCTGTAATGAGATTGTCCTGAATTCGTTGGCATGAAATTTATCCCTAATGAGATTGTCCTGAATTCGCTGTCATGAAATTTATCTCTAATGAGATTGTCCAGAATTCGCTGTCATGAAATTTACCTGTAATGAGATTGTCCAGAATTCGCTGTCATGAAATTTACCTGTCATAAAATTGTACTGAATTCGCTGTCATGAAATTTACCTGTCATGACATTGTCCAGTATTCGCTGTCATGAAATTTACCTGTCATGAGATTGTCCAGAATTCACAGTCATGAAATATACCTGCAAGGAGATTGTTCAGAATGCCGTCATGAAATTTACCTGTAATGAGATTGTCCAAACTTCGCTGGCATGAAATTTACGTGTCATGACATTGTGCAGTATTCGTTGTCATGAAATTTACCTGTAATGAGATTGTCCTGAATTCGCTGTCATGAAATTTACCTCTAATGAGATTGTCCTGAATTCGCTGTCATGAAATTTACCTCTAATGAGATTGTCCTGAATTCGCTGTCATGAAATTTACCTGTAATTATATTGTCCAAAATTCGCTGTCATGAAATTTACCTGTAATGAGATTGTCCAGAATTCGCTGTCATGAAATTTACGGACTTGTATTAATTAACAGTTTACTACTCTTTTCTTTGATTCTAATGAAATTTTCTTAATAATTTACACTACGCCTTCTCGGACTTACCCTGTCCTCAGACCTTAAATGGAACCACTATATTGAATCCATAGCAAAATCTACTGCTAACAAGGTTGGGTCACTATGTCGATCCAGGATGTTTTTTCCACCTGAATCCATCCTGCATATATACAAGTCAACCATCCGTCCGTGCATGGAGTACTGCTGCCATTTATGGTCAGGTGCCCCTGCCGTTCTCCTCAGTGTTCTTGACAGGCTCCAAAGGAGAGTCTGTAATGTGATAGGTACTGATCTGGCGGCTCGACTGCAGCCACTTCCCCATCGTCGAAATGTGGCCTCCCTTTGTCTGTTCTATAAATACTTTCATGGCTTCTGCTCAGACGAACTTAAGTCACTGATGCCTCCTCAACAGGTGTTTACTCGTGCAACCAGACTGGCAACTGGGTCCCACCCATTCACAGTCAGGTTAGCCAAATGCAGACGACAATTCTACTCCTGTAGCTTCTTCTCTGGCACTTCCCCCTGTGGAACTCGCTCCCGTATTCTTGCTTTCCTGACTGCTACATTTAAATGCAAAGTCAATACTCATCTACTAACCACTGGACACTAGCTCTCTCCCCACCCCCGTATAACCTTCCCTTTCTCACCACCTATGTATCTGTCATCGCATCTGCTTTCTCAGCTTTCTATTGTTCCTTTCTAACTAGTTTGTACTCCTCACTATTTTCTAATTAATCTTTTTACATTTATGTAGTCCCCTGCACATCAGTGGCGTTTTCGCCTTGCTCGGGGTGAAATGATTAAAAAAAAAAAAATTTACTGAACCAGGCTGCTAGATATGTGGATGCTACTTTCTGCATAGAATGTCGATGTTATTTGAATCTGTGTAGATTGTCATAATTCTTGTTAAAAGCCTCAAGTCACAATCTTTAAGAAACTATAGTCAGCTACACAGCCCTTCTCACTGGGCAGTAATACTTTCCCCCACGGATTAACAGTATAAATTGGACTCAGTGGATAAAGGGATCACAAATGTTATTTTTTTCCAGTTTCAGAATTGGCTGCAATAATAACTCGTTGTAACTTGCCACGAACAGACTAACCGGTGTTCACATTGACTCAACAGATATCAGATATCAGCGCACAACTAGTATAGGTTGGATATTTCCATGACGTCAAGAAACGATGGTGCCACTTACCATTACTTTTCCATGAGGCTATCACACACACACACACACACACACACACACACACACACAAACACATACACACACATATATATATATATATATATATATATATATATATATATATATATATATACAATACAAACAAAATGTTTGAGGTAACCCAGCATTTATTTGAAAACACCTTAAAATGAGATTTTTTTTTAAAATGTTTTTAAAGTAAAAGATAAAATTTTAATAACTACAATGTATTTGCTTTCATTTTTCATTTTTTTCTCCGGACTCTTCTTACTACCAAAATGTTCAATTTTTAATTCATCTGTCTACAATGCATTTTGTTAAATTATGAATATTTCGTATAAGAAAAATCTTTTAGTATTTGTCTATATTTCTGAGATGAGGTAGTGTTTACAGTATTTACATTATTCGGACTATTGTCCTCATCTTTATTGCCATTTATACGACGTTTCGACCGTTGTACGCTCCGGCCTTCTTCAGATGCTAGGAATTTCGAACCGAACCCTTTATTACAATCACTGGAGTATATCATATTCACTGGGCCAAGTGTCCTTAAGGACAAGAACAACTGAATTTGGAAACTTATAAACCTAATGTACAGTAATACTTTTTTTACCAGAGTTCATATTGCAATTTTTTTATGTTTCTGGTTTTCTCTAGTATTTTTTATGTTAATGGTTTTCTCTAGTATTTTTTGCCAGAGCTCATATATGGATATAGACGTTGGTTAGTTCATGTGACTTGACCCAAAGAGTTGTGAGTTCAACTACACCAGTTCAATACCAGGCTACACCAGTGAACAGGTAACTTGCGGGGTAAGAGGAAGATAACTCATGACTTCCAATCGAGGCATTAGGCAAGGAATGAGGATAATATGCCCTAATGATTGTAATAAAGGCTTCGGTTCAAAATTCCTAGCACCTGAAGAAGGCCGGAGCGTACAACGGCCGAAATGTCGTACAACTGGCAACAATTATTATGTTTTCGGAGTTAACCCCTCAGAGAAATTTTTGAGATTACCAAAGTTTTCAACTAAATTAAATCTAAATAAAGGTTCGAAATGTTAATTCAGCACTGACTACTTTTGTAAAAACAAAGCATATACAGTTGTCTCTGTTTAAGGAAGAATATTATTGTGCCATTACGACAGTATTTTCATAATTTTTTTTTAAATTTGAAGTAATTTGTACAAGATGACATAATCAAAGAAATTAAGCAAGGGAACTTTCATCAAATAAAACAAATTGCCAAGAATTCGAACATTTCTAAGCACGGGGTGTAATATTCGTTAAAAAGGCAATTAGAAACTGGCACAAATGTTGAGAGAAAAAGACCTGGAGCACCAAAAGTGACAACTGCTACTGAAGATAAACACTTGATTCTTGAGAGCAAAAGAAATAGAAGGAAAACTGCTCCAGACTTGACAGCTGAACTTAATTCCTCTTGCCAACAATACACATAACAAACAGTTAGAAACTGTCACAAATGTTGAGAGAAAAAGAGCTGGAGCACCAAAAGTGACAACTGCTACTGAAGATAATCACTTGATTCTTGAGAGCAAAAGAAATAGAAGGAAAACTGCTCCAGACTTGACAGCTGAACTTAATTCCTCTTGCCAACAATACACATAACAAACAGTTAGAAACTGTCACAAATGTTGAGAGAAAAAGAGCTGGAGCACCAAAAGTGACAACTGCTACTGAAGATAAACACTTGATTCTTGAGAGCAAAAGAAATAGAAGGAAAACTGCTCCAGACTTGACAGCTGAACTTAATTCCTCTTGCCAACAATACACATAACAAACAGTTAGAAACTGGCACAAATGTTGAGAGAAAAAGAGCTGGATCACCAAAAGTGACAACTACTGCTGAAGATAAACACTTGATTACTGAAAGCTAAATAAACAGAAGGAAAATTGCTCCAGACTTGACAGCTGAACTTAATTAATGATCGATGGTCATTTTTTAATGTAGAAAACCTATACCGGTATGTACGCTACGTATAACAAAAGCAATAGATGTTAACTTAAAATGTAAGTGTGTATAAATATCTGCTTCATTTCATACACATAATTTTAAAATTCTTCTGTAGTTTAAATACGCTTGACACATGCATTATTTTTGCATACATACATTTAAACATTTGCCTTTTTACGCTAATATATCTCCACGCTGTTATCCACTGCATTGAGTGGCTCTTGAGACTTGTACTATGTGGATATTAGTAAAATAAAACTTCTCAATCTAGGCAGGTTCTTATTAATTTCACTGTTTAAGAAATTTTTTAAAAAAAACAACATGGCTAGCAACACAAACAAATGCCTGAGACAAACTCGGTAGAAGTATTTGTTATCCCCTAACAACCCAAAGGTTATGGAATCTCTGCTATGTAATAAATTAATTCTTTATTTAAATGACAATGCAGATGTTTAGTTAATAGAGATAAGGCTGCCTTTTTTGTTTATTTGCACAGAGAAGTATTGTAACAACATGTTTATTAAATGCTAATCTGCATTAGACCTGAATGCCAAAGTAGGCAAGCAAGAGGAAGGTGAAACAGTTTGCAAGTTCGTACTAGAAAACCGTGATGAACGCGGAGAAAAATGGGTTCAATGATGCAAATTTGCAGGTAATAACCAACTCCTGGCTCCAAGTACATTCAAGACAACTATGGAGTCCAGAAGGAGAAGCTAAAAACAAAATCGACTACATAACAACCATCAAGAGATTCAGGAATGCAGTTATTCACTGCAAAACCTATCCAAGAATGAGGAAACAATCACCTCACGTTTATAAAACATCATTCAATAAGTTCCGGGCCTGACATATAGATGGCACCACTAATAAGAAATCCATGCGGTTTTTATGAAGTACTATTATTCAAATGGCACGTGACGAAATTTGGGCCCAATCGGATTATTAGTTTACAAATTACAGTTAAGTGAAGCTACTGGTGCAAATAACAATAGAAAAATCGGAATTTCGTGTGTTGATAAAGCATTGCTTTCAGATAGGAAAATACTGTTCCAGCAAAGCAATGGCTTGATAATTGTTATTCGTTCACTGCTCCGTTGGAAACACCGATTAAGATGTGGTATGCTGGTATTAAACGCAGTCGTAGATAAACAAATGATGCTGAACGTTGGGGTCACCCAAAACCGGCAGTTGTCCCGGAAAACACAAAAAAAATCTAAAAACTCGTTTTGGTCGATCGTAAATTGATTTTGCGTGAGATAGCAGAGGAGTTCAACGTATCACCATTTTGCAGGAACATTTGTCAATGAGAAAGCTGTGTTCAAAGTTGATGCTGCGTTTGCTCACAGTCGATCAAAAACAACAACGTGTCGACGATTGATAGCGTTGTTTGCAAATGTTTCAATGCAACAAGAAGTTTTTTCGTAAATATGTGACATTGGATGAAACATGGATCCACCACTTCACTCTGGAGTTAAATCGCCAGTTGGTGGAGCGAACAGCAGCAGGTGAAAGCCTTCCAAAGCGACCAAAGATGCAAACATCAGCAGGCTAGGTTTTGGCATCCGTATTTTGAGATGCGCAAGGGATTTTGTTCATCAATAACATTGAGAAAGGAAGAACCATCAATAGCAAATATTATATAGCATTATTGGTGCGTTTGAAGAAAGAAATCTAAAAACAACGGCCACAAATGAAGAAGAAAAACTGATCTTTTATCAAGAAAACGCACCGTTTCACAAATCGATAACAACGATGGCAAAACTAAATGAATTGCACTTCAAATTGTTTCGGCATCCAGCCTATTTTTCAGATCTGTCCCCCAGTAATTACTGGCAGTTTGCAGTCCTCAAAACAATGCTCCAGGAAAAGAGACTTGGCTCCATAAAGAAGTGATATTGAAAAATGAGGTGTATTTTGAGGCCAAAGACAAATCGTTCTTCCAAAAAGGCATCAAAATGTTAGACAAGCGTCGGAATAAAAAAACAAGAGAGAAAACCGAATGCATGGTCATCAATAAAAATTCGGTTTTCTTTTTTTTTTTTCTCGGAATCAGTGTCTCACTCTAGAAGAAGACTATGTTGATGAATAAAGTCGAATTTTGCCTAAAAGTTGTTTTATATTTATTGAATGATGTGTTATGTAAACTAAGAATGAAATTTCGGAAATTAAAGAAGCCCGAAGCATCACGCAAATTGCAATAAAACAGACTCTTGAACGACCCGTACCTTCAGGGAAAATATACGGACAGCGTGAAAAAAAATATACTAGGGACAAATTGGAAACGGAAACTCTAAATGGGTCTCACTTTAGAGAAGCTTTAGTGACATCAGCGAACGAGATCATCCCCGAAAAAAAAAAACGAACATAGAAAGAAAAATTGTAGGTCACAAAGAAGATTTTTGACATGATGCAAAGAAGACAGAAAATAAGACCAAGATATGGAACGGAATACAGGGAACTACACTAACAAAATAAGGAACGAATTAAAAAATAAAGAAGAATAACACAACGACAAACTTGCAGAAATAGGGAGATTGAGTGCGACTAATAAATAATATGTATAAGAAATAAGAGAAAGAAAGACATGTTTATCAACAACATGCATAAAATTCAAGAACGGAACGAAAGGAAAATACTTCAGGGATGGGAGGAATATACCGGAAATCTTTTCCAAAGCGAAAGAGGGCAACCTGCAATACACAGAAATAAAAACGGACCGGAAATTTTAAAACCAAAGTGGAAGCTAACGTGCTTAAACGATTTCCGCGAAGACAAGATTCTTACGTGCCCTGTCCTTTCAGAACGTAGGCGATCATGGCTTTCCACGTCTTCCTATCCCTGGTGGTTCTTTGCACGCTTTCTCCTGTTACACCACGCAACCCTCGTTCCATCATCCACCTGATTAGGTCCTTCAAAGATGTTATCCTTTTCTTTCCTCTGTCTCTTTTTCCCTCCATCTGACCTGTTAGTATTAGATTCTCCAAGCCCTCATTCCTCACTGCATGTCTCAAGAACTTCAGTTGTCTCTTCCTGATGCTCAATGTCAATTTTCTTTTTGTTTCCATCATTTCTAGCACCTCATCATTGCTCACATGCTCGATCCATGATATTCGCAGCAACCTTCTGTAGAACCACATTTCAGTTTCTTCAAGTTTTTCCTTCATCTTCGATGATATTGTCCAGCATTCACTGCCATATTGAAGTACGGACATCACATAGCCATCCAGTACTCTCTTCTTTGTTTCTAGCGAAATTGTCCTGTTTCTTAACCCTCTAGGGCCATTCGTATCATATTTGATACAGTATGAAAACAAGCCTTGAAAGAAATATTTTCCTGAAAATTTTTTTAAGAGAAATATTTTATAAATTTCAAATGAAAGCAGTACTGACTGCTCAGTCAATGAATACCAAATGTTTCCTTATAGGGAAATACCAATTGTTTCCTTATAGGGAAATACTGTATCAAATATGATACGAATGGCCCTAGAGGGTTAATACTTTACTCAAATTCTGGAATGCTTCCTTCGCCATGCCAATTCGCCTTCGGATCTCTGTGTTGCACTTTCCATCTTATGTTATAGCACTTCCCAGATATTTAAATTTTTGTACCTGCTTGATTTTAGTAGCCTCCACTTGTATTTGGCATATTGGGCTGCCCTTTTTATTGATGACCATGCATTCGGTTTTCTTGCAGTTTATTTGTAGTCCTTTGTTGTCACTCTCTTCAGTTACATTCTGTAGGAGGTCTTGTAGTTTTCTTTCTGTGTCTACTACCAGAACTGTATCATCTGTTGTTTAAATTGTGGCCTCCGATGACGAATCTTGGCATAACATTAAAGGTCCTCAGAAGTGTCTCGCTGTACAAGTTGAATATAAAATCTACAACAGTAGCGATACACCGGAAAACCTAAGCAGATCGATTTTCATCGCAATGCTTCAGAAACCAGGCGCAAACGAATGTGAACCCCACCGAACAATAATGAGCCACAGAACAAAACTCATCATCCGAATCCCGATGAATAGAACGCGCAGCAGAATCAGACCAAAGGTGAGACAAGAACAGTCTAGTTTTGTCAAGGACACTGGAATAAGGAACACGATATTTATGCTCAGAATATTATCAGAAATCCAGAAGGACGGGTATTTGTGTTTTATAAACTATTAAAAGGCATTCGACGAAGTACGCCGTAATAATTTCTTAGAGATTTTTAACAACCCTGAGATATTCGGGAAATACATTAGAATAATGAAGAACCTATATTAGCAAACCGTCTTCATATGGACAGAAAATGAATTCAGTAGATACACAAAATTAGAAAGGTGTGTAAAACAACGATGTGTCTTCTCGCCGAATTTATTTAACTTATACAGCGAGGAAATTCTAAGAAAACGTTAAGTCCTGCCAGGATTCGTCATTGGCAAACACAATCATAACAATATAAGATGCGCAGATGTCACAATGCTGATAGCAGACACGAAAAGGAAACTATAAGACCTCTTACAGAAGGTAGAGAAGGAAAGCGAGAAAAAAGGACTAGACATAAACTACAATAAAACTGAATGAGTAGTCACCAGCAACAAGATGTACCCCAAAAATGCCAATTACAAGTCGGGGATACTAAAATCAAGCATGTCCCGAAATTTAAGTATCTGGAAATAAATTGTTCTCACAGAGGACAGAAAGTATTGAAAGCTGAGGATACCATGAACCGAACATGTGAGCAGCGATGAAGTTTTGGATAGAATAGAAACTTATACTTAACATTAGGAAAACAACAGCTGGAATTTCTGGGGCATGTAATGAAGAAGGACGACTTAGAGAATCTAATACTCACAAGATGGATAGAGGAAAGAGAGATTGTTAAAAAACAGCGCTTGATAGACTTAATGGGCTTAAGTATGGCGGAGGAGGGTTTGGGAGAAATAAGAAGGCAAAGAGATACAAGGAACACGAAGATGTGGGGGGCTATGATCGCCTACGTCCTGAAGACAGCTTATAAAAGAAGAAGAATTCGCATTCATAAATATTAGTTTACCTTTGGCGTAAAAGGATTGTGAAAATAAAAACTCAGTTTTTTAATTGTATTACACATATAAAAAAAATTTATTCATCATTTTCCATCTATGTCTTGGCATTTTCCGAACCCTTTATATCTACTACAAACCAGGTTTTCAAATCTAAACCAAATCTAAAAACTGAAGAGTAATTGTATTCAATAAGATCGTCATTGGCTTCAACTACAACCTCAAGGCGACTTCGGAATCTCTTCCGGCCGGTCTTCTTAATAGGTACTAGAGATAGGAAGATGTAGAAGGCCATGTTCGTCTACGTCTTGAAGGAACACGGCGCATAGAAGAAGAAAAGGCTTAATAGACAGGAATTGTAACAAACGCCAATGCGTCATAATTCCTGTTTACTAAGCTACCAAAGCGAATGTCTTAAAAAATATGAAATAGCCCTGAGCAAAATTTATTCAATAGAGCCTTTGTATATCTATCATAATTATAATAATCATAATTTATAAAGAACTTACTACCATTTAACAAACCCTAGTAAACAATGACTTCCCGAACTAGTCGACAACCAAATAAAACTCTATCTTTATTCTATTCATAAAAAAAAATAACAACACTATTAACCTATATTTCTTCCTTACGTGGCGTGTCCCTTCGAAATGTAGGCGATCATGGAATTACGCTTGCCCCTGTCCTTTGTCGCTCTTAATATTTTTCCTCTTAGTCTCTCCAAAACTTTGCTCCGCCATCCATTTCCTTAAGCTCATCAAATATGTCTAGCGCTGTTTTCCCCCGTTTTTCTCTTTCTCTCTATCCGTCCTGTGAGTATTAGATTCTCTAAACTCTCCTTCCTCATTACGTGTCCCAGAAACCTCAGTCTCTTCCTGATACTAAGTATGAGTTTTCTTCTGGTTTGCATCATCTCCAGCACATTGTCGATGCCCATATGCTCGATTCATTTTATCCTCAGCATCCTTCTGTAGAATCACAATTCTGTTGCTTCAGGCCTCTCCTTCATTGTTGAAGAGATCGTCTAACATTCGCAGTCATATAGAAGTAGATATCACATCGCAGTCTAGTACTCTTGTCTTTGTTTCTAATGAGATCTTCAGTCAGTCAGTTAAGTGCCATACGTGATACACGCTTGGGCGATCATGTCTGGAAAAAAGAGACATGAGTGACTGGGCAGAAGATTATGCCGCAGTAGGTTGCCATTGCTTTCTGCGGTAGACTGGTAGCCGACCAAGGCTATAGAACCCAGTCTGTCCTGCTATTTAACCCATAACTAGAAGGAAGAGACGGATTAATACCTTTCCCAATGGTATTTGCGCGGAAGTGAATACAATGGATTTAACTGGAATTCGAACTCGGCTCCCCGGTTTCTCATTCCGAGCCGATATCCACTATACATAAGATCTTACATTAAAGATATTCAGAAAAATTATAAATTTGACAAATAAGACATACCAAACATTATACATCGATATACTAAACCCACTGAACGCCACAAACAAGTTAACCCTCTAGGGCCATTCGTATCATATTTGATACAGTGTGAAAACAAGCCTTGAAAGAAATATTTTCCTGAAAATTTTTTTAAGAGAAATATTTTATAAATTTCAAATGAAAGCAGGACTGACTGCTCAGTCAATGAATACCAAATGTTTCCTTATAGGGAAATACCAAATGTTTCCTTATAGGGAAATACTGTATCAAATATTATACGAATGGCCCTAGAGGGTTAATCATTTTCTGCATAAAATTTAATACAACCAATCTCATTGTAAAAAATAATACAAATTCCCCTAAATCCTCTCGAAATAAGCCAAATTTAGTTTACATGTTCTCCTTGCCATCTCGTTGAAGTTCCCCGAACAATATTCTCAAGAACCGCCACTACCCTCAACCGTCTCACCTCTTCCATTTTCTTACATACTATCATTCAGAATATGGTGGTTTGAGTTCAGATTTGACTCTCTTTAAGTTGACTGTCTTCATTCACCTTTCGTTGACCAGAAAAATTTTTCTGGTCAGCGAAAAGTTAATAATTCCCAAATCGGAAGAGATTTAACGAGCGAGTGTGAAAAAAAAAACAAAAAAAAACGCACGCATATGAACATTCTGACCTGTTCACAGACCACTTATCTATCTATCTATCTATCTATCTATCTATATATATATATATATATATATATATATATATATATATATATATATATTTTAATCATATCACCCCGAGCAAGGCGGTAACGCCACTGATAAGCAGGGGGCTACTTAGGAGTAAAAGGATTGGAAAGAAAAAGCCGGAAACCACATCCTAAACAGGGAACAAGGGATGAGCTTCTTCACCTGTTCAATTGACGTGGGTGGAGTGTAAACCGGGCGATAGTTTAGTCTATCTACTCCAATTGAGAGAAAAAAAAGAAAAGAGTAAGAATATTGGGAAAAAAAAGAAAGCTGGAAACCACATCCTAAACAGGGAACAAGGGATGAGCCTCTTCACCTGTTCAAAAGACGTAGATACACAATGTTTTTAGCCTTCAGAAAGACGGAGGGATCTCGATATGTAAAGTCACAAATTTATTCGCCTGAAAAGAGTCAACTTTGGACTCGAAACACGTGCAGCGACACAAATACCATTCTTCATCCTCCAGCAAGGCCTTTGATTGGGAGGTTGTGAGGAGCATGGAAACCTTTCTTAATAGCTGTTGTTCCCAGGTCCACCTGACCCGAAGTGGTAGCACTATTTAGGGTCCCAGCTGTGGGTAAATAGTTAACCCCCAAAATGGAGTCACAAAACTATGAAATTATAAAAATACACTTTTATAGAAAAATATACATTTTTGAAGGAAAAATATTACCAACAATACATTTTTGAATAAAAAGTTATTACCATAACACATTTTTGAAAGAAAATATATTCTCAGCAAAACATTTTCAGTTTTCTAAAATAAATAAATAAAAAACAAACAAAACATTTTCATAAAAATCTGAGTAAATCTGACTTTCTCAATAAAACTGAACATTAAAAAAATACCTTAAAACCCCACCTTTTTGGCATTAAATAACCCACATAGGTTGATATGCCGTCAAACAAAGCTCAAATTCAAACAAATATCATTATGGACACTTAATATATTATGCAAAAAAGCAAGCAATATTAATGATAGCAACAATAAATCTAAACTTTAGACAAAACGTTCACGGCTTCTCGCACTTTTTTCACCTATACCAATTTCTCTCTTTGGAAGAACCCCTTTCTGTTTTCAATATATATATATATATATATATATATGTGTGTGTGTGTGTGTGTGTGTGTGCACGCGCGTGTATGTGTGTGTGTAAATTAGTGTATGTGTCTTATACCATGCCAGCTTGAATATATTCTTTACAAATGGTGAGTCTTTGCCAACAGCTCTCAAATTCACTCCCATTTCAGATATCCCAGTTTTTATTAAGCATCGAACATTTGGCACAAGTGAAAGAAGACATCCTCTGTTGCCTCTACGGATGCCACTCCCCTGGATTTTTAACCTGAGCCAAAGATCTTCTTTTTCACTCCACCCGTTTACGGTTGACTGACAGAAGGTGTGGAAAAACTACTCCTTTTCCTTTTATTTATTATTATTTTTTTTTTTTTTTTAACTACCGGTACAGTAATAGTATGAAGTTGAACGACTGTATTCGCTGGCAGGTTGGTCGTCTCCCCAGACTGTTTTGTATCTGACTCAGCTTCGCATTGACGAAACTAGATACACACGCTGACGATAAAATAAGACATTTCAAAGTAAACCAACTAAACAAAGTAGGCTAGTTCTTGCCTACGTTGATATCATTTCCGGCGACGAGCTAATGCATCAAATACGTTCTTAATAACCGGTTAAATTCGTTGTCGCTTTCATTATAGCTTAAAGCGACGGGCAAAAGAGGATGAAGCTTACGATGCAACTTTCTAGTGATATGCCTGCTATTTTTTTCCTTTAATCATTTCGCTTCAAGCAAGGGGATAAAGCCGTTAAGACGCAAGTGTTACTAAGAATAAAGGGAACTGAGCAAACGATATTAAGGGGGTTAGTTAGTTAAGTGCCATATGTGATGCACGCTTTGGGCGATCATGTCTCGAAAGAGACATGACTGACTAAGCAGAACATTATCCCGCAGTAGTTTGCCTTTGCTTTCTGAGGTATTATTTAACCCATAACTGGAGGGAAGATACGGATTAATACCTTTGCCGAGGGTATTTGTGCGTAAGTGAATGCAAGGAAGTCAACTGGAATTCGAACTCGGCTATCCGGTTTGCCGTTTCGAGTTGATATCCATAGCACCACAACGCATATCCGTATTGAGGGTTAAGGAAAATAAAAAAGTAGGATTCAAGGAGATAAAAGATGAGTATTGCCGTTGTTTTTAAATTTATTTATTTAGTATTCTTCTTCTTCTTCTTCTTTTTCTTCTATGTGCCTCATCCCTTCAGGATGTAGGCGATCATGGCCTTCCACATCTTTCTATCTCGTGTAGCTCTTAACACCCTCCCTCTGTTAACTCCTCCAAACTCTACTCCGTCTGCTGAAATATATCAAGTATTCCTCGCGTTGCTTTCCCCTCTCTCTCCTATCCGTTCCGTAAGCATCAGATTCTTTAAATCATCCATATGGTAGTAAATGTTGGACAATCTTCTCACAGATGAAGAAGCAACTTGAGAAGACAAAAATATGGTTCCACAGAAAGATGTTGAAAATACTATGGACTGACCACGTAAGCAATGACTAAGTCTTAAAGAAAAATGGAAAGAAAAAAGACACTTATACTTAACATCATAAAAATGCTCTTGAAATTAATAGGGTATATAATGAGGAAAAGAGGCTTGGAACTTTTGATACTCACGTGAGATACTGAAGACATGAAAGAACAGAGGTAAGCAGCGTATAACCTACCTAACAAGCTGTGTAAAAAATTGGCAGAACATGGACTAAGAGAGATAGCAAAAAACAAGCTTTACAAAGATCTAGAAAGCACAGAAAATTGTGGAGAGATATAATCGCCCACTCCCCTGAAGAGACAGAAGAAGAAGAAGAAGAAGAAGAATTTATAGGAAAGGCTGAAGAGAGTTTTACAAGTGAGACTTGTGAGAGAAGAAACTGTTAGAATAGAACTTACGGTAACACTAAGCAATTTCTACAATAAAATTTATTTATTAATTATAAAAAAGACACAGGGAAGCTACACTGTGGCGATGAGAGAGCAAATGAAGCCGAGGCGCCAAATATACAAAAAATAAAAATAATATTGCTGATTTTTCTTTGGGTTTTATCGATAATCCAGCGAGGACATCGGACCAGATGTGGTAGCAGTATTCAGAGCATAGACAAATCAGTCAGTCAGTTAAGTGCCATACGTGATACATGCTTGGGCAATCATGTCTCCAAAGAGACATGACTGACTAGGCAGTAGATTGCTATTACTTTCTGTGGTAGACTGGTTGCCAGCCAAGGCTATAGAACCCAATCTGTCCTGATATTTAACCCATAACTGGAGGGAAGAGACGGATTAATACCTTTCCCAAGTGTATCTGCGCGTAAGTGAATGCAAGGAATTACACTAGAATTCGAACTCGGCTCCCTGATTTATCGTTCCGAGCTGATATCCACTGCACCACAACGTACATAGACAAATAGTAGTCTTATAAATATGGATTCTGGAAATAAAAATTGCACGACACAATGACTTGACTTTCTTAGAAGACATAGCAATGGTTTCAATATAATTTTTCTACTTTATATCAGTTGGGAACATGGCCGTATCTGACTACCGGGCACACAGGGCACGGGTCCAGGCCGATCCGTGCAATCATAGTGAAAATCCGGGCAAGGAAAAATGTCTTCGTCAGAAATCAAACTAAACAATTCACAAAGAAAGAAAGAAAGAAAAAAAGAAAGAAAGAAAAACGAAGAAAACATCCGAATGAACGCAGTAAAAATCTGTTTGTTTATTTATTAATTTTGGGAAAAAAAACTGGTTATACTCAGAAAGTCCGAACCCGATTTACTGCTTTCGTTCACGTTCTGTGCCTAATTTCCATTGGAATAGCCGAAAAAATCCGCAAAAATCAGTTTCTGGAAACGAATGACACTGATGACGTCATCATATTGTCAACTAATAAATCCGGGCAATTTTCTCTGTGCCCGGTGTTTTTTTAGCATCAGTTACGGCCCTGGTTGGGAATATTAGACCGAGAAGGCGCAAGGATTCCACATGGAAATTAACGTCAAGCTGATAGGAGGCTGGAAGGCGTCTTTCAGTTGATTAATAGAGAGATGTTTTGTTTTGGAAACGTTAAAATATACAAGACGCTTATTGCTCCAGTTAACAACAAACTGTAGGTAATTTTTCCGATCACTTGTCATTTTGATCTTATCGAAATTAACAGGCTTATTATCGAGACAGGAGTAAATGGTCGTGCCATCAGCATAGATCCTCCATCCCTCCCTTAATTAATAAATTTGGTTCTCACAGCATCAACGGACAAGGCCGAGTGCTTTGCTCGCAGATTCTCATCCAACTTCACATTTGACTCGTCTGCAGTACCCGCACCCTACTTCCCTATTAGAACTAAGGCTTGACGGAATGATGTTTACGTTACCCCGTCACTGGTATCTAAGGTAATATCAAAAATTTGACCCCCCCCCCCCCATTAGGCAAGCGGAGGTGACGGAATCCCAGTTATTGTCTTTAAGAAATATGCCCCTGAACTCTCTCCTGTTCTCTCTAAACTCTATATTTACTGCCTTTTTGCTTCCTGTTTTCCTGCATGATGGAAATTCTCTTCTGTGGTTCCTGTATTTAAGAACTCGGGGGAAGCCTCGGACACATCCAACTATCGCCCTATCCGTCTCCTACCGATTTTGTTAGAAGCCATTATTAATGCTGAAATAGTTCAATATCTTACTGCCCATAAACTATTCTCAGACAGGCAGTACGGTTTTCGTTTCGCCAGGTCCACAGCCGATATGCTAACGACCATCACGGAGTACATATACCAGGCCCTTGATATGACCGGCGAGGCTCGTGCAGTTGCCCTGGACATCTCCAAGGCTTTTGATAGGGTTTGGCACCTTGGCCTTCTACGTAAGCTACGGGGTTATTGTATTACCGGACGCTTGCTTGATCTGATTAAATTTTTCCTATCTAAGCGCATAATGAAAATCGCCTTGAATGGGCATGCCTCCACATCCTATTGTACAAACGCTGGTGTCTCTCAGAGCTCTGTCTTAGGCCCGACGCTCTTCCTTATTTTCACAAATGATCTCCCAAACGTGATCAAGTCTCAAGTAGGCATCTACGCAGATGACACCACAATTTACTCCCGCATCAGTAAGAGATCCGGCGATATTAAGTTGACGACTGATGTCATCAGGAAAGCCGTTGATAAAAATTAAGAACAAAGTAGATCTAAGAAAAGAGCCATGGGGGGACATCTATATTAGCACCAAAAGATCATTTGGGACAACTTTAATTTCGCGATCAGACAAAAAAAAATACTGTAAGCTTTCAACCTGTGGAAAAATATGCCACACACTCACTTTCGAGATGTCCAAAGCAACTGCCCAGGCTTGACCATTCATATCTAAAGCTTGATAGACTCTTTCACTAATAACCGTTCGTATATTTGCTGTTAACCTAGAGACTGGGACAACATACGAGAATTTCCAAAAGAGGTAGCGCGGCATTTAGTTTAGTAGTTAAAAGATAACAAAAACCAGTTCGAGAGAGCATTTTCTGATGACTCTTACAGGGATGTGCATTGTGGTGCAGTGAATATCGGCTTGGAACGAGAAATCGGAAAGCCGGGTTCGAATCCCAGTTGAATTCCTTGCATTCACTTACGCGCAAATACTCTTGGGAAATGTAATAATCCGTCTATACCCTCCAGTTATGGCTTAAATGTCTGGACAGATTGGGTTCTACAGCCTTGATCAGCAACCAGTCAACCGCAGAAATTAATGGCAAGCTACTGCGGAATAATCTACTGCCCAGTCAGTCATGTCTCTTTGAAGACATGCTCGCCCAAGCGTGTATCGCGTATGGCACTTAACTGACTTAGTGATTTACAGATCATCAGGGACAACTGCTTGGTGGTGGGGAGATCCAGATTAGGGATGATAATAGAAATCATGAAAGAACATATCACTTAACAGAGACTCAATTCTAAGCGGAAAGTCAAATAAGGATACTCTTGATGAGTCAAGAGTAGAATATGAGAAGAGCTTACGAGCAAGACATTATGCTTTATCAGCGAAAGAACTTAACAGCTCAGATTGATTAAACAGAAGAGGAATAGAAACCTTACTCTTATTTCATGACACTATTAGAGAACCTCCAGTAATCGCGAGAGTCAAACTTGTTAGAGTTTGCTTCATTTTATGAACAAACAAAAACTTAGCTGCTTTGAGGACGCGTTCACAGTTATTAAATGCAGCCACGAATCGGTCTGTTGTAATCAGACCTATCACGTTGGTATATCCAGAAGAAGTTGTTACTTTGATCTATGGTGGCTGAACAGGCCCGTGTGAATCATGGAGAAGATTCGTATTTTACCTGCTATTTCCGCGAGGGTACAAAAGCATCGATGGCCCAAGAAAAAACCTCACTGACACATCTCTCAATAGGAATATCAATCTAAGGAGTGTCACGAACAAAATCGCGAATTGAATCTCAGTCAACGTACTGGTACCTGAAGGAGGTCTTGTGTAGATGGTCCTGCCAAATGGATGGCTACAACTAAATATCAATAGAGAGAGATCGAAAGTGTTAAGAGGACAGAGTTGCGAAGCTCAATAAGCGGTAGGAGAGAAGGTCAGGAAAACCAAGTCAGATTTATTAGGGAAAGAAGTAGGGTAAACCACAATTGCACAAGAGACTAAGTAAGGGAAAATTTCAAAGTCTGAATACCAATAATGCCAGCAAGATTAAGATATTTAAACCCCCTGTCACCAAACACAAAAATGTTCGCAGATGAGGAAAGAGAGAGAGAGAGAGAGTTTTCTATACTATCAGAAATATTGTCCAATATAGTGCAGTCCTGAGTAGTAGCTGAGCGGTAAAGGAAGAACAGATATCTAAAAGTGTGCAATAACGAATGTCGAAAGTACATGAAAGAATATTCTACAGAACCACATTTCTGTTGCTTCAAGTTTCTTCTTCATCTCCAAGAACATACATCGTCCAGCACTCACTGCCATTCAGGAGGTTAGATATCAAGCAACAGCTTAGTACTGTTTCTTGTTTCTAGCAAAGTTTTTTATTTCTTAATACTATACTTAGCTTTTGGAATTCATTGTTGTCTATCCCAATGCGACTTCGGGATTCAGTGTCGCACTTTCTGTCTTCTGTTAAAATAGCTCTGAGACATTTAAATTTTTGTTCTTGTTGAAGTTTGATATCTTAAATTTGCAGTTCGCGTTTTGGACTCACCATTTTGCTAACAACCATGAATTCTGACGTCAGTAGATGTTTAATTCTTTCTTAACGCTTTACTACACTACTCTTGTAAGAACTTTTGTAGTTTTATTCCAGTTTCTGCTGTCAACACTGTGTAATCTGCATATCTTATGCTGTTAAGTTTGTGGCTGCCAATAATGAATTCTTGTAGGACTTCTAATTCTTTCAGATTTGCCTCGTTTTATAGATTGAATAAGTCCGATGAGAAGACACATCCTTGTCTTTCTATTTTCGCATATCTACTGAACTCATTTTCTATCAGTTTGTACGATGTTTGCTGACAATATCAGTCAGTCAGTTAAGTGCCATACGTGATACACGCTTGGGCGATCATGTCTCGAAAGAGACATGACTGACTGAGCAGAAGATTATCCCGCAGTAGATTGCCATTGCACTCTGCGATAGACTGGCTGCCAGCCAAGGCTATATAACCCAATCTGTCTTGCTATTGTTCAAACAAATGGATATTGAATAAACGTTTTGCAAAGTGTAATATTTTGAAGTTTAATATGTTGAGACCATACCTTGTTTTTTAAATCAGTTATGACAAATGTAATATAGCCAATAAAGAAATTGAACTAAATAGGCTGAACTAGAGGCAGTTTCGTTTTTAAAATGAAAAGACTATATCTTTGTTTACGAAAAAATTATGACAAACTTATTACTGAAGATCAAGAAATAGCTTATTGCTACATTTCTAAAAAAAATTTGATGTATTAAAAAGAAAAACAAAGAATATGTTCTTTTTATTTTAATAGTTTGATTTTTTGTTTTTCATTCTGAAGACTTGAAAACGTTTGATAAGCCTTAGTTATTGTTAATGATGTCTATCCTAATGTTTGGATTTGGTGAGGCAAATAATGGTTTTGTTTATCAGATGTTTAAAGAATTATAAACAATCTTATATGCAACTGGACAATATCACAGCGAACTGCAAAAATACTTGAACTGATTAAACAGAAAAAAATTGTCAGCCGGTATTTAGTAAAACTTCTTCAAATATATACATGCGACTAAAATACAATTCATATTTATATATGTATACACAGAGATAGATGAATGATTCCTAATCTATCAATTGTAAAAAAAAAGTACAGAAAATAAAAAAAATTGAACATAGAATAAGAAGCACTAAAGGAAATTTGACCAGTATAATGAGGAAATTTTTTCTTGGTGTATAGATTAGTTATAACAAAGTCTCTATATAGTAGATATGAGAATTGAATATGGAATTGGCTGCACTAAAAATTGTTTTAACTGTAAAATGATAAGACCATAGCTTGATCAGTTATAATAAAGTCAGTATAAGGAAATTGAATATAGAATAGAATAAAATAAATGCAGTTTGAACAGATAAGACCATACCTTGTTGCATAGATCAGTTATGACAAATCTAATACAGAAGATAAGGAAATAGACTCAGTAAAGATGGTTTGATGTGCATAATAATGAAACTCTGCTTTGGTTTTTGGTTCTAATTTAGTATACAAGGTTATGTAATTGAACATAGAATAGTCTGCACTAAAGATATTTTGAAGTGTAATATGTTGAGACCATACCTTGTTTTTTAAATCAGTTATGACAAATGTAATATAGCCAATAAAAAAATTGAAAAGCAGTTTCATTTGTAAAATGAAAAGACTATATCTTTGTTTACGGAAAAATTATGACAAACTTATTACTGAAGATCAAGAAATTGAACATCGAATAGGCTGCACTAGAGGCAGTTTTATTCGTAAAATGATGAAATGATGCTTTGGTGTGTGTGTGTGTGTGTGTGTGTGTGTGTGTGTGTGTGTGTGTGTGTGTGTGTGTGTGTGTGTGTGTGTGTCAGTTATAACAAATTCTGTACAAAGAGTAAGGAAATTGATTATAAAAATAGAATGCATTGGATTTGCTTATAACTGTAAAATGATGAGATCAAATTTTAGTATAGAAAAAAAGGCTGTTCAGGAGCTATATTGAGCTGTAAAAAGGTAAGATCTTGCCTTGATGTATGGATCAGTCATGACACATTTATATAGAAAATAAGCAAATTGTACATAGAATATTCTGTACTAGAGGTTGTTTGAACTGTATAATTTAGTATAGAAAATAAAGAAATTAATATAAACGATAAAAAATAGCAATTGCCGCTTCATTTTAATTTTTGGAGATTATAGCTATTGGAGAAGCAAGTAAACAGACACGAGTTCCACATGTAGAAAATGCGAGAAAAGAAACTACTGGAGTAGAAGTGTCAGTTACATTTAACTATTTCAACGTAAAAGGTTGGTACTTGGATGCCAAGTAGATCTGGTTATTTATGTAGAATCGAAAATTATGTTATATATGGCTTGATTTGACTTCGATTAGACTGTGGAATCATTCGTGGTCGAGTGGTCTTAAACGCACCAGATCAATTAGTGGCTTCCCATATGTTGATAGGGGTCGCAGGTTCGTTTCCTGTCGAATGACACACATTTTGATAACAAAATATATCGTAAATAATCAGGCCGGTAGAAATGAATATATAAATATACTGTTTGATTAAAAACAGCATAAAGACGAGAATCGATTAAAAATAATGTTCAGACAATTAAATTGAATATGTCGGTTGTTAAAACCATTTCGTTAATCTTAGGGATTTTCCATAATATATATATATATATATTAATTACTGATTGGCCGCTGTATCCGAGTATTTTTGCCTGTTAGAGGCTGTCTAATCCATCTTGCAAACGTCTTCTTAGGCACATTTGTGTTTTTTTAACACATCACCGTCGATGTGTTATTCTGCACAAATTTACATAGTAATTGTTCTGACGAACCTTCTCCCTTGGTACTTCAACTGCATGAATTTCAGTCTATTTTAAATTTTTTTACCTAAGTCTCACTGTTTTACTGCTGAAAAACAGTTCTATTCTAAAATTCATATTCCCGAACAATGTCACCACCAACCGTTACCTTTCTTTTATGGTATTCTATAACTTTTGATACGTCAATATGTACGAGAAGTTTCTGAATAATTACTGTAGACAAATATGAATAAATGAACAAGGAACAGACTTTTTAGGGTGGGATAACTATTTATGGTCGATCCTTGAACTTTTCATCAGCACCTTATGCACGCACACACACACACACACACACACACACACCTAAAGACACTTGTCCTCTGTTCTTGTGTTTCAAATTATGCAAGAGGCTGAAAAATTCTTTAGTCGTGTGTGTTGCACACACGACCAATGAATTTTAATCTCTGTATTTCCATGGGCTGAGACATCTGCAAACTCAAAGAATTTAAATGTAAGGTCAATAGTCATCTCCTATCTCCTTTCTCTCATGCTCTTTTCTCCGTCCACTCCACTCCCACCACACCAATATTCTCATCCTTCTCATACCCACTTCCTGACACACCCTATAACCTGTCCCTCTTTCTCATCACTTTTCTCCTATGTAGCCCCCTGCACACCAGTGACGGTGAGGCTGCCTTGATTGGGGTGAAATGATTAAAAACAAATTTCCAAGAGTCACGCAGGCTTGTTGATGTTTGTGTGATTTTGTTACTGATTCTAGAATGGTTGCCAACCAAAGTTATATAATCCTGTCTGCTTTGCCCTTGATATTTCACCCATAGCTGAAGGAACAACAGATGAATTCATAATTTCCCAAGGATATCTGTGCCTCGGTGAATGTAAAAAGCTCAGACAAACTTCGAACTCGGCTCTATGATTTCTCACTCCAATCTACAGTCACATCCGATATATAGGAAACTGAACATTAAATAATGTTGCATATAAATCAGTGCAAAAAGAACTAATTAAGAAAGGTGTGTTTTTTAAGACAATTTGTGGTACAGTGGATGTATGTTTGGAACGAAAAATTGGGGAACCGATTCCGAATTCCAGTTGAATTCTTTGCATTCACTTACGCGCAAATGCCCTTGGGAAAGGTATTAATCCATCTCCATGGGTTAAATAAAAGGACTGATTGGGTTCTATACCCTTGGCCGGCAACCAGTCTACGCAGAAAGCAATGGCAACCTACTGCGAGATAATCTTCTGCCCAATCAGTCATGTCTCTTTCGAGACATGATCGCCCAAAAGCGTGTATCACGTATGGCACTTACTGAAGCAACTGCGTTACTGTGTGCTTTAAAAATCAATATTCAGAATTATTACCTGGTTCCCGACAACGTGGTTCATACGAACGATTAAAAATGCGCAACTCTCTCAGCCACGAGACAAGTCCTCTGCTATTCTCGTCTTATGGCTGTTTTCAGTCTCCCGTCAATAACGAATCCCGTCACTCGAGTCAAAATACGGGCTTCTTTCTGGCCTACTTGTGCGCCGTAAATACTCCGCTTTTCTCTCGTACTTACCCCCGCACGTGAAAATGAATAATGACCTTGTGTCGTCAATAATAGTTTCGTAAACACTGAAAAGGGCTGCATTTTTAAAAAAAATGTAAAGCCCGAAAATATTCCCAACGTACGCGTGGATCTTTGAGTGGCAAACTTTGTTTTCGCTATCACTTCTAGTTATGCTGGCATTCCACGACGCATGCGTGTTTAACCATATTCTAAGGTTTAACTCTTCCCCATTACCCACCCTTTGCAAGTTTTCACTGCCCACGGCACATTCAAAAACACCTTTTCGTGAAAAGGAAGGAGAGTAAAAAAGCATCTGGTCATGTGCATATCTGGTCAATAAACACTTCGCCAGAGAGAGAAGGAAAAATGCCAGAAATGTCAAGAATGGTTTGTTTTTCAACAGAAAATTACGTCTCAACCTTGTACGTTCTCAGACTAAACGATAAGTAAGTAAACATTAGCCTTCTACGCGGCTGGGATAGTACTTACTGGTTCTAGAAGTCTGTGTTCGAGATCAGCTTAACTAGAGAACACTAACCATGGGTATATAGTACCGAGCGCAAATGACGCCATTTAAATTACAATTTAATTAAATTTTCAGTACCTGATTTTCTTACCTAAATAATATGTTTTTCAGTTCCTATTAATTTTATCTCAAACTACAAATTTTGAAGTACCTGCATGTAAAATATTTCAAATAAAGATTTATATTTAATATTTTTTTGATAATTTCAAAATAGGGTATGATATACCCACGGTGAGTAGTGGTGTAACTTTAATTGATGTTTTGTGTTCCATGGTTAAGGTCAGGATATATAATTCTGATTTCCAATACAGGCAGGGCCAGTGAAAGTGTTTCGCGCTCACTTCTTCCGAATCTATAATACAGAGCCTCCTACTCTTGATATTATTTACATTGTTCGGACTGTTGTTCTCGTCTTAATTTCAATATTCTTGACGTTTCGGCTGTTGTACGCTCCAACCTTCTTCAGGTGATTAGAATTTTGAACCGAACCCTTTATTTCGATCACTGGTGTAGATTGTTCTCGTTTCATGGGTCAGGCCACTTCTGAATGCATTCAACTCCACTTTCTAAGTTTTTTGTTGACCATTGATGTCGCCAGGTATTGAATTTACAACTCTTTTGGGTCAAATCACATCAATCAACGCTTTTATTCATGCAAAGGCCGAAACGTCGTGAATCGGACAATAAGGATGGGGACAACAGTCCGAACAATGTAAATAATGTAAATATCTCATCTCAGAAATATAGACAAATATTTCATAAAATCCAAATTTTATAGCAACCTAATTATGTACATTCTTGCATTCACTTACGCACAAATACCCTTGAGAAGGTATTAATCAATCTCTTCCTTCCAGTTATAAGTTAAATAATAGGACTGATTGGGTTCTATAGCCTTGGCTGGCAACCAGTTTACCGCAGAAAGCAATGGCAACCTACTGCGGGATAATCTTCTGCCCAGTCAGTCATGTCTCGAAAGGGACATGATCGCCCAAGCGTGCATCACGTATAGCACTTAACTGACTTACTGACTTATGTACAATAATGGATCATATTCAATATAGGTGAATAATTAAACTAGAAAAACTGAAAATAAATACAATGTATCTAAATACAAATTAGAGACATGTCGTAATAGATCATTCCATCTTAAATAAATCAACAATGTTTTGCAGCAATTTTTAACATCAACTTGATATTTTTCGTGTTAAAAAGTTAAGTAAATTTAACACATTCAACATTCTGGATAAAAAAATGTAATGAATTTTGTATTAAATTTTTCGTTTAAAAACATGAGCAAAAATCGTGTCGACTGGATGTGATTATTTTTGCATAAGTGTAAAAGCTTCGATGTTGAAGATATCAGTTAGATAAACACATTCCGTTGCTCTTTCATGTATATACATTGACGTACCGCTAAAATCCTTAATATTTGCCGACTGAATATACTGAAAGAATAAAATCATTTTAAGAAGAAAAAACCCTAGGCAAAATTAAACCCAGTGTGTAAACTTGACACACTACTATTCAATGGTCTTTATGGAGCCATTAATGTACCAAGAATAAACCAGCCGTTCTTTCGATTCTATTGGCGTTAAATGATTGCCTATTTTCCAATCCTAAGACCACAGAATTTTATCATCAGAAACCTGTCTATGAAACTGAAGATTCGCCTGCTCGAGTGTTAATTTTTTACCTGAGAGGAATATCGAAGGAACAGAAATGTGGTTTCTAAGAAGAATCCTACGGACATCAGATGCGGATAGTGTGACCAAAGTCAAGGTTTTGAAAAGAGCAAAAGCTATAAAGGAGAGAAGTGGCTACTGTCGGTTATCAACGATATAACGTCGATTTTTTTTTATCATATCACCCGGAAAGGTATCCACCTTTTTAGAGATTGTCGTGATACAAGATCGCATCAAAGGTAGGCGAGCGATAGAACGTGCAATGTGCATCATATTAAGGAAGTGATAAGGACTTAGTCTATCCCGGCCATCTTTAGCTGTTCTCGTAATTGTCGAAGGTAGAAAGAGACATGATCACTCAAGTGTGCATTACGAATGACACGAGAGCAATCCGGTAAGAAAACCCGTGGTTTTCAGGGAGTGGGCCTCCGCTGATATACTTGGCTGGATACGAACCTTGCAGCGATACAGCGAAAGTGCTTTGCAGAAATGATTAACTTTCAAAATGCTTTTTCATCTATAGAATTCTGTGACTTATTTTAGTCCGTCTTTCACACCCTCTAAAATCACCATAAATTGACCGATCAAAATCATATTTTGGGGAGAAGTGCAAGCAGGTAATAGGGTACAAAGAACAGTTGAATTTACTAAGGTGCGGAGTTTAGTACAATAAATATTCCTTAATTTTTTTATAAAACTGAAAAGGTTTATTATTTAACATCCAAAATAATCCTACTATTTTAAAAGAAAATTAATGGTTAAAATAACAAATACTCATTTAATAAAAATTCTATATTGTTCGTTGCATATCGTTACTTTAAGTTTTTATATATGCAAGAATATAGTTTCCAGCTCGTCCTGCATTTTCGAGGACTATATACAAATCACGAGTCCAAACGTTTCAAAAGTTGAATTTTTGCTCGAGAAAGAAATATTTATGAATGGCCAATTACATGGTCAATAATAAGAAATACTAAGAATGTATTCTTCGCTGTTAAAAAGGAAAAAGAAAAAAAATCTTAAAAATACTGTTTACAATAATATTAAAATTAAACGAAATTAAAGAAATCATTAAACCACAAAGTAGAGGTTTTGTGAAAGTATGATTCCAAACAATTTAATTTATTCAAATTTAGATACCACGGCATAAATTTTCGATATCTAAGTTTAAAATGAATTTTTTAAAATGAGAAAACATTCTTGAAGATTTCATTTTAGATTTAATTAAAAGCTTAATGATTAAATTTATTATTTCCATTAACTACAAAATTCTGGTATATTTCAGATATAAATTACATAGATTGAAAGGTCACATTTAATTTTGATTTCTTAAAATTTTCTTAAAAGCGCCCATTTTCTTAATTTTAACTAATTTCTAAACAAACAAAAATTTATCGATTTTAAAATTATTTCAAAAGATTTCTGACACTTTATTTTAGTAAAATTATGAAATTGAAAATTAAATTAATCTGATTTTAAAGAAATATTACTTACTTATAGCATAAAAAAGTAATATACAACCAATTATTAACGATTGGTCGTTTTTCATCTGATCGAATGTTTGACGGAGTGTTCAATGACGAGGCGATGACAGCTTTCTACGCATGAACATAAAAGCAATTTTCATAAATCTAAGGGAAGAGACAAAACTCTTAAATTACGTAACCTTTTCATAATAATGGCACTTTTATTTAACCATACATGAAAATAAGGAACGTATTAAGTAAATAAAAATTATTTTTAAAATAGTTCGGCACCTCTACGTTTAATAATGTTTGCAATTTTGGACTCGTAAATTTCGTTTTCACTTAATTATTATGTAACCTACAGGGAACAAACAAATACAGAATTTTACAAGATTTTAAACTATTAAATTATTATAATTAAAATGTAAAAAACAACTTGAAAAAATTATTGTAAAAATTCATTAATCATCAAAAAGATTTTATTTCTTCAGATAATAATGTCCTTAATATTACTTATTTACAAAAGCAATTAGAAGCTTTTCTAATTAAGTAATGTCATAGTTTTATTGGATTTATTATTTTTCAATTCAGAGCAGATTTTCATTTAGTTGGGCACTAATTAGAAAAAAAAGAAGGTGATTTACAATCTTCAAGGACTCCTACTTCTAACAAAAATATTGTCAGGAAACAAAAAAGTTATGTGCGAAATTTCATGAAATTAAGTGGGGGTAACACATTTAAAAAAAATTATCAATATTTTCTAAAGTAAATACTTTTTTAAATAATTTCATTCATTTGTGAATACGTCCTGAAAATTTCATTAAAATCGGACAATTATTTGATTTTTACAAGAATTTCCAAATTAATGTGTTTTCTACGGAATAAACGCGCAAAACATCAATGTTAATAGTTAGAGTAGGCGATGATGTAAACAAAACAAGATTTTAACCAAAATTTCGAACGTGTTAGAAAGGATTAAAAAATTTTCAAAAATAATTTTAAAATACTTTGGTCTTTCTTCTAAATAATAACATGAATATTTTGACGATAAAACTTTATTTTCATTTAGTTTGTGGCCTTTTTCATTACGCTACGCTGTTTTCCTGCTAATTACTGGAGGTACCTATTCAAATTTCATCGATTGGTTTGCGAAAATGAACGAAATGTAGAGTTTGTAAATCTCGATAAAATGTTAGCGATAACTTCAATAATGCAAAATATTGTGAGGATTTCAACACACGTCAGCATGCTGCAAAAATTCTTGTTCAGTTAAAATGTAAAAACAATTTAATCAAATGTCCTTGAACTGATTATTATACAAGTCAGTCTGCTTAGCGTCGTTTAGATCTTTACCAAACAGATTTTAATCAAGACAATAAAAAGTAAACAACAGCACAAGTTTGGCTTCCGCTCGAGGGAAGAAAAAACTGTCAAGATCAGGAAAAAATAATTATTTAGAAGGATAGAAAATGTTTAAAAAGTACATGGTTAATAATTTTGCTAATATATCCCTTTACTTGGAATTAATTTCATGTGCCTCACACACTGCTACATATACATGTCTGAGCCACGTTTAATGATATATGTTATTTAACATGGTGTACATTAAGTGATGTGGTGAATGAAAAGGGTAAATATGAAATATAAAGCATATCATTTGTCACTTTACCATAGAAATTAATGGCAATTTGCTGTGTGAAAATCTCCTGCCCAGTCAGTCATGTCTCTTTTGAGACATGATCGCCCAAGCGTGTATCACGTATGGCACTTAACCGACTGAACCTACCTGTGGACTAGTGGCAGCCCCACCTTGCTGAGAGTGAAATTACTTTTTTTTTTAATCAGTCGCAGAATATTTATAATGCCAAGTAACGCAGACTTCTGAAGCGATTGGGATACTAAGAGATTTTTCACGCGGTTTTTATTTTTTACCCAGAGATCTTCTATTATTGAGGATTCTCTATCAAGTTATCAAAAGAAGCAGCCCAAGGTACGATCTACGAATTGAATAATGATAAAATAAGCCAAGTACAAAAATGTTCCAGTTATGGGTTAAATAACAGGACAGATTGGGTTTTATAGCCTTGGTCCTCAACCAGTCTACAGCAGAAAGCAATGGCAACCTACTGTGGAATAATCTTCTGCCCAGTCAGTCATGTTTCTTTGGAGACATGATCGCCCAAGCGTGTATCACGTATGGCACTTAACTGACTAACTGACTGACAAAAATGTTAATGTGTAAGAAGTGTTTTAACAGAGGATAGAAACTGTGATGCTGAAATTAAGTGCCATACGTGATACACGCTTGGGCGATCATGTCTCAAAAGAGACATGGCTGACTGGGCAGAAGATTATCCCGCAGTAGGTTGCCATTACTTTCTGCAATAGAGTGATTGCCAGCCAAGACTATAGAACCAAATTTGTCCTATTATTTAACCCATAACTGGAGGGAAACTAATACCTGAAATATGAAAGCGTATTGAGAGAGACAAAGATGGCTTCCAAAATCTAAGCAAATTCTTTAATCTATATATATATATATATATATATATATATATATATATATATATATAAGGCAATCTGTGAGTATGTGTTTGACTGTTTCCTATGCACGCCTACATTTTTTAAGCTACGCCATTCAAACTTTCTAGGGACACATATCTACAGGGAAGCCAGGTCGACACATATATTTTGAGTTTAAGTTCAGCAATTTTCCCTTTCGCACTTTTTGGCCAGTGGAACCGATTGTTTACATTTGCTCTGTAAAACATCTAAGATCTAAGATGATGTCTAACTTTCGTCACAGAAATCAAATCACACGTGTCAAGCGCGACTAAAATATTTTTTTTATTAAAAAAAAACGAAATTAGCCTTTATAATTAATTTTTATTCCGACATTTTAAAAATTGATTTGGTCAACAAAAAAATGTGAATATTTTCCCCGTAATTTTGAAACAAAAGAAATATTTTTTAAAAAGTGTGTTTAAAGGAATTTATACATTTAATATTATAAACATTATAATTACTGAAGGGAAGTCTGCTTTGAACGCGGTTTACTGGAAGAAGAACATCGATGGGACTCTGCAATGGCGGAAGGTGTCTTGCATCTTCTTCTACTAAGTAAATGTTATGAGTTGTATCGGCATCGCCGGGCTATGATGCTAGTAAAAAGGGAAAATTACGTTAAAAATAAATAAAATTAAATTTTAAAATCATATCTGTCCTTCTCTTTGGCAGTAAATGCCGTAGAATCTTATCACAGCTGAAGAAGAGACTAGAAGCAACATAAACATGGTTGTATACAGTCAGTCAGTTAAGTGCCATACGTGATACACACTTGGACGATCATGTTTATTTCTATACATGACTCACTAGGCAGATTTCCCACAGTATGTTACCATTACTTTCTGCGGTAGACTGGTGCCAATTAAAGTTATATAACCCAATCTGTCCTGCTATTCAACTCATAGCTGGTGGGAGAAGAGATGGATTAATACCTTTCTCACAGTTATTTGCAAGTAAGTGAATGCAACCAATTCAACTGGAATTCGAACTCTGTTCTACCGATTTATCATTCCGATCCGATATCCATTGCACCACAACACATCACAAGGATGCTTAAAAATACAATGGACAACACATAATATCGAATTCTTCAAGAAAATCAAAACGAAAAAGACACTTAGTCTTAGAACCAGAGAGGTAGGTAAAATTTGTCAGACACATAATGAGGAAAGAGGGCTTAGAAAATTTGATACCCACAGAAGGCAGAAGGGACAGAAGAAAACAATGAGTAACTTACCTAGCGACCTTGTGTAAATGGTTGGTAGAACAGGGATTAGGAGAGACAGCAAAAAGACGAACATTACTAAGAGCTACAAAAAACAGGAAATTACAGAAAGTCATGATCACCAACCTCCTGAAGGGTCATGGCAAATAGAAGAAAAAGTTGTACCTTCTCATATAAAAACATTTTTGTAGAATATTTACAGAGCCAAACAATGCAAACTACTGAAACAATGGGATATACTCGTTTCATTTTTTTTTTTCTCATTGAAGGATTTTTTAATTTCAGGGAAGAGACCCAAACGCTCCAGTGATAATTTTTTTATCGTTACATCCCAAGCAAGAGAGTACTGCCACTGGTGTGCAAGGGGCTACGTAAGAAGAGAGCGAAAGGTTATATAAGTATGGAGCGAAAAGAAAGAGGAACAGGTTACAGGGGATGTCAGAGAATGGGTAAGAAAATAATGGGAATACTGGTATGAAGAGGGTTACATGAGAGTAGAATGAAAAGGGAAAAGAACAAGATACAGGGGATGTCAGGGAAATTATAAGAGAATGATGGGAGTCAAGACATAAGAGATGGCAATTGGCGTTGCATTTAAACTTGTGGCGATTGTAGCTATCATGGAAGCAAGCACACGGAATAGAGTTTCACAAACGGGAAGTTCAAGAAAAGAAACCATTATAGTAGAAGAGATGGTTATATTTAATTATTTTGACGGTAAAAGAGTGGAACCTTTTTTTCCAGTCTAGTGCTCGAGTAAATTCGTGTAGAAGCGGCACCAAAAAAGCTAAGCTTGTCGGAGCAGAAACAGTGGAAATATTTGTAGAAGGGTCAGAGGGAAGCCACATCCCGTGGGTGATAAAGTGACTGCAGTCGAGCTGCTAAATCGGAATCGATTACTTCTTGGTACAAAAGTGGCCTGACTTTCCAAGATTATTATTATTATTATGTCATTTTTCATCATATTTCGATTTCTGCTTTGGTCTCACTACCAACCAAGTCTGCGGGGAGACCTAAGGCAGGTCGCGGCGTGTTGTTATGGCTCCATTTCATGTTTTTTCTATCTCCCCTATCATCCGTAGCGTTACATAGACAAAATTCTCCTTAGTGTGTGGGCTGTACTTAATAAGACATTTTTTTGTATATCTCTTAAGCTGGGGTTTCCAGGGATTCTTTCAATGTGTTGTTTTGTTCCATTTTTTATCATTCCAAGTGCACCTACTATCACTGGCACAACTCTTGTTTTCAATTTCAATTTCCATATCTTTATATTTTGACAGTTTTCTTAATTCCTTGGTTGCTATGTTACAATCTGTTGGACAAGCCATATCAATTGATAAGCAAGTTTTTTCTTTCTGGTTTTAACAATAATGTCCAGCCTGTTTACTTCAATTTTTTTGTCTGTGTAGATGGTGTAATACCATAGAATGGTGACATCTTCTATTTCTGTAACCGGTGCTGGGTGATGTTCATACCAGTGTTTGTTTACAGATTTTCCATAGTGTTTGCACATTGTCCAATGTAAATATTGCCACACAGAATCACCTGAGATTAGATGGTCTATTGTTTCTTGGTGTTTATCACAGAACTTGCATTTTGAATCCACATTGTTATGTATAATATTTGCCTGAAAGTTTCTAGTGAAAAGACTTTGGTCTTGCGTTGCAAGAATGCAGCCTTCAGTTTCAGACTTTAATCCAGATGCACGTCACTATCGATGATTATTAACTTTATCAACATTAGATTTATTGGCACATTTTAGTTATTGGCCATGAAGAAGTTGTCTTGCCAGCGTTGTTTCATCTGTTCAAGAGCTTTATTTTTGGCTTTGATTTTCATAGTTTTGCCGCACTAGTTGGTTCTTGGATTCTGATTTGCTTTTCTATAGAATCTACCAAGTGTAAATCTTGTTTGTATTAACTGTCTTCTTTTATTATTGAATATTTTTTCTTTCTGTTTTCATGTTGTTTGACTAATTGTATCATCCAGTCCTTTGTTATTTCTATGTATTTTAGTAAGCCAATAGTTGTTGTCTTGTATGACAATTCTAGCTGAATAAGATCTCGTCCACCTTCTTTACGGGGTATGTATAGACGATCTACATCAGCCTTTGGATGATGCATCTTATGCTTAGAAAGAAGTTTTCTTGTTTATAATCCATTCGCCTGATGTCGTTTAGAGTCCAGTTTAAGATGTTGAAACTATATTGAACAACTGGGATTGCAAGGCTATTAATGGCCATAATTCTGTTCTGAGAATTCAATTCAGTCTTTAGTCCTCTTAATGCACTATTTCTTTCATTTTTATGGTGAATTTTTTTCACTCGCATTTACACCTAGGTATTTATAAGCTTCTTCTGGCTCTAATTCTTTATTGTTACAGCAGGGTCTAAGCTAATTGAGGGTGTTTGTTGTAGCGATCCACGTAAAACTGTAGATTTAGCACATTTATTCAAATTGAATTTCATTCCAATGCCTTCGCTGAAGCATTTTATAGTTTGCAGAAGATCTTCCAGCCGTTATCATTTTTAGCATACAACTTTAAGTCATCCGTGTAAAATAGAAGTCTTATTTTCTTTTGGGCTATTTTATAACCACATTCTGTCTTGTTAAGTTGACTGTTTAGTGCCAGTAATGATATGCAGAATAATAAGGGAGATAAAGAGTCACCTTGAAATATACCTCTTTTGATGTTTATTTCATCAGAGTAATAGGTTCCATTTATATGACTTAGGTAAAGGGTTGTTTTTCATATCGATATGCATTGTTTGATGAAATTGATGATGACGGGTGATATCTTGTATTTATTTAAATTCTTTAAAATCCAGGAATGTGGCACACTATCGAATACCTTACGATAATCTATCCAGGCAGTACTAAGATTTTTCTTTGTATTGTAGCAGTTTTCCAGGATCATTCTGTTAATAAGCAATTGGTCTTTACATCCGTAACATCCACGTTTGCAACCTTTTTGTTCAAGCGGTAATATGTCATTTCTTTCCAAGAAGAAATATGTCTGTTTTGTTAAAATAGATGTTAATAGTTTGCATGTTGTCGGAAGGCATGTAATTGGTCTTTAATTTTTCGGGTTGTTTGTGTCACTATTCTTGGGTAGAAGAAATGTAATTCATTTGGTAATCATTATCATCATTATTATTATTATTAATAATAATATTTTATTATTATATTTCGATTTCTGCTACGGTTACAATATGTACCAAATATGCAGGAAATCTAAAGGTGGTAGTGAGTAGTGTGTTGTTATAGCTACATTTCATGATTTGTTTTTCTACCTTCTATAATATCATTAGCGTTACATGGACAAAGATCTTTAGTGTGTGGGCTGTACTTCTCAAGACAAATTGTTGCATATCTTTTAAACTGGGATTTCCAGTGATTTTTTCAATGTGATGTTGTGTTCCTTTTTTTATCATTCCAAGCGCACCTACCGGTACTATTCTTGTTTTCAATTTCCTCGTTTTTTCTATTTCGATTTTCATTAAGATTTTTCATTATTATTATTATTATTATGTCATTTTTCATCATATTTCGATTTCTGCTTTGGTCTCACTACTAACTAAGTCTGCGGGGAGACCTAAGGCAGGTAGTGGCGTGTTGTTATGGCTCCATTTCATGTTTTTCTATCTTCCCTATCATCTCCAGCATTACATAGATAAAGTTTTCCTTAGTGTGTGGGCTGTACTTAATAAGACAATTTTTTGTATATCTCTTAAGCTGGGGTTTCCAGGGATTCTTTCAATGTGTTGTTTTGTTCCATTTTTTATCATTCCAAGTGCACCTACTATCACTGGCACAACTCTTGTTTTCAATTTCCACATTTTTTCTATTTCAATTTCCAGGTCTTTATATTTTGACAGTTTTTCAAATTCTTTGATTGCTATGTTACAATCCGCTGGACAAGCCATGTCAATTAATAGACAAGTTTTCTCCTTCTGGTTTTTAACAATAATGTCTGGCCTGTTTGCTTCAATTTTTCTGTCTGTGTAGATGGTGTAATCCCATAGAATGGTTACATCTTCTATTTCTGTAACCGGTGCTGGGTGCTGTTCATACCAGTGTTTGCCTACAGCTTTTCCATAATGTTTGCATATTGCCCAATGTAAATATTGCCCAACTCTATCGTGGCGATTTTTATATTCATTTGGGGCAAGCACAGAACAGCCTGAGATTAGGTGGTCTATTGTTATTATTATTATTATTATTATTATTATTATTATTATTATTATTATTATTTTCATAATGTTTGTTCTAACGGTTGAAACTGTACCGACTCAGAGTTTTGAGATTTTTAGATGATCGAAAATTATTGAACTAGAATGAAAAAATTAAACACGGTATCTCTACTGCTAGTCACTCATGACTTAATAGTAGGTCTGATCAGGTAAGATACGGTCAAATCGGCAGCTGATCTCAATTTTTCACCCCAAGTAAGGCGGTACCGCCACTAATGTGCAGGAGGCTACATAAGAGAGTTAAAGTTTTAGGCAGAAGGAGAGTGAAGACGAAGACGAACCAGCTACAGGGGGTGAAAGAGAAAGGGCAAGAGAAGGATGTGAACACAGGAGTGAAGACAGTTGCGAGACTAGAGAGAAAGGAAAAAAAAACAAGATACACAGGATGATGTAGAAAGAACTGGAGTCAAGTAGATAAGAGATGGGAACTGACATTGCATTAAAATTCCTAGCTATCAAGAAAGCAAGTATATAGAAGGGAGTTCCACAGGTGGAAAGTGCGAGAAAAGAAGCTGATAGAGTAGAATTGTTGACAGCATTTGGTTGATCTAACTGTAAATGAATGGGACCTTGATGCCAGTCTGGTTGCTCGAGTAAATTCTTGTGGAGTGGGCACCAGTAACCTAAGTTTATCAGAGCTGAATCCATGAGAATAATTAAAAAAAAAGACAGAGGGAAGCCACTTCCCGGCGGTGAGAAAGTGACTGGAGTCGAACTGCCAGGTCAGGAACAATCACATTACAGATTCTCCTTTGGAGCCTGTCGAGAATACTGAGACGAACAGCAGGGGCCCATGACCATATATGACAGCAGTATTCCATGCACAGTCGGATGGTTAAAGTCTGATGTTAACCGGGTTAATGAATGGCTTGTTAATTTTGACATCGACAAAACAAGCCTACCCTCTGTTAATCATCTGAAAGACTGTTTTCTACCATCCATCACTATGGCTGATGTTAACCTCCAGGAAAGTTACCCGATGCGCCTTCTAGGGCTAACATCCTCTGCTGAACTGAAGTGGGAAGATTATATTGAAATACTTGCTAGTTCTACTATTAGGAAAGTAGGTTCACTCTGATCTTGTGAACAGTTTTTCTCGCCATCTTACATACATATCAGTCTATCATTCGTTTATGCTTCAAATACTACTGCTGCCTACAGTCTAAGGCTCCTGCTATATATTTTAATGCACTTGATAAAATCAAAGAAGATTCTGCAATAGTATGGGTTCTGAAATGGCATCACCTCTTCAGGTCTGTAATGTAGCTTGCCTGTGCCTTTTCTATAAATACTTTCATGGTAATTGTTCTGATTAACTCTTCGTTATGGTACCTAGACTTAATGAATTTAAGCGCAGTTCCAGATTGGTTGCAGAGTCTCATGATTTTACCATTGAATTGGCTTGATGTAATTATAAGATCTTTACTAACAGTTTCTTTTCTCGCCTGTGAAACTCTCTTCCTGTTTCTTGCTTTCGGGCCAATGTTATTATTAATGCTTTTCTTTTTCTTATTCTTTCATACTCAGAAATCCCTTTTTGTTTTCAGGGCTTTCTTGCATTGTCTGGGGTGGAATGCTATATATATATATATCGTTTTAAAACATTCAGGAAGTAATTTAAGTTCACGTGGTATCTGTCCTCCTATATGTCTGCGAATGATGGATAATCTCCTAAAAGATGATGGAGAGACTTGAATCAACAGAAATGTGACTCTACAGAAGGATGCTGAGGACACTATTGACCGAAAATGTGAGCAATCATAATGTTTTCTACTTTCATCTTGATTCCTCTTCTTTTACTGATCTGACTCGTTATTAATGCTTTTATTTTTCTTATCCTTTCACACTCAGTAACCCCTTTTCTTTTAGCGGCTTTCTTGCATTGTTTGGGGTGAAATGATATTTTTTTCATAAAAATCGTTTTCAAATATTCAGGAAGTAATTTAAGCTCACGTGATATCTATCTACCCCTATATAGCAGCGAATGCTGGATAATCTCCTAAAAGATGGTGAGACTTAAATCAACAGAAATGTGGCTCTACAGAAGGATGCTAAGGACACCAATGACCGAAAATGTGAGCAACAACAAGGCTTTGGAAAGGATGCAAACGAAAAGCAAATCATACTTAACATTAGAAAGAGACAGATGAAGTTTGTGTGACACATAATGAGGAAAGAGGGCTTGGAGAATCTAATACACACTCGACGGATAGAAGGAAATAGAGACAGAGGAAAGCAACGCGCGATGTACTTGATGAACTTGAGCAAGTGGATGTGCGGTGCAGGGTTTGAGATAGATACCAAGAGGGAAAGTTTTAAGAGCGACAAGGGATAGGGGCAAGTGGAGGACCGTGATCGGCTACGTCCTAAAAGGACACGGCACATAAAGAAGAACGCCGAGTAGTTAAAATCATTTTACGGAACATTTTTTGCGTAACATGTTTCCAGATCTCTCTTTTAACAACAACCTCCCCCCACCAAAGGAAAAAATACTTTCACCGCCATAAACAACATATAAGGAAAAACAGAAGACAAGATGCGTCAGCCTGTATTCGATTTATTATTTCGGCTTACTCATTCGCCATTGACGGCCGATTTGTGTCCATTTGACGCATATGGCGTTTGTTATCGTCCACGACTATAAACAATAACAAAACATCCCACCCTTCTACCAATACATTTTCTCTCCCAATGACATAGTTTTAGTTTTAATGCAGAACCCATGACATCACTTCTGAGCGATCCGATTGGTCGTTTTGTGATGTTACATCATCAATAGATTTCGATCATTACTCGAAACAGTATTAGCAGCCACAGCAGGGCGGATCACGCCATATAAGCCAACACATCTTTCTTTTCTTCTCCCACCCTTTCGAGTCGTTGTTCTCACTATGACTGCTACTAGTGTGTGGCCGGAGTCTTCTGATAAAAATATTGCCTCCTTAACTTGTATTTATTTACTTTCTCTATGATTAATACTGTGACTCATAGAGTGAAAAAGATACTATCTTCTTAACCAAGTTTTACCGGTTCGAGTCCAGAAGCGGGTATCGATATCGTATAGTTTATAGTGAGTACAGAAGTTTGGAAGCAAAGAAAAAAAAAACAATGTTACTATTATGAGTACAAATATTATGAGTACAAGTAATTTCTTTTCATTCATAATTCTCGACTGAACCATTAAAAGAACTACTTGAATGAGAGATTAGAAAATAGAATACTTCTTACGACAAGGTAACGTTCCACCAGAAGAAAACCTCTTCTTTTTTGCGGTCAGTCATGTTTTCTTTTTTTTTTTTTTAATGGAGCTTTTGTTTCTTAAAAATAAAGCAACTAAGGGCAGTTTTTATAAATTCACCATCTATTTAACAAAAGTATGAATAATTGGTGTCTGCAATCATTGATGCATTTGCATTGACTACTATTATTATTATTATTATTATTATTATGTCATTTTTCATCATAATTTTATTCCTACTATGGTCACACTACCTACCAAGTCTGCAGGAAGACCTAAGGCAGGTCGTGGTTTGTTGTTATGGCTCCATTTCATGTTTTTTCTATCTCCTCTATCATCACTAGCGTTACATAGACAAAGTTCTCCGTAGTGTGTGGACAATTTTTTGGATATCTCTTAAGCTTGGGTTTCCAGGGATTCTTTCAATGTGTTGTTTTGTTTCATTTTTTTATCATTCCAAGTGCACCTACTATTACTGGTACGATTCTTGTTTTCAAATTCCACATTTTTTTCTATTTCAATGTCCAGGTCTTTATATTTTGACAGTTTTTCGAATTCATTTGTTGCTGTTACAATCCGATGGACAAGCCATATCAATTAAGAGGCAAGTTTTTCCTTTTTGGTTTTTAACAATAATGTCCGGCCTATTTGCTTCAATTTTTCTGTCTGTGTAGATGGTGTAATCCCATAGAATGTTGACATCTTCTATTTCTGTAACCGGTGCTGGGTGATGGTCATATTATTATTATTATTATTATTATTATTATTATTATTATTATTATTATTAAACACCCTGTTTTAGTGTTGCGCGGGTGGTTCGCTGGATAAAGATTGGAAAATCGGAGATATCAGTTCTAATTCCAGTTAGTTTCGTTACATTCACTTACTTGGAAATACCGTTGCGAAAGGCATGACTCTATCCACTACCCCCAGCTATAGGTCAAATAGTACAACATGCATTTAGAAAATTCGTTGTTATCTTCCAAAAAAATTGAAAAGGCAATATTCACTCTCAGCAAAAATACAATCTAAACTTATTTATAAATGGAACTTTGTCTGTGTGTGTCTCTCTCTCTCTCTCTCTCTCTCTCTCTCTCTCTCTCTCTCTCTCTGTGTGTGTGTGTGTGTGTGTCCGTTACCTATAGACTCCGAAACGGCTGAACCGATTTTCTTAGCTAGGTTTTGTGTCGAGGTACCCTGATAAATATCGAAAATCGATAATCGAAAAAATCGGGTTATAGAAAAAGTGGTCCGATTTTAATCAAATTTGATACACTCATAGACAAAGACATAAGAAACGATATTCAGAAGTTTCAAGGTTGCAGTTCTTACAAGAGTGCAGAAAATTGATAATATATATATATATATAAAAGGCAAGATGTTTGTGTGTGTGTCTGTTTATCTGCCTGTATGTCTTTATTTTTTCAGCCCTTTTATTTTAGTTTTTGCTTCGGGTTTGGCTCTAAGTAGGTATAATTGTAGTTCTTAGTCTCAACCATGATGCCATTTACTCAGAGGACTAATTTAGCCTTCAAAATTCAGTTTACGACGAAAAACCTTATTTGATATCGACACCAGGAAATCAAAATTTGGCTTACATCCATTCATTTTTCTTTCAGTCTACGGTTTCGCTTTAACTGGAAACAATTATTGCTTTTTAGTCTTTCGTGCCAACGTCCAAAGAGTCTGAGCTCCAGGAACATGGATTAGTTTTAAAGCTTTCATTACACCCGAGCAACGCCGGGCTATACTGCTAGTCCAAAATATTATTCGGCTCAAAGTAACCCACGAATTGTTGATAAGCCATAAAGTAATGGCTCTGTTTCTGTACAGATCTTTTTGAAGTGTTGAATTCAGGGATACGCCTTTTCCACTGGGTTGATATTAATGTTCATCTCCAACATGAAAAGCAAGCTTTAAAACCACATTTATACAAAAATGTCTTCTTTTGTAGTTCCAGGACACCCTATATGAAATGCAATATACTGCCATTTATAAATGATATCACGTCATTGCCATGATGTATTATTAACAAAAAAGACTCTTATTACTGAAAGAAGATCGAACCTCACACTGGATATCATATACACCTGATTTTGTGCTGCACTAAGTACAGCAAATTTAAAAACGCTATATATATATATATATATATATATATATATATATATATATATATATATTGTCATCCGCAGACAGATCTGTTTCGCTGTATCACAGCTCATCACTACGGTTAGACTCCGATTGCTTTTTAACCCAGGATTGAAACCCGACCTATATATATGGTGCGAAAGGTTAAATTGTTCCCATTTTATATTTTAATTTCGCGCATGCGTGTTTGCTTTTTTCAACTTTATCGACTGTACAGTATAGTAGGGTCAGTTGAGTTCTGTATGTGAAAAAAAGAGCATTATGACACAATTCACTTCGCGAGAAATTTAGAAATAGAATGCTGTACTGTACAGTACAGAGGATTCGGAAAGAGTTGAATGAGTCTTATGGTGATCATAAAGGTATGGCAGCTCAGAAAATTCACTCTAATCGTTCTGAGAAGAAAAGAACTACCGAATTTGTTGTTGAGGGCCCCGGACTCTGCGCCATGCCACACAAGCTGGAGAACTCAATCATGGTTGTCACACAATTTCTGCGATCACGTCACCCCTTACATCTGGTACTCTTTTAATTATTATGTTGAGTGAGAGACCAACAAAATCTCTTGTAAAACCAAATATAAACTGAAGGCATGAATTATGGCAGCATTCAGTCATTTAAGTGCCATACGTGAAACACGCTTGGGCGATCATGTCTCGAAAGAGACATGACTGACTGGGCAGAAGATTATCCCACAGTAGGTTGCCATTGCTTTCTGCAAGATGCGGTAAACTGGTTGCCAGCCAATGCTATAGAACCCAATCTGTCCTGTTATTTAACCCATAACTGGAAGGAAGAGTTGGATTAATACCTTTTCCAAGGGTATTTGCGCGTAAGTGAATGCAATGAATTCAACTGCAATTCGAACTCGGGTCTCCGATTTCTCATTCCGAGCCGATATCCACTGCACCATAGCGTACATCACATGAGTTAACAACAGAAATAAATTAAAAAAATGCTTTTAAAATATGAATATTATTGTTCCCTATAATAGGTGAAAATTTTAATTTTACGAATTAAAGAAATGAGCAGCATCAGTCGCTTGTTAATCAATTAGTTGAAGCCTTGAACTGAAGTTACTAAACAGTTTTCTGTTTTGTGTTTCAGTCGTCACTACTCGTCCTTCCAATACAAACATGAATACGTTCTCCTTTTGCAAGGTCAGATACGGTAAAATAGGAGGTACTAATTCTACCTTCTGCACTGGAGAGTTCTAGAAACGTAGCGTTATCATTGTCCCTTCGTTGTTCAAGGAGTTTACAGTTTCAGTCAACGTGAATGCATATAAAATAAACTTCCCCAGTAAAAATAGAATTGTTATAAAAGTCAATAAACAACACTGCATTTATTATTTTTAAAGATTAATTTAATATTTTACAAAAGAAAAAAATTACATATATTTCCACGTACAAGGATACAAGTCAATCAGTCAGTTAAGTGCCATACTTGATACACGCTTGGGCGATCATGTCTCGAAAGAGACATGACTGACTGAGCAGAAGATTATCCCGCAGTAGGTTGCCATTGCTTTCTACCGTAGACTGCTTGCCGAGCAAGGCTATAGAACTCAATCCATCCTGTTATTTGACCCATAGCTGGAGGGAAGAGACGGATTAATACCTTTCCCAAGGGTATTTGTGCGTATATGATTGCAACGAATTCAACTGGAATTCGAACTCTGCTCTCCGATTTCTCGTTCCGAGTCGATATCCACTGGACCACAACGAGACCCAAAATCTAGGTCAGTTTTCGTGATTTTATATGATATCCGTAGTATAAGACGAACGACCGGGACCCATATGACGAAACTGTAAATTACGATGTTTTTGATGAGTTTTTTTTACATCAAATGGTGATGCTCATAGTAATTTTGAAGAGTTTTAATTATGTATGTGGGTGTTTTTTTATTCTGAAATTGGAAAAAAAAAAGAAAATTTTACAGATTTTAAATCTTTCCTTGCTTAAAATCGAAAAAATAACGTAAAATGTATGTTATTGAAAGATAAGGTTTTAATGCTATACCAAATAAAAAAGAAATAAATGAAATTGTTTTTAAAACCCCGATTCTGTCGGTAACGCTTGAATTAATAACTGACCAGTGACAATGTAATTCATATTGATATTAACGCATTTTTAATAATAAACGAATTATCCACGCGTCTCTGCAATGACATTTAGAATATACATAAATAATTCTTGACTTTAAAAAAATAAACGTTCAAAAAAGAAATCCAAATTCTGTACTTACTCAGCACATATTTGTATTATTGCCAGAACTAAATAATTTTATTTATGCAGAAATTGATTAACTCAATAATTAATTTTGATAATGCAGAAATTAGTTAACTCAAAACATAAGTGTATTGGTAAAGTCGATGAGTGACGATTATAAAAGAGAAAACCCTGCCTATAAATTCAGATACAGTCAGTGTTAAAATAAACATCTTCTTCTTCTTCTTCTTCTTCTTCTTCTTCTTCTTCTTCTTCTATGTGCCCTGTCCTTTCAGGATGTAGGCGATCATGGTTTTCCACGTCTTCCTATCTCTGGTGGCTCTTGGTATGCTTAATGTCGCATTACTATGCAGATCTCTACCATATAAATAGAAGCTGATACAACAAGAGGCTAAACTAATCTTCACCTTGAAAACTAAACTATTAAAGAAATAGGAGTGAATACTTCTAACTAATTATAGTTTACGACAAACATCATAACCAACATTATTGATGCTGTAATAGCAATAGAAAATGATCATGGGTTTTTACTGGAATCTTCTTCTTCTATGTGCCATGTCCCTTCAGGACGTAGGCGATCATGGTTCTCCACGTCTCTATCCCTGGTGGCTCTTAGTATGTTTGCTCATGTTACACCTCGCAACCTCCATTCCGTCATCCACCTGATCAGGCCCTGCAAATATGTTATCCGCTGCCTTCCTCTATCTCTTTATCCTTCTATCTGGCCTGTCAGTATCAGGTTCTCCAAGCTCTCCTTCCTCATTGCATATCCCAGGAACTTCACTTGTCTCTTCCTGATGCTCAGTATTAATTTTCTTTTGGTTGCCATTCTTTCCAGCACCTCATAATTGCTCGCATGCTCGGTCCATGACATCCGCAGCATCCTTCTGTAGAATCACATTTCCCCTGCTTTAAGTGTTTTCCTCATCATCGATGATATTGTTCAGCATTCACTGCCATATTGAAGAACTGACATCACAAAGCAATCTAGCACTCCCTTCTTTGTTTCTAGTGAAATTTTCCTATGTCTTAGTACTTTACTCAGCTTCTGGAATGCGTCCTTTGCCATGCCAATTTGCGTTCGGATCTCCGTGTCGCACTTTCCATCTCCTGTTAGAACACTTCCCAGGTATTTAAATTTTTGTACTTATTTGATTCTAGTATTCCCCACTTATTTGATTCTAGTATTCCTCTTTTTGCTGATGACCATTATTCAATTTTCTTACAGTTTTGCTACAAATAAACTGTAAGAAAATAAACATCAGCGTATCTTGTTTCAGTTTCTCCTTGGGGCTAAAATTTGTCATGTTACGAAATGATTCGATTAAATGGAAGTTTTGAATTATACCTCAAATGAATCCTAATCATCTTGAAATAGTAAACAAAAACAATCATTTGACAATGCAGTTATATATTAAAATCATTTATATGCATTCCTATTTCCACTTACATCAAAATAATTTTCTGTGCATTCTTACAAGAAAATCATTTTCAATACATTCCTATAGTCAAATATTTTACTATGCACTCCTGTAGTAATTAATTTCCAATGTATAGTAAAATAGGTTGCGATGCGTTCCTACAGTATAATTATTTACTATGCGTTCCTGTAGTAAAATCATTTCCAATGCATTCCTATCATAAAATCATTTACTATTTGTTCCTGTAGTAGTATCATTTGCTCTGCATTCCTATAGTAAAAACATTTCCAATGCATTTCTATAGTAAAATCATTTACTATGTGTTCCTGTAGTAGTATAATTTCCAATGCATTCCTACAGTAAAATTATTTACTATGTGTTCCTGCAGTAGTATCATTTCCAATGCATTCATACAGTAAAATCATTTACTATGTGTTCCTATAGTAGTATCATTTCCAATGCATTCCTATAGTAAAAACATTTCCAATGCATTCCTATAGTAAAATCATTTACTATGTGTTCCTATAGTAAAATCATTTCCAATGCATTCCTACAGTAAAATCATTTACTATGTGTTCCTGTTGTAATATCATTTCCTATGCATTCCTATAGTAAAAACATTTCCAATACATTCCTATAGTAAAAATATTTTCAATTCCTAGCATAATACGTGTTGCATAAAATACACTACGCTATCTCCGGTTTGATAAAAATCATTATGCATCCATAGAAGTATCTCGACTACAACCTGACACACACGCACTTACATATATATATATATATATATATATATATATATATATATATACGTATGTATGTATTGGGCTGCATAAAAAGTTTCTTTATCTGTTAAGTAGAAAATTAACTAATAAATCGAACGAACCCTTTAGCCAACCGAATATATTCAACGGAAGTAAATATCTCAGTTCAAGAAACAATCCAACGCTACTGCAAAGTGATCACTCCCGTAACAAACTGGTAACCTAATGTAGATACAAGTTTCAAAGAAACATATTGACAGTTTCACACTCATAGTAGATAGTCATTTGTTAAGGAATGGACATTCCTTAATATACCTTTTCTTATATGTTACACCATATTTATATATATATATATATATATATATATATATATATATATTATAAATTATAGTGTAGAACATGTGCAAATTAAAATTTACTGCAAAAGTGTACATTTTGTTTCGACATCGAAAGAACAATGTCTTATCAGGTAGTTAAAAATGATGACAATAAACGCTATTTTTGAAAAAGAAAATTAAAAAAATCTCACTTCCCCTTTATTTTAAGGGGAAGTAAGATTTTTTAATTTTCTTTTTCAAAAATAAGGTTTTTCAAAGTGTAGTAAATTGTAATTTGCACATGTTCTAAACTATAATCTATAATAAATATTTATAGCACTATTTCCATATTGGGCACTGTTTTAAATTAATGTTTTGAACGTTGTTAATATGTTCTTCGTTCTTTATTCACTTGGATATATATATATATATATATATATATATATATATCAGAAAAGGAAATAGGGTTATTCCAATGAGAGAAATTGGTATAGAATAAAACGTGTGAGAGGCCGTAAACGTTTTATTTAAAGTGTATATTTATTGTTGTTTAAAAATATTACGCATGTTATGGTTTTTTAAGTGTTCATAATGATATTTGTGACACTACACGTGTTTTGATTCTAAGATAGACTCTCTTCAGACGAATAAATTTGTGGTTGTACATATCGGGTTCCTTTTGTTTCTGAGGGCCAAGTCCTTGTTTATATAGTTAAGTTGACAAGCAAACTATAACGTTTTTTCTTCCTTCACGAGCGCGTTAATAACGGAAAACGCGTTTAGGAAATTTCATTGCCAATACAAACTGCAAAGAGGAACGATCGTTTTCTTTCACCTGAATCCGGTGTGTGTCCATGTATGCGCGTGTGCATGCGTTTGTGCATGCACGTGTGTGTCTGCATGCTTTTCGGTGTGTTTTTTTTATGTAGTTTTGTTGAGCAAAGGCTTGTATTTTTTTATAAATCTTTCTTCCTACATTAATAATATTTAAATTTTTGGGCTGGCATTTGCTGTTAATTATTTTGGTTGTCTTTAAAATTTCTTTTATTTTTTCATTATTGTTGAGTAATTCCGTGTGGGTTTTGATCTTTGTGAATAATTCTTGATTGTTTTTTGTTGAGTGTGGAAACATATGCTAGAATGTTTTCTTACAGGGATTTGTAGTAGCAGTTGTGGTGTTGTACATTATATATATATATATATATATATATATTGGCTATTGGGTGGGTATAATGACAATATACACGCTAAAAAGTCTGCCTTCTTCTACCGAACGCCCAGAGCCCAGAGGATGTGCGTTGTGGTACAGTGGATATCGGCTCGGAACGAGAAACCGGGGAGCTGAGTTCGAATTCCATTTGTATTCTTTGGATTCACTTACGCACAAATACCCTTGGGAAAGGTATTAATCCGTCTCTTCCCTCCAGTTATGGGTTAAATAATAGGATAGCCTGGGCTCTATAGCCTTGGCTGTCAATCAGTTTACCGCAGAAAGCAATGGCAACCTACTGCGGGATGATCTTCTGCCCAGTCAGTCATGTCTCTTTCGAGACATGATCGCCCAAAGCGTGTTTCACGTATGGCACTTAACTGACAGTAACTAATGTTAATATTCACCCTCGTTACAACTGTTGACACCAATGTGATTTGGACAATCCCTCTGTTACAATTGGTAATCCCTTTCTGCCACTAGTCTAAGAAATCATAAGAAGTGCTTATCAGTTATGTGCAATATCTAATCTAAACTTATTTATAAATGGAACTTTGTGTGTGTGTGTGTGTGTGTGTGTGTGTGTGTGTGTGTGTGTGTGTGTGTGTGTCTGTGTGTGTGTCCGTTACCTATAAACTCCAAAACGGCTGAACCGATTTTCTTGAAAATTTACACAGTTGTACTATAAGCATCTACGAGTGTTCTTAGCTAGGCTTTGTGTCGAGGTACCCCCGATAAATATCGAAAATCGATAATCGAAAAAATTGGGTTATAGCAGGAGTGGTCCGATTTTAATCAAATTTGATACACATAGACAAAGACATAAGAAACGATATTCAGTAGTTTCATGGTTGCAGTTCTTACAATCGTGCAGAAAATCGATAATATATATATATATATATATATATATATATACATATATATAAAAGGCAAGATGTTTGTGTGTGTGTGTTTGTTTATCTACCTGTATGTCCTTTATAAAAATCCACAATTTTTATCCGATTTTCACCAAACTTCACACAAATATTCTTTAGGCTGAGTCTGAGCTCCAGGACCATGGATAAATTTTAAAGCTTTCATTACACCCGAGCAACGCCGAGCTATACTGCTAGTGTAAGATATTTGAAAAGAAGTGCTGAAAAAAAGAAACATTTAGTTAATGACAAAGGCTACGTTTCTTTAAGCTGAAACGAATCCTGTCCCACACGCAACACATGTAAAAGCAGCAACAATAACAGATAACCATTCATAAAACCACCTACTGGAAATCCCCACAGAGGCCAGTGACTCACCTCCACGACTTACACATACTGTCATCCATCTAAGATCAGCTGTGACGATAGTAGTGATTGTCATGGTGTAGTAGGAGTAAAACAGTAGCATTGGTGATAGGTTTACACATTCTCACATGTATATACATACATGTATGTGTGTGTTCGTGCGAGAGTGTGTGTGTGTGTGTGTGTGTGTGTGTGTGTGTGTGTGTGTGTGTGTGTGTGTGTGTTTAAACGTGTTGCACCTTCTTAAGATTCGTCTTTTTTTTAAAAAAAACTTCGCATTCGTATTGTTTTCAGAATATTTTAAATGAATATTTTTGGGAAATACGTTTTCTCATTTATTTTCTGTCTTTCGTAATTTCTGAAATGTTGACCGATATTAAATAAAAAATAATTAAAAGACAATTCTAATTTGGTAACTTTTCAGCAGATGCAAATGTGCATTGAACGAATTCAAATAAAAAATGCTTACGAGGATTCAAATTTAACTGAAATTACTGATAAATTAAACGGAGTTTTTATTTAATTCCATTCTAAAATGATGCAACAAACCTGTTGTCCTGTGTCTCTCTAGGAAGATGAGACACAAAGCAATAGGTGTGTTACATCATTTTTTATTTTAGAATGACATCAGGTAAAAAGCTTTATATATATATATATATATATATATATATATATATATATATATATTTGTAATTTTGTTATTACAATGCTTTATAAAAGCATAATATCACTACACCAAAATTTTCAATTTTCAGTATGATACTGTTCCTCTTCAGGTGATATGTTAAAATAAATGGTCAAATTGATTTATTTTGAAAATATAAAATGAATTAATGGTTATTTAGCAATTTAGGGAGTGGGAGTTGAAAAAACGCTTTAGCTGTGTCAATATTGTTCTTTCACTTTTTTGTAATATATATATATATATATATATATATATATATATATATATAGCCTGCCTTCTTCTACCGGACGCTCGTTGCCTAGGGGTAGAATCGGAGTCTAAGCCGTGCTGATGAGCTGTGATACAGCGAAACAGATCTGTCTGTGGATGACTATAGTATATATATATATATTATGCTCTCATTACGATTGAGATCTCTGGGAGAGAAAAATTATAAAAACAGTTACCACTTCTGCGATTTACGCGTTTCTCTTCTTTCGGTCACTGGTGTGTGCATACACCGCTTATATATAACACTCTAAAATTTCCTCCCTCTCACATTCTATGCGCCTATGGCTTAGGGAATAGAGACTCCAACTGACACCAAATCAGTGAAGCAAGTAGATTATCCACACTGATGAGCTGTGATACAGCGAAACAGGCTTGTTTAAGGATGACAAATATATATATATATATATATATATATATATATATATATATATAATGGGGTGTCCATAAAATCTCTATAAAATTTAAAAAGTATATTACAAATGCAATTGTTTAGTTATCTTAATCGGATTTATTGCAAGTAATCAGTATTTATCAAAGTTTTTATCTACATTGCATTTGTGTATTTCAGGTATCCTGTTGATGAAAGCGGTACTGTTAAATGAACCCCCAATAAATGGCTACTCCTCAAGAAAAGACACAATGTGTGTCATGGTTTATTGAAACAAAATCGGATTGGCAGACGCAGTGAAACTACAGAACTTAGTATGGAAGAGATCCACCGTCACGTCCGCCAATTCGTGCATGGCACAAGACATGTATGGGGACAGGGACATTGTTTGATAAAGGGAGGAGTGAACGACCAAGAACATCTGAGTTAAACATCAATCATGTAAAAAATCGAGTACAGTCTTTATGTGCTCCGGGCAACAATCGATGCCCATATAGGGATACATTCTTCTTCTTCTATGTGCCCTGTCCCTTCAGGACGTAGGCGATCATGGCTCTCCACGTCTCCCTATCCCTTGTGGCTCTTAGTATGTTTGCTCCTGTTGCTCCTGGCAACCCCGTTCCGTCATCCACCTGATCAGGCTCTGCAAATATGTTATCCGCTGCCTTCTTCTGTCTCTCTTTCCTTCTATCTGGCCAGTCAGTATCAGGTTCTCCAAGCTCTCCTTCCTTATTGCATGTCTCAGGAACTTCAGTTGTCTCTTCCTGATGTTCAGTATCAATTTCCTTTTTGTTGCCATTCTTTCTAACACCTCGTCGTTGCTTGTATGCTCAGTCCACGATATCCGTAGCATCCTTCTGTAGAAGCACATTTCGGCCGCTTCCAAAATTAGTTAAAAGAAAAAAACAAACTTTATAGTGCATTGCGACGAAGTTCTTCAGTCAGTCAGTTAAGTGCCATACGTGATACGCGCTTGGGCGAGCATGTCTCGAAAGAGACACGACTGACTGGGCAGAAGATTATCCCGCAGTGAGTTGCCATTGCTTTCTGCGGTAGACTGGTTGCCTGCCAAGGCTATAGAACCCAATCTGTCCTGTTATTTAACCCATAACTGGAAGGAAGAGACGGATTAATACCTTTCCCAAGGGTATTTGCGCGTAAGTGAATGCAAGGAATTCAACTTGAATTCGAACTCAGCTCCCCGGTTTCTCGTTCCGAGCCGATATCCACTGTACCACAACGCACATCCTCTTAGCCGATTAAATTTGTACTGTTCGTTATTATAGTAGGTTGATACGAATTAGGAACAGTAAAATCATAGTTACAATTAAAAAAATATTTGTTGAGCAAAATTATAATGTTTTCTTCAGAAGGCGACGAATTTCATGCGTCATACAGTCTTTAGTTAAGTACCATACGTGATATACGCATGGTCGATCATGTCTCGAAAGAAACATAGCTGACTGAGCAGAAGATTTTCCCCACTGTACGTTGCCATTACTTTCTGCCGTAGATTGGTTGCCAACCAAGGCGAAAAAAACAATGTTAATTTAATCCATAGAAGAAGGAAGAGACCGATTAATACCCTGCGCGTGAGTGAATAAAAAGAATTCAACTGAAATTCGAATTTGGCTTTTCGATTTCTTGTTCCAAGCCGATATCCATTACACCACAATGCACATCCTCCCCCACTCTCTCTCCCTATATATATATATATATATATATATATATATATATATATATATATATATATATATATAGAGAGAGAGAGAGAGAGAGAGAGACAAACATACACACGTTATATCTCCTATGCCACTGTAAAAATAAAATTTTACACAATGTATATTATATATAAATACATATATAAAATGCATATATACATACGTATGTGTATGTGTTTGAGTGTGTGCGTCTGTGTGTGTGTGTGTGTGTGTGTGCGTGCGTATGTGTGTGTGTGTGTGTGTAGATGGTCGTAATTTTAGTTTCATGGCTCTATATTTGCAGGCCTATTCATTATCCCTGGAAGTGAAAAACTTTCGACCTTTACATGAGTCACGACCGATCGAAACAATCTCAAATCAAGGTGGTGATTGTACTGCAACTTTTAAAGACACATAAATAGTACACGTGAGTCAACAATAATATTGACTGCCATGATACCCACATGTTTAATGTTTGGTGGTCACTATCCAATTGTTTACGTCATTCGTTCATTTAAAAAAATACCAAGCATCGTACTCAGCATATTTCTCATACAAACAAACCTAATCGATCTTTTCCGTAAATTATTCACGCTTATATCTTCGTTTTTGTTATAACGGCCTATTCTCGGTTGTTAGTAACAGCTGCTAATTTACAAAGTGCTTAGAACAGATAGAAATCTTAGATGAGATTAATTTTAAAAGTTAGGGTTATGGTTTAAGGGTAGACTTAGAGGTTACGGTTAGAGTTATGGTTTAAGAGTTGTTTTAGAAGCTATCGTTAGAGCTGTGGTTTAAGGGTAATCTTAGTGGTTACGGTTAGTGTTATGGTTTAATGGTAGAATTGGAGGTTAGTTAGGGTTGTAGTTTAAAGGTAATCTTAGAAATTATGGTTAAGGTTGCTGTTTAATGGTAGTCTTAGAGATTACAGTTAGGGTTGTGGCTTAAACAGCGTTGTAGTTGAAGAGTAAATTTAAAGTTTGTGGTTTGTGTAGTAGTTTATGGGTAGTATTACAGGTTACGGTAACAGTAGTTGCTTAAGAAGTCTTAGAGGTAACGGTTAGTATTATGGCTTAAGGGTACTCTTAGATATAAATGGTTAGCGTTGTACTTCACGAGTAGTCTTAGAGATTGTGGTGAGCGTAGTGGTTTGAGGTTAGTCTTAGAGGTAACGGCTAGGGTTATGGCTCAAGTGTAGTCTTACAGGTTACAGTGAGAGTTGTGCTTTAAGTGTAGTCCTATAGGGTATGGTTACGGTTATTGTTTAAGGGTAGTCTTAGAGGTTATGATTAGGGCTGTGATTTAAAGGTTGTCTTACAGGTTATTGTTAAGGTTGTGATTTAAGGGTAATCTTAAAGGTTATGGTTAGTGTTGTGATTTAAGGGTAATGCTAGAGGTTATGGTTAGGGTTGTTATTTAAGGGTAGTCTTAGAAGCTACAGTTAGGGCTGTGATTCAAGATTAGTCTTAGGATTTACTGTTTAGACTCTGGCTTAAGATTAATCTTGCAGTTTCAGGTTAGGTTTCTTCTTCAAGATAAGTTTTATAGGTTACAATTTGAGTTTCAATAATTTGGTTTGACTACAATGTTAAAGTTTTAGGTTACATTTGGGGTTTCGGTTTAAGTTTATTAATAAGATTTTAGTCTATCTTTTGCGATACGGTTTAAAGTTAACATTAGATTTATGCGTTTGGGCTAAAAATTTGGTTTACAAGCGTTTGCAGTTTCGATTTAGGGTTTACATTTAAAGGATTTAGGTAAATATTACAATTTGTGTTTAAGTTTTAAAATTAGGGTTTACATATGGGTTTAATTTAGTTATGGTTTAAGATGCGGGCTGTAGTTTGCATATAAATTAAGGAAAGAGTTTAAATCTAAGATTTAATGTTAGGGGTAAGGCTGGACGTTAGAGCTATGGTTTAAGGTTAGAGCTGGGGCTTAAATTTCAGATTCAGATTACATCACTACTTCTGAATATAGAATCAAAATGAAGATTTTAAATGATAATTTATGAATTGGTGTTCTCTGAGTCTAAATAAGTAATGCTTTTTCCACAGACAAGTCAAAAGCATTATTTTAATAACGAATCAGCTAAAGTTATATGAATGACTCACTTTTAGTCACCTTCAAAAAGGGTGGGCGAAAGCATGGCTGTCCTTGTTTTAAAACATCACTTAACTTGGTTGAGTGATGAGTCACAGGGAGTAATAGATTTCGGCTCGGATTGAGGAATCAGAGAGAAGAGTTCGATTTCCAGTTGAGTTCATCACATTCACTTCGGTGCTAATACCCTTTGGAAAGGTATGAATTCGTATCCATCTCCATGCCCAGCTATTGGTAAATAACAGAATCGACTGAGTTCTAAATCCTTGGTTGGCAGCCAGTCTAGGAGAAAAAATGCTGAATTCAAACCAGGGTTGGGCTCCTTTGGGATACCGTGTCCAAGACACAGCATTTCTACTGCGTCCACGGGATTATCTGGGATAAGACCTTTTTTCGCATTACGAAATATTAATTATCCGTTCCTGTAAATAAAGTTTCATGACGATATAAGAATGCACAATTAATACCATTTCAGGTCTCTCTAAGTGTGCTACTGATAATAGATAAATGTGGTACTACTTGCCGTATGGTCAGGTTATCAACGACTAAACCGATTCCCCTACCAGATTATTCTGGTGACGGGAGTAACTAGACACGCAACAGGATGAAAAACAAGACCTGTCATAGGGCAAGTGAACTTTATTGTAGTGTCAACAGCTTTCTGACTCAATGGGATAGACTGGACTCCATAGATAAGTATGCAGTCATTGCGGTGGTGACACGGCATTATCTGTGGTTTATCTGGAAATGGATAGCTTCGCTAGGTCTACTTGCCGAAGACAGGCTAAGCATGAATTTATATATCTCCTGTTTTCAACGGAGATATGTGGAGACCACTGGTCAGTTGCACAGATGTGCAGGGACCCTAAGACCACATTCGGCCAGGAAACTGACAATAATGATGATGTAAATTATGTCAAATAGAGAGCTCTCTAGACTGAAATCAACAGCCAGTGGTGGAGGATTTCCGCAATGAAGCATGTGCGGGTGGCATATGTGATAGTGGCTCGAGGCAAAGAATCGGATATATGAGTTCAATTTCCAGTCAAGTTTGATATATTCAGTAACACGTAAAAAAATTTAGGAAAGGTAAAGATTGATATTCTCTCCCCAGTTATGAGTTAAATAGTAGTAGTACTTGTATCAAGAAAAATCATTATTGTTTAAAAATATGGATAAGAGATGGATATTGACATTGCATTTAAATGCCTGGAGGTTGTAGTCGTCAGGAAAGCAAGTATATGGAAGGGAGTTCCACAGGCGGGAAATGCGAGAAAAAAAAGCTGATGGAGTAGAGTTGTTGGCTGCATTTGGTTGATCTAATTGTAAATGAGTGGGACCTTGTTGCCAGTTTGGTTGCACGAATAAATTTATGAGACGGGGACACCAGTGACTTAAGTTCTTCGGAGCAGAAGCCATGAAAATATTTGTATAATAGACAGAGGGAAGCCACATTCTACCGGTAAGAATGTGGCTGGAGTCGAGCTGCCAAGTCGGGGTCTATCATATTACAGATTCTCCTTTGGAGCCTGTCGAGAACACTGAGATGAACAGCAGGGGCGTTTGACCATATATGACAACAGTATTCTATGCACGGACGGATAGTTGATTTGCATATGTGCAGGATGGAATCAGGCGTAAAAACCTTCCTGGCCCGACACAGTGGCCAAACCTTCCTAGCAATGGATTTAGCTATGGACTCAATGTAATGATTCCACTTGAGCTCGGAAGATAGGGTAAGGCCGAGGAGACGCAATATATTTCTTTCAGGAAGACTCGCTTGTTCAATGCTTATGGCGGGGTAGAAGAGGTTGCTTGTGATGGTTGACATGATAGCAGTTTCGTTTTAGGAGCATTGAAATTTACAAACCCCAGCCCACTACTGAGTGGAGGTCCTTCTCAAGATCAGCAGCAAGGTTATGTTTTGGCCTCGCCGGATCTCTTACTAAAGACAGTACTTAATTTGGTAAGCATTCAACGTGGAGAGTTTCAAAGATTAAAGATGACAATCGGGCCAAAATAATTTTCTCATTTGAGTTATTGAAGGGCAGAGGTCGCTGCTCAATCTGTTGTGACGAGTCGTGTTTTTAGTAGGTTTTTGTTTCGCGCCGAATGAAGTGGACAGTTTGTGCTTCTAACTGTTACATGATGAATAGCATTGATGTTCTCCGCTTCCTTGTCTCCAGCTGCATCTGACCGCAGGTGGGACTTGCTTAGATATACAAGTTACTCATGTGACAGGCTCACTGGAAATTTGGCGCAATTTTCAAGCTAAAGTTTGAACCACTTGGCTTTTAGATTGTACAAACCTTTTAATATTATTACGTACGATTGAAAAATTGTCTTCAATGGTGTGATGTTAAAATTGTCTTCAATGGTGTGATGTTAAAATTGTCGCCAATGGTGCGATGTTAAAATTGTCGCCAATGGTGCGATGTTAAAATTGTCGTGCAGTAGGGTCTTTGAAATACCTCCGCGTGCGCGTACACACACACACACACACACACACACACATACACACACACACACCAGATTGGAAGTTTAAATGAAATGTAAAAAGTTGCAATATATCTAGTAAATTTGGTAATTTTGGCTTTATAAATAGTGAGCGGAATTTATTTCTTAGAGTTGTAACACAGAGTAAAACAGGGTGATTTAAGTGGCGTGTCTTAACTGCAGTGATCTTCTATAAAATTCAGTCACCTAGCACTAGTCCACACCAAAGCGTATCTCGACAAAGATTGATAAAAAATATATCAACCTAGAAACAAATGAAAAATGAAAGGACTTCAAATTACAAGAGGTGACGTTTCAGTTTTAGTTTTGTTTATAGCATATCAACCTTTGTGGGTTATTTAATGCCAAAATGGTGGGGTTTTAATGTATTTTTTTAATTTTCGGTTATAAGGAGACGATTGATTTAGTCAGATTTTAATGCAAGTTTTTTGTTTTTATTTTTTTTATTTTAGAAAACATAAAATGTCTTCCAGTTTTGTATTCAAAAATGTTTTGCTGAGAATAATTTTTTCCTTCAAAAATGTGTCTTGGTAATAATTTTCTCTTAAAAATGTAGTGTTAGTAATATATTTCCTTCAAAAATGCATATTTTTCTATAAAAGTCTATTTTTATGTATATATTTCTATAAAAGTGTATTTTTGATAACTATTTGCCACCACTCCGGGTTAGGTTGGACCTGAGAACAACAGTATTTAAGAGGTGGTTCCATGCTCCACACAACCTCCCAATCAGAGGCTTTACTGCCAGATACAGTTTACCATCATGCCCACAAGAGGTGGCGTAATTATTTATTAAGCTTAACTTAGTCTGACACAAGGCTATAAAAAAATAACTAACTAGGCGGATCGAACCAGAATTCAGTACAGTAGTAACGCTAGACAAGATTTGTAATCAACGTTCGTCGCGGTGAGAAGCACACACACGATAACTATTAACAGGATTATTTAAGCCAACGAGCAGATAAAATGTTCTACATTTTGTACGAAGTTATACCAGCACGATTTTCTACTTCGTAAAACAGTTCTTAAGTATCAACTGTTGGTTATTCATAAGCCACGATGAGATGAGTTCGTGGGATGAGGATAACAGGAAACCAAACAATTTAATATTTTATAGCATCTTATACCAGCTGATCAGTGCTAAAGCACTAGGTAAACGTCTTTCAGCTGTCCAAGACTCGTCGTTTGACAAAGGTTGAGATTGAAAGAGCGGCTTTTAAAGTTATTTTCTTGAATTCTTTATTCTTCTGTGAACACGGTTATGTCGCGTTGTTTACGGTTATAAAAGGAACTAATATAATTCCTGGATGTCTGTGCGATTTTGAGTTACAGATATTGGGGATGAATCATAAAACTGAGCTCGAATTTCGTCTCAGACTTCTTTCTGTTCCCTTCCTTAAAAAAGAGTATGAATCCATCCCCAACTCTATCCCATCATTAGACACATTCACAAGAAAATAGCACATCACAGTAAATTACGTAGGGTTATTCTTTCTTCTTCTTCTTCTATGTGCCCTGTCTCTTCAGGACGTAGGCGATCATGGATCTCCACGTCTCCCTATCCCTTGTGGCTCTTAGTATGTTTGCTCCTGTTGCTCCTGGCAACCCCCGTTCCGTCATCCACCTGATCAGACTCTGCAGATATGTTATCCGCTGCCTTCCTCTGTCTCTCCTTCCTTCTATCTGACCAGTCAGTATCAGGTTCTCCAGGCTCTCCTTCCTCATTGCATGTCCCAGGAACTTCAGTTGTCTCTTCCTGATGCTCAGCATCAATTTCCTTTTGTTGCCATTCTTTCTAACACTTCGTCGTTGCTTGTATGCTCAGTCCACGATATCCGTAGCATCCTTCTGTAGAACCACATTTCGGCCGCTTCCAGTTTTTTCCTCATTTTCGATGATATTGTCCAGCATTCACAGCCGTACTGAAGAACTGACATCACGTAGCAGTCTAGCACTCTTTTCTTCGTTTCTATTGAGATCTTCCTGTGTGTTAGCATTTTGCTCATCTTCTGGAACGCGTCCTTTGCCATGCCAATTCGCCTTCGGATCTCCGTGTCGCACTTTCCATCTCCTGTTAGAACACTTCCTAGGTACTTAAATTCTTGGACTTGTTTGATTCTGTTATCCCCCACCTGTATTTGGCATTTTGGGTTGTATCTTTTGCTGATGACCATGCACTCAGTTTTCTTAAAGTTTATTTGTAGTCCCTTCTTGTCACTCTCCACTGCTACTTTCTGTATGAGATCTTGCAGTTTCCTTTCCGTGTCCGCAATCAGTACTGTATCGTCCGCGTATTCTTTACTAATCTGTATTACTTAGTTTTGTTATATTAAGCGTTTACTTGCGAGAAGAAAGGAATAACGAGGATTAGTTTTTAAAACGCCGTACTTTTATTTACATACATATATCTTATTGAAATGTCGATTGATGAAATGATCGTCAGGATGGCGTTGATTTACAAGGGTAGCACTGGGAGTTGACCGATTCCTAGTGATGTGTTGACAGAGGCGTGTTGGTCGATCATGGTCACGGTTGTGGGTCGATTTGTGGTAGGTTGTGCTGGTTGTCAAGGTGGCAAGGGATTGGCATAGCTAGTAAGACCTTTTATATGAAACGGTAACGACTGCAAAGGGAAACCTGTAGTAAGTTGGGTTTGCTGAGGTGATGGCGGTGAATTGTTGAGGTGACGATTGGTGTAGCTGTTTGGCATGTATTTCTAAGAAAGGGTGGTAGCAAGCTTTCGAGGTCGGAACCGTTTTCATGCGGAATCTGAGTCGTTTATTGCGGAGTCGAAGGCGCTTGTTTGCGGCAACTGCTTGCCACTGCCCGCAACTGCTGGTAACTTTCCTTTGGTTGTTGCGAGATGCCTGCTTCTATGTGAATCTAGCAATCCCCAGGAATATCTTTTTTCTGGTAGAAACGTTTGCAGTTGGCCATTGTCGCTTTCATTGTGGGGACCTGCATCGTGAATGCTCGGAGCCTATGCGCCGAGAAAGACTTTTTATTTGTTCTCTGCCTTCAAGGCGTTCATATCCGGCAAATATGCAGAATGAATACGAAAGAAATCTACTTACAACGAGGTATAATAGTTACAGTTAAAGCGTTGTGGTACAGTGGATATCGGCTCGGAACGAGAAGCCGGGGAGCCGAGTTCGAATTCCAGCTGAATCCATTGTATTCACTTACGAGCAAATACCCTTGGGGAAGGTATTAATCCGTCTCTTCCTTCCAGTTATTGGTTAAATAACAGGACAGATTGGGTTCTATAACCTTGGTCGGCAACCAGTCTACCGTAGAAAGCAATGGCAACCTACTGCGGGATAATCTTCTGCCCAGTCAGTCATGTCTCTTCCGAGACATGATCGGCCAAGCGTGTATCACGTATGGCACTTAACTGAATGACTGAATGTTCAATTACAGTCTCCTTTTGGGTGCCATGTCTATTCAGGACGTTAGCGATCATGGCTCTCCACAACTTCTGGTTCTTTTTAGCCCTTCTTTTGGGTGGAAACTATTTACTTATGTTCCCAATTCCTGGTATGCATCCATTTACACGTGCTTGGTAGATAAATTACTTGCTGCTTTCCTCTGAATTTTCTTAACTTCGATATGTTTTGCGATTGGCAAATTTCCAATGGCGTCTTTCCTCATTATGTGCCAAAACAATTAATGTTCTTTCAAAACTAAATTCTATTAACAAAAAGCTATATCGTATGTTTGATAGGATCATCGGGCTATTATATACATCCTTGTGCAAATTAAAACAAAATGAATAACGTCTTCCTAGGATCTTTCACACTTTCCCTGATCACGTATACGTCGTCTCTTGGCGTTGTTTTTCTCTTCCGACCGCAATTTCCTTTACATTTTGGACTGATTGATCCAGTTTGTTTCTTGACCTTGATGACACAATTAACACCAACAATATCCGCGATTTCCCTTTAAGGCTTGCCAGTGTGTTCATGCAACGTTACAATTATTTTTGTACACTTCCTTGGAGTAACGTCTACAGCAGACAATGGTCGTAGGACAACGATTCGACAGCCGAAACAATAGTGACTGGACGTGATAAAAATCGGATGCAATCACTGATGACGCAATATTTTTCAAGGCCCCCAAAATTTCATCATACACCCCGAAAATAGATTCATATTACTGCACACCGATACAAATGACCTAATCTGAGGAAAAAATAGAAATCAATTACACCCTGTCACTCTTGTGGGTCAAAAACTGGCTGTATAGTAAAAGAAAGAAAACTAAAGCAGTTGCTTTGCACAAGGGTGTCTCTAAAGTTCTTAAACCATATTGAAACAAAAAATGCTAATTTATAACCTGTAGTTGTAACGCGGCCATAAAAGATGGGGTCGCAGAGTGCCCTGCGCTTATCAGTATGAAAAATGTCGTTCTCCATCACGACGCAAGTCTTGTTAGTGGTTATGATGATAAACTACATCCGGCAGTAAGATCGAGAGACTGAAGCTTTTAAGGAGCGCAGGACCACTTCTTAAGTGTTTTTGTTCTCAAGACCACCCTGATTCAGGGTGGTAGTACCTGTTAGGGTCCCAGCTATTGGGAAATAGTGTCCTCCTCCCACCAAAAAAAATCAACAGTTCATTTTTATAATAAATTTCATCAACAATATATTTTTAAAGCAAAATGACAACAACCTTTATTATGTGTGGGACAAAGTTGAGCGAGAAAAATGTTGTAACCTCAAAGGCAAAAATTATGGCGGCATTCACCAAATTAAACAAGGAGACTGTCCAGAAGAGATGCAGGAGATGCCGAAATGATCTGTAGTCTGTAGTTAAAGCTATTCGCTAGTTTATTGAATAAATTTACTCTTTAGTATTTCAAGATATTTTTGTGTAATTTTGGTAAATATATCTGTTAAAATGAGATTTCAGTGTTGTTTTCATTTTGAAGTAATTTCGACGCCCATTCATCCATCGTACCCTGTACTTGATTGACTTATATACGATTCTGAATGATAATTATTGCTACCGCATGGCATGAAGCTATTTTAAGTATTACATATATATGTCTACTTCTTCAAGTACTTTCGACAGCCGAATAGATACAGCGTGCTTGAATGGAAGCAGCAGACGTTTTCTTGTATGGGGTTTTGTTTGTAAACAACCTCGTATTTTGTGTGTTTATGGTTCATCTGGTGATTTAAAAAGTGGGGCTACTCTCACGTGCTAAAACCTTTTATTTTTTAAGTCATACTTTACAATAATAGCGTCCAGTTCATGCCTCTAATTAGTTGAGGAAACGACCACTCGTGTTTATTTCATGATTTTGTTAGCCTTGGCGCTTCTGGGTGACCTCCGCCTCCACTTCTCGAAATTCGACTTTGTCCCAGAGTTGATCCACTTCAACAATTCTTTGTCTCGAATAACATATTGTTGAGAGAGAGAGAGAGAGAGAGAGAGAGAGAGAGAGATAGAGAGGGGGATGAGGGAGGAGAGAAAGAGAGCGAGAGAATTTCACATTGTGATACCCATTAATGTGGCCTTTGCATGCCAAAGATAACTTCAGTAAATGCCTAGGAGAGTGTGAACGTGTTGGGTTTGTTGATTTGACGACATGTCAACTCTTCCTGGCTTATGTAATGCTGCAATCTGTTGTGTTTTCTTCTTCTTCTTCTTCATGTACCATGTTCCTTCAGTACGTAGGCGATCATGGACTTCCACTTCCACTTGGCTCTGTCTCTTGTCGCTCTCAGTAATTTTTCTCTTGGTATCTCTTCCATGCACCGCTTCGTCAACCATTTGCTCGCTCAGACTTAACAAGTACGTTTCGGGCTGTTTTCCTCTGTCTCTTTTTTCACTTATCCGACCTGTGAGTATCAAGTTCTCCAGACCCTCCTTCCTCATTCCGTGTCCCAGGAACTTTATTTGTCTCTTCCTGATATTTATTATCAGTCTTCTTCTCGTTTGCATTCTTTCCAAAACCTCATCTGTCCATGGTATCCTCAGCATCCTTCTCAAAACCACATTCCTGCTGCCTCTCCTTCATCTTTGATGAGATCGTCCAGTATTCACTTCCATACAGAAGGACAGATATCACGTAGCAATCCAACACTCTTGTCTTTGTTTCTAATGAGATTGTCCTGTCTTTCAGTACTCTGGCTAGCTTCTGAAATTTGTCCTCGGCCACGCCAATGTGTCTTTGGATCTTGGTGCCGCATTTTCCATCCTCTGTCAAAACACTTCCCAAGTATTTGAATTTTGTTATTTGTTTTATTTTCGATTTTCCAACTTGCAAGTGGCATATTGGTCTCCTCTTTTTGCTGATGACCATGCATTCAGTTTTCTTGAGGTTTATGCTCAACCCTTTCTTTTCACTTTCTTTTGCTAACTTCTCTAGAAGGTCCTGCTTTTTCCTTTCCGTGTCTGCTATCAGCACCGTGTCATCCGCTTGTCGGATACTGTTGAGATTATGGCCGCCAATGACGAATCCTGGCAAGGCATTTATTTCTCTCATAATTGCAAAATCAATAAGCATTAACTTCGGCGATAAGGGCTTACGGTTACATCATGTCGAAACACGGTTCCCCTACAATCACTGAAATTAACCAACGTCGATTCTGGTTAGTAGCTAGATGCAGTGACCGCTTTGAAATACCATGTGCCGGAGGTTTTTATGTACAGTTGGAATGATGCAATTTCTAATCAGAGAGATGGGTTCGTTATCTTTATTTAAGCGCAAATACCATTAAAAAAGGTAAGAATGCAATTCTTTCCCAGCAAAATAAATACAGAAAAATTTACAATCTAAAAAAAATATTATCTAGATTTTATCAACCTTCAAAGTTATCAGTCAGTTAAGTGCCACGCTTTTGGGCGATCATGTCTCGAAAGAGACATGACTGACTGAGCAGAAGATTATCCCGCAGTAGGTTGCCATTGCTTTCTGCGATAGACTGGTTGCCAGCCAAGGCTATAGAACCCAATCTGTCCTATTATTTAACCCATAGCTGGAGGGTAGAGACGGATTAATACCTTTCCCAAGAGTATTTGTACGTCAGTGAATGCAAGGAATTCAACTGGAATTCGAACTCGGCTCCCCGTTGTATCGTTCAGAGCCGATATCCATTGCACCAAATTTATAATAAGCTATAAAAAACAAATGTCAGTGATAAGGAACTCTTGGCCGTTTATACTGTCTTTACTGCGGTGTAGTGCAATCTATATCGGCGTGGAATGAGAGATCAGAGAGCGGAGTTCGAATTCTAGTTGAATTCGTTGCATTTACTTACGCACTAATACTCTCGGGAAAGGTATTAATCCATCACATCTCCCTCCAGTTTTGGGTTAAATAGTAGAACAGATTGGTTTCTAGTTGGTAACCAGTCTATCGCAGAAAGAAATGGCAACCTAGTGCGGGAAAATTTTCAGCCTAGTAGATTGAAAGAGACATAATATCCCAAGGGGGTATCACGTCTGGCAATTAACTACCAGAGCCTGTACTTAGTTCTAGACTGCTAAATATTAGTCGGTGATCTTTTAGATTATGAATATTTACTTCGTTCGTGGATAAGTAAATAATTGTTTTTCATATTTGGTATTGCTGGGCGTATGGTAATTAAAAGGGAGACCTATGAATGGGCAGATAAGCATTCTTACATGGTCAAAAGTCATCTAGCACAGATGAGTAGAGTGGGCTCCATGGATATGGATGCAGCCATTACTGTAATGGGAAAGCATCACTAGGCGCATGGGGATTAAAAGTGTTATGGTGAATTACCAATGCACAAATGAACTTTTCCAAACTACATAAATAAGCAGCAGTTTCAGCTTTGTGCAGAGCAGAGAAAGGTCTGGCTGTTCGTTCGAGCTCGGAGTTGTTAATTTTAATTACGATGAATCTTTGTTGAACTAGTAAGTTTATTTGTTGCTATACGTTAGCTTTTGTCGTTGTGTCATAATAATGTTGTATTTGTATATTTGAACTGGTGGGACCGCCAAAAAGGGGTCTCCCCAGCAGAATGTTGAACTAGGGGTGTCACCAACACTGACTGTGTGGTCAAAAAAGCCCGATATGAAAGACAGAGCTTATTAGAACCGGATGCGTCAGGAGTATCAAGAATACATCAAGAATAATGAGTTGGTCACCATCCCGGAGGCCTTGAATGTAGTAGCAGCTAAGACTATCTCCCTACTGCTGAAGAACGTCAAAACGCATAAATTCATCATCATTTGTAGGGAGATGATGGAGGAGGCCCTCAAGAGCCTCAATGTTGTTCCCAAGATTTTGGCAAGACGCTCCCGTGCCATGTGGGACTTACTGTTACTCTCACAAGAAGAAGCAAAGACACTGTCTGGCAGTATCTTCGTAACGAAACACGTGAGGCTTCAGACAGAGTATATGGCAAAAGGCGATATGTGTGAGGCGTTTCGGTGGCATTTCGAGAGTCGTTTTATCAAGAACCTGAGATTCGCAGCTATTTAGCTGACTTTCCTCGGCTTGGGCCGACTGAAGAGCGTCGGCAGTGGCAAGTCTCCGGGACTTGATGGTCTACCCAATTAATTGTGCTTAAGAGCTGTCGCACATCTTTGTACCGATTTTGACGGTGGTGTTCAACAACTGGTTCTGCTAGGGGTCCGTCCCCGACCGGATTTCCAGGGATGTGATCACGCTGTTGAAAAAAGTTGTGAGTGTTAGGAAGGTCTTAGATGATTACAGGCCCATAACTCTGTTAAACACAGAGTTAAAGAATTTGGCCAAGATCCTGACGGAGCGCTTGCAGTCATGTGCCGAGATTCTGTTGGGACCCGAGCAGATCTGTGCTGTGAAGTGCCGAACAATTCAGAACAACATGCACTTGACCAGTACGATCCTAGAGGGTGTAAAAGACGACGAGCAAGCGGTGCTGATCAATTTAGCTCAGTCCAAGGCATTTGATAGGGTCGACCATCGGTATCTGGCAGCTGTCCTGCAGCCCGCCGGATTCAAAGCCGACTTCTGTAAATGGATCAGCTTGATGTATCGCTCCCCCAGTGCTGTGATACAGGTAAACGGAAAGTACTCGGGCTTTTTTGTGCTGTCTCGGTCGGTTCGTCAGGGTTTCTCGCTGTCGCTCCTACTTTATGCTTTGGTGTTTGAGCCTCTCCTTCATCCTCTAAAGGGACAGGGCGTGCAGTCCGGCCCTCGCGGAATCGCTATCCCTGGTGGTGTTCAAGCCAGGGTTTCTGCGTACGCCAATGACGTATCCATTTTCGTGTTATCCAGGGATGATATTGAGGTGGTACAGAAGGTGTTTGAGCGGTACGATAAGGTGACAGGGGCCAAAATTAACCGCGACAAGTCTTCTGGCTTTAAGTGCTGGAAGGGTGTTACTCTCTCGGTGCCCTTCAGTTAGACTGACGGATCTGTCTGCATTCTTGGAGTGTGGTTCAAGCCGAATCTTCAACTGGAGAGGAATTGGTCGGAAATAGTGGCAAATATCGGAGAGTCGTTCGCGATTTGGCTTAGACGGCAGTTGTCCGTGAAGGGGAGGGCTTAGGTGTGTGTCACATACGTCTTTCCTCTCATCCTTTACCGGTTATCTGTACTCTCTCTTTGTGATGACCGTAGGAAGGCGATCGAGATCTTGTTGTCCACCCTCTTGTGAGGTGGAGGCAAGCATCAGGTCAACAAAATGCCTTGCGGGCCGTTCCTCGGTCCACTGACCTTTCTCGGCCTCGGAGGCACTTGAATCGTTTATTAGTGGAGGAGGTAGCGACGAAGGACTCTATACATGATCGACTTGGCTTGTCGACGACCGAGTTATGCTCGTTTTAGTCTTGGGCGCCAGCGGCGAATTATCTCAGCAACCTTGAGTTTTCGCTTAGCTGGCGATTGATGCGGAACTTGATATATCTCAATAACAGGGCCTTCAAATGGGGCGAGGCGGATTTGCCCGACTGTCATCGGTGTGACCTTGGTTTAGAAAAAACGGTTGTGCATGCCTTCTTCCATTGTCCTTGGGTGCGCTCTTTTTGGGAGCGTGTAGGCGAGTTGACGGCTCGAATCACTATCGATCAGCTTGTGCCCATCGATCTGGCGTATGCGTGCGATAATGTGTCGCCCCTGTTTTCTGGGTTGAAATGGATGGTGTTTTTTACGTTGCTGACCGTAGCTCAAATGGTGATCTGGACGACATGACAGGAGGGAATCATGCGATATGAGCGTTATTCTTATCAGCATCTAATTAGATTCTTTGAGCATCATATGAAGATCAGATAAAAAGCGCTTGATATCGACAGCTTTCAGCGAAAGGTGGGTAAAATTAGCAAGCCTGGGGCCATGCTTGATTTTTTTAAGTTCCTTTATATTACAACGGGGCGGTTTCCTGTGACCCCCCCTGGATAAATTAGACGTCTTTTGTGTATCTAGTTAATTTGAATTGATGTTTTTTAGCCTGTTCCCGGCTTTCTCTTTTGTTATGATCATAGTCAAGATTCCAAACCTGCCCAGTTTGTTTTGCCTTCATTTTTCATCTTGACTGGGTCAGTCTTTGATTTTCCCTTTCCATTATTTATTTTATCTTTTCCTACTCTCTTAGCGAGTCTGCTCCTTGATTTCACCGTTTGGCGGAATGCAGTAGCCACTCTGATTTTTTGTGAGATGGATGAGTCTTACTAACATCTGAAAAAAAGATTAATAGCTTCGTAAAAAACACAAAATCAAATGAACAAGACTGGTTAAACATTAAGAAATATGTGAGAGTACAAATTCTAAATAACATTATTAAACTACAGTTGGATTATGGTTCAGATTTAACAATCATGAATCTACACACTTGGAAAAAGTTGGGAAAACCAACCTTGCACTTATTAATGGCCAGGTCCGTGACATGAGAGAAAATCAAATTTACGCGGGCACTTATCACTAATGTAAATTTTCAAGAAAGACGTTAAAACTAAAGACGTATGTATTAAAGAATACAGAAAATTTATTTGGCACAGATTAAATGGAGAAATTTAGGCTGTGGGACATGCCAATTAATTCATTTCGCCAAAAACTCGAAAACCTGACCAACGAAGCAAATAATTTAATAAAAAATAAAAACTTTTCCGGTATTTCTTTCTGGGGACCTTGGTCAGTGTAATAAGATGACGGCAAAATTCTTATTATACGATGACATCCAGTCAGTGTTTAAGAAAAAAGGAAATATGCCTTTTGCCTCTTAAATAAATGAAGAACCCGACAGATTAGAAAAGACCGGTGTCTTGTCGAAAATTGTTTACAGTCAATGGGCTTCACCTACTGTCTATGTGAAGAAGTCAAACGAAATCCGGGTCTGCGCTGATTTCTTGACGGGGCTTAAAGCGGCACTCAAAGACTATCATTATTTTTTAGCTAGACCGGAAGAAATTTTCGCGAAACAAATGGAGGTTTTTTTTTTAAATATCAAATACCAGTAGAGGAAAAATATTCTAAGTTGTTACGTATCAACACTTATCGTGGGTTGTACAAGTTCGAACATCTACCGTTCGGGGTAAAGGTTACGCCGGCAATTTTCCAACAAATGATGGATACTATGCTGAGCAATTTTGACGTCGCTGATGCATATTTGGACGACATATTAATGATCGGGTTCAAATTGAAAGAATATAAATGCGACTTTTTTATGGAGAGGATTAAATACTTGGGACATATGATCGATAAAGAGGGCATAAGACCAGATCTAGAATGGGCTGCATCAATCAAGGACATGCCATCGCCCGAAAATATATCTACCTGACAAAGCTTCTTAGGATTGGCAAACAGTTACTAGATGGTTATATTGAATATGCACAACTTACGCGCTCCGTTAAACGAACTTTTGAAAAAAGACCAGAACTGGGAGTGGACACCTGAATGTCAAGAAGCATTCGTCAAAATAAAGGAAGTCTTGACGTCGGACTTATTTCTCACCCACGATAAGCCAGACCTGGACATTTTAGTTGCCAGCAACGCCAGCTCGTATGGCATTGGAGTACGTTTTATACACAAGATGTATCTCACAAAGCAATAGCTCATGCGTCGAGAACGCTTCTTCCTGCAGAAAAAAATTACTCGCAAATTGAGGAGTCGTTAGGGCTTATTTTCGCAGTAACGAAGTTTCAGCAGTACATTCAAGGTAGACACTTTGCATTTCAGGCGAATAACAAACCGTTACTGACCATCTTCAGTTCTAAAAAAAAGTCTACCTGTGCATACAGCAAATAGACTGCGGAGATGTGGAATAATCATTTTAAATTATAACTTTAAAATGGACTTCTTGCTGTCTAAAAACTGTCATAGCGATGGACTGTCCAGATTAATCCCTAAACACAGAACCTCTTGAAGATACTGTGATTGCTTCTCTTTAAACAGAAGGAGAATTTAAAGCCACATTATGCAACACAATAAGGGAACTCCCTGTAACTCTTGACCAAATCAAGCGAGGAGATCTAAACAACGAGTTTATTCGGCAAACCAAAACAAAAATTTGTGAAAAGTACCAAAAGACTTTAGATATCTTCTCTCTATGCAACGAAATACTGCTATATAGTGAGTGAGTCGTCATTCCCACAACCCTACAAAGAAGAATTCTGAAAGATTTCCATACCGGTCACTCAGGGATTACAAGGATGAAAAGCCTTATTAGGAGTTATATACATTGCTGAACATGGATAAGGACATCGAAAACATCTTAAAACCCTGTAAAGACTGTGCCTTGGCAGCTAAGGCACCTGCAATCAATTATAGTCTTTTGCTCAAAACCGACCGACGATGATCTCAGATTCATGTGGATTTTGCAGGCCCACTAGACGGATTCTACAATCCTATAGTAGTAGATAGTGGCCCAAAGTTCTTATATGTCGAAATTCCACTACAGAAATGACAATCAATTTCCTACACGAACTGTTCGCCAGATTAGGGGTTATCGATTGTCTAGTGTCAGGCAATGAAACACAATTTATATCCGGTGATTTTAAGGATTTTTGTGAGACCTTCCAGATCAATCATATTACGATCGTTACATATCACCCAAAGTTCAACGGACGGCCCGAGCGATTCGTTGACACGCTGAAATAAGCTCTGATGAAAGCTAGAGGCACAACCACAGAAAAACTCCTACAAAAGTTCCTTCAGGTGTATAGAATCACGCCCAACGACAGCACACATCATCATTACCCGCAGCCGAGGTAATGTTTGCGCATAAAATCAGATCGGCATTCGACAAGCTACTTCCCGAACAATCAAAACCTAACCAAACTAACACATTACCTACAAAACGCTAGCAACCCGGTAAGAAACTTTTTCCAGATGTTTCAGGATAATATATCTTTCTGGGAAATGGATACAATTGAGAAAAAAGTAGGAAATATGGCCTACATAAATAAAGGTCCCCAGTTTATTCACAAAAGACATTTCAATCAAATCAGAAAACGCCTGTCGGACGATGCTGAGAGCAGTCCTCCTGAAGAGAAAGAAGTACTGGATGTCATTTAAGATACTTTTGACATGCCAATACCACAAACGCCCCCGGAACAGTGCTGTTTAAAAGAAAAAAAGGAAAATGACGTCGTTAATCCAAAAAGAAAAAAATATTAAGACTCCTGCGGAGTTGATACTTAGGAGTGGATGTTATGGTGAATTACCCATGCACAAATAAACTTTTCCAAATCTAAACTTATTAATAAATGGAACTTTGTCTCTGTGTGTGTGTGTGTGTGTGTGTGTGTGTGTGTGTGTGTGTGTGTGTGTGTGTCCGTTACCTATAGACTCCGAAACGGCTGAGCCGATTTTCTTGAAAATTTACACAGTTGCACTATAAGCGTCTACGAGTGTTCTTAGCTAGATTTTTTGTCGAGGTACCCACGATAAATATCGAAAATAGATAATCGAAAAACTCAGGTTATAGAAGGAGTGGTCCGATTTTAATCAAATTTGATACACTCATAGACAAAGACATAAAAAACGATATTCAGAAGTTTCAAGGTTGCAGTTCTTACAATAGTGCAGAACATCGATAATATATATATATATATATATATATATATATATATATATATATATATATAAGGCAAGATGTTTGTGTGTGTGTTTGTTTATCTGCCTGTATGCCTGTATTTTTTCAGCCCTTTTATTTTAGTTTTTGCTTCGAGTTTGGCTCTAAGTAGGTACAATTGTAGCTCTTAGTCTCATCCATGATATCATTTACTCAGAGGACTTATTTAGCCTTCAAATTTCAGTTTACGACGAAAAAAACTTATTTGATATCGATACCAGGAAAGCAAAATTTGACTTACATCCATTCATTTTTCTTTCAGTCTACAGTTTCGCTTTAACTGGAAACAACTTTTGTTTTTTAGTCTTTCGTACCAACTTCCAAAGAGTCTGAGCTCCAAGACCATGGATGAGTTTTAAAGCTTTCAATACACCCGAGCAACACCGAGCTATTCTGCTAGTTATATGAATAAGCAGCAGTTTTCGCTTTGTACAGAGCAGAGAGATGTCTGTTCCAACTAAGCTATGGCTAGTAAATTGGTCAGGTGTTCAATTTCCTAGCCTACCCTCAAAGATAAACTTAATGTTGATGGTGATGATGAAGATGGCGATACTATCAATACATCTGGTACCATTTTCTTGTTTTTATTTCATTTTGCTTTCTTAACGCTAAAATGAGATTATGAGACACCAGGTTAAGCAGAATAAAAGATAAATAAATAATTAAAAGAGCCAGACCATAATATGTACCCGTCGAAACATTGTGCTAATTACAAACAACAAAATGATTTGGATAAACAGTAATAGAGTGGCGATGTCAGACTTCTTTGCTTACTTTTTTCTCTGCGACGGGCGTCTAGTAAATATATGCAAAGACAGAGTTGATTTGACACGAATGGCTCTGTAGTGCACGGCGTTGGGAGAGAAAAATCATTAGCAATGATACTTGCAAACCTAAACTGTGCCTAAACATATAGATATATCCTCCTCAGTTGTTCGAACCCGATTAAAGATCAGAATTTCGAATGCTGAATTTAAATTAACAGCAATCTTCCACTTGACAAACTGTAGCAACACAATCTTCCATTCTTTTATTATTGCATTTTTCATTAGCTATTCTATCGTAATCATAGGAAATATTAACTTAAAAGACATTCACCAGACACCATTCAACGTTTTGTATTGTTTATCAACAGTTCATTTTCGGTGCTACTATAGCGTGAGATCTATCTCCTGTTTCCACTACAGCGTGAGATCGACTTCCAGTTTCCACTATAGCGTGAGATCTACTTCCAGTTTCCACTATAGCGTGAGATCTACTTCTAGTTTCCACTATAGCGTGAGATCTACCGTAGCATCGAACTATAATATATTATTGTTTGTGTATACATAGTCATTTAAAATTTATATTCATATTTATATACTATTTATATTAAATGTAGATAGGTAAAAATAATCACGCTGTCAAATACAGTGCATATATTCACCTCACCTGATATCTTAGCCCTATGTGAAACTAACGTTGACCCGTCTATCCCCTCCTCTAAGTTCTATGTTCCTGGTTACCTTCCCCTCTTCAGGAAGGACTCCAACGTCCATATACATGGGCTTGGTGTATATGTCAGCGAACACCTCCCCCTAGCTAGAGTAACATCTCTTGAATCCCTGGACCAGTCTTTCATGTGCTTCCGTTTCTCACTTCTAAGCTCTGTTAGCTATCTCTTCTTCCTCTACCGCCCCCCATCCTCCTCTGACTGTTCAGTACTTGACAGCATCTCTGACAATATCGACAAGGCCATTTCGTCTCACCCATCTGCTCATATTTTCGTGTTTGGTGACTTTAACGCCCACCACACTAAGTGGCTGGAAAACTCTGTAACCGACCCTGCTGGTGTCCACACCATTAATTTTTCAATCTCCCAATCCCTTACGCAAGTGGTGGACTTCCCCACGCGTTTCTCCAATAGCCCTAACGGATGGGACTCGCTACTAGACCTCTGCTTCACTTCCACCCCAAATTCTTGCACCACCAGACATCTCTGCCCTCTCGGAAATTCTGCCCATGCCGTAGTTTCTGTCAACATATCATTCCACTCCACCCCTACCCAAGAAACCCAGACCAGCAGAATATCCTACTGCTATCAAAGAGCAGACTGGGATTCGTTCCGTGACTTCCTCTGCGATGTCCCTTGAAACAATGTTTTTAGTTTTCCCATCGAAGACTGTGCATCAGAGGTCTCCTCATGTGTTAAGGCTGGCATCGATGCTTTCATCCTTGCCAGGAAATTGCAGCTTAAATCCCATTCGTCTCCCTGGTTCTCGCCCGCTTGCTCGGCCTCCATTGCCCACCGGAATCACTTCTTCCGGCTTTATCGTAGCCACGCATCGGACCAAAACAGGCGCCTTTTCGCCTCAGCTCGTAATAAGTGTAAAAAGATACTTAACGAAGCTAAGATTCTGTTTGCTGCGAAGAATGAAGCAGCGCATAGTATCCTCTAAGTTCGGAGCCAAAGACTTCTGGCGCCTCTGTAAAAGCGTGCTTAACAAGAGTAAGTCCTCAATACCCCCACTAATCAACGAGCTTGCGGTCCTCACCTCCTCAGCGGACAAGGCTGAATGCTTTGCCCGTAGATTCTCGACCAATTCGAGTCTGGACTCGTCTGGAGTCCATACACCCGATTTCCCATCTAGAACTGAGGCCCAATTGAATGGCGTCCACATCACGCCCTCGCTGATTTCTAGCATAATCTCAAAACTTGACCCTCACAAAGCGAGTGGTGGGGACGAAATCTCAATCTAGTCTTGAAGAAATGTGCCCTGAACTCTCCTCTGTACTCATTTCTAAGCTCTACAACCTCTGCCTATCTTCCTCCTGCTTTCCTGCCTGTTGGAAGTCTTCTTCTGTGGTTCCAATATTCAAGAACACTGGTGAACCATCGGACCCCGCAAATTACCACCCTATCAGCCTTCTTCCGATCTTCGGCAAAGTGTTCGGAGCCATTATCAATGCCGAGGTCGTTCAGCATCTCACAGCCCACGGGCTCCTCTTGGAGACAAACAGTATGGCTTCCGCTTTACCAGGTCTACTGCTGATATGCTAACGACCATCACCGAGTATATATACCAGGCTCTCGACAAGAATGGTGAAGCCCGAACCTTCGCCTTGGATATCTCTAAAGCATTCGACAGAGTATGGCATGCCGGCCTTCTACGCAAACTGCGAAGCTACGGCATAACTGGACTTTTGTTGGACTTAATCCAATCATTCCTCTCTAACCGCACACTGAAGGTGGTATTAAACGGACATGCCTCCCAGAACTACCCTACAAACGCAGGTGTCCCCCAAGGCTCTATCCTAGGTCCTACACTCTTTCTAATCTACATCAATGATCTCCCCGATACCATAAGATCACAAGTAGGCATGTACGCCGATGATACCACAGTTTACTCTCGCCTCAATCAAAAATCTGGTGTTGATAACAAGGCGAACCTCGCTGCCGAGCTTGAAAAGGACCTCCAATCCGTGGCGGATTGGAGTAAGAAATGGCTCGTAAAATTCAATTCTTCCGAAACGATGCAGCTATCAATTAACCACCACAGACAACCGCACCTCCCTCCCATTAGCATGGAACAGAGAGTAAAACACTACGCCTGCTTGGCCTGACACTCTCAGCGGACCTCAAGTGGAATGACTACGTCGAATCCATTGCTAAATCCGCTGCTATGAAAGTCGGCTCTCTGTGCAGGGCCCGGAAATTATTTCCGTCTGAATCTATACTGCACATATAAATCTACCATCCGCCCGTGTTTTGAATACTGCTGCCACATCGGGTCGGGTGCCCCTGCTATTCTCCTCGGGCTTCTTGACAAAATACAGCGAAGAATCTGTAATGTGATTGATACCGACTTAGCTGACCGCCTGCAGTCACTCTCTCACCGGCGTGACGTGGCTTCCCTGTGCCTCTTCTATAAATAATTTCATGGCTTCTGCTCTGATGAACTTAAATCACTGGTGCCCCCTAGGTGTGAATTTGCACGAGATACTAGATTGGCATCTAGGTCCCACCCTTTTACAGTGAAACCGATGAAATGTAACCGCAATTTCTATTCCAACAGCTTCTTTTCTCGCACTCCCCGCCTGTGGAATTCCCTTCCGCATGCTTGCTTCCCCGACGGCTACAACCTCCAGGAGTTTAAATATAGGGACAATACTCCTAACACACTAAGTCACACCCATTCTCTCCAACTCTCTCCCTATGTACATCCTAAGTCGTCTATCACCCTCCTTCTGACATTTCCTATACCCAATCGCTCTATGTAACCCCCTGCGCTATAGTGGCAGTGGAATGCCTTGCTTGGGGTGACATGATTAAAAAGATATTTATTTTAGCGATAAAACTTTTGTATATCTTCTAGGAATGGCACGAATAGATCATTGGTATTTTTCTTTCATCATATTCCAGCAAAAATGATCAAGATGTGACTGGAACAGCTTAACAACACCTCGTATTTTCTTGAGAAAATCATCCAAACGCGATCATCCATTTGCCTGAGTGTGTGCTCCTGTCGCTAGATCCACATAATAGCCAAGTGAAGAGAGGGGCACAGTAGACCTTCTCGCTGCACCTGGGTAGACGATATATTGAGGTAGACTACACGCTATAATAGCACAGCATTTTCTTACTTAACTTGTTAATATTCACCGTTCCAAAAATGGTGGTTTTGAAATTGATCATTAATACCGGTTTTTTATTAACCTTTAATGATGGATTTTTTTATAAACCTATAATTGATACCGTATTTTATAAGCCTATAATTAATACAAGATTTATTTTTTACAACTATAATTAACCCCAGATTTTTATTTTAGAAATCTCTAATTAATTCAGGATTTGTTATAAATCTATAACTGCAACCAGATTTTTTAGGATTCAATAATTCATACAGAATTTTACGTTTGTAAACTGATTTTAATGCAGGTCCTGAGCATGACGGTAAATTGCATCCAGTAGCAAACCTCTGAATGGAAGGTTGTGAGGAGCTTGGAACCACCGCTTAATTGCTATTGTTTCCAAATCCACCCTGACCCGGAGTTTTAGTAACTGTTAGGGTCCCAGCTATGGGCAAATAGATAATCCCTAAACTGGAGTCAAAACACTATGAAAGTATAAAAATAAACTTTTACAGAAATATATACGTAAAAATTGACTTTTATAGAAAAATATACATTTTTGAATGAAATATATTACTAATTTATTACCAACAATACATTTTTGGAAAAAAAAGAATATTATCATAACACATTTTTGAAGTAAAAAAAAATTATTCTTAACTAAACATTTTTTGAATACAAAACTAGAATTAAAATCTGACTAAATCAACCTTCTCACTATAATCGAACATTATAAAAAAACTACCTTAAAACCCCACCATTTTGGCATTAAATAACCCACAGAGGTTGATATGCCGTTAAACAAAAACTCAGACTCATTTTAATGCAGATATTTACACTAAACTCTAATCAGGATCGAACGTCCAACAAATGTAGTGACTGCTAAACGTTGCTCCACATTTTATATGACTTTCTTTCTTTCTTTCTTTCCTTTTTTTTTTTTTTTTTAGTATAGCAATGTAGAAAATATATTTATTGATAACTGGTCCGGTTAGTTATTGCGTCACGATCCTACGAAATGATGATTGCACATGTAAGTACTGAAAATGATGTAATGATTAGTAGTAGTAGTAGTAGTAGTGGTAGTAGTAGTTAAGAGAAAAGAGCGATTTAAGAAAAGAAAAAAATAGTTTGAGAATAATAAACAATATTTCAACAGAATATAAGTCTTCAAGTCACATTTAAAATATATAAAAACTTAAAAAATGTTTTTTAATATAATTTGAAGACTGACATTCTGTCGAAATATTGTTTAATATTGTCAAATATTCTTTGACTTTTTTTAATTCGCGTTCTTCTTTTAACTGTTGAAATATTAGATGAGTTATGGCAACCATTATTATTATTATTATTATTATTATTATTATTATTATTATTATTATTATTGTTATTATGTCATTTTTCATCATATTTCGATTTCTGCTTTGGTCTCACTACCAACCAAGTCTGCGGGGAGACCTAAGGCAGGTCGTGGCGTGTTGTTATGGCTCCATTTCATGTTTTTCTATCTTCCCTATCATCCCTAGCATTACATAGATAAAGTTTTCCTTAGTGTGTGGGCTGTACTTAATAAGACTATTTATTATTATTATTATTATTATTATTATTATTATTATTATTATTATTATTACTATTATCATCTGGTGAGAGGGCAGCACTACCTAAAATATAACGTTGGAGGACAGATATACGAAGCAAAATATGCCCATCCTGGCAGTAACTCTAATAAGTGTTTACCAGGCACATTAATCCCAGTCAAATGTGAACGATATAATGACGAATTTGGGTTAAAATTCGCGCCTAACCTTGCAGGTGTGGCCATGTTAGAAACACCTTCAGTTTCAGTAATTAAGTCCGATTGAAGGTATTCCAATATCTCCAGAGGTGACTCCCAAGTCACCTTGGCCGACTCATCCTTCAAGCTTAAAATAATTCTCTCGACACCTAGTCATCATGTTCCCTTATTACACACGTTCATAAGCAGACAAAAGAAGCCTCTAGGAGACATGTCCCATTGATTATGGTTAAAACAAGTGACATGCAACAGATCTTACTAAATCACGACATGGACATTTTAACAACTCCAATTGAATTCATAAGCCACGAGAGCCAGGCTTGAAGAAACATCAGAGTGTTATTACTTTATCGTTATTATTAATATTTATTAATATTTACTAAATTTACGACGACACAAGGTTACATATAGAAAGATAACGATGAAGATCAAACTGCAATGCTTGACATGATTACTGCACGGCAGTACTTATATATATATATATATATATATAGGAAAGAATATTAATTAAAGGTTTTGAATTTAAAAATGTACTTTTTTGGGACAGTATTTGTTTATTTTTATTATTGTATTTTATATTTCAGACCGCCCTCGGTCCTTCATCAGAAACGAGTGATTTTTAAATTTGAATTACGACGTGCTGAATGTTGTGAAGAAACACACCACGTGATGTAAACAAAAAAATATTCGGACGCTATCGTGAAATACGTTTCTAATTCAAATTTAAAAATCACTCGTTTCTGATGAAGGACCGAGGGTGGTCTGAAATATAAAATACAATAATAAAAATAAACAAATACTGTCCAAAAAAAGTACATTTTTAAATTCAAAACTTTTTATTAATATTCTTTCCTATACATATTAAGTCAGTATACGTGGGTCATCACTATGTTTTATATATATATATATATATATATATATATATATATATATATATATATATATATATATATATATCCAAGTAAAGAGGACCCAAGGTTTTTCGATTTTGAGTTACTTATTTGTCTTATATTGGATGTTCAAACAACAAAAAGTGTGGTACATCTGGAAAGGATGGAAACCGCTTCGCTAGTCTTCCAGTCAGTCAGTTAAGTGCCATACGTGATACACGCTTGGGCGATCATGTCTCGAAAGAGACGTGACTGACTAGGCAGAAGATTATCCCGCTTTCTGCGGTAGACTGGTTGCCGACCAAGGCTATAGAACACAATCTGTCCTGCTATTTAACCCATAACTGGAAGGAATAGACGGATTAATACCTTTCCCAAGGGTATTTGCGCGTAAGTGAATACAATGGATTCAACAGGAATTTGAACTCGGCTCCCCGGTTTCTCGTTCCGAGCCGTTATCCACTGTACCGCAACGCACATCCAGAACTGACTTAAAAAAAAAACCGCAACTCGGCGGAGAGGCTTTAATATAAAAACACGAGCCAATAATTACACTCCCAACGTCGGAGTGAACGACGAGCGAAGCCATCTAAAAGAACGAATATAAACACTTGCTCTAATGTTTATAGTGGCTGCTGCACGTGCATCTGTTTATATTTTGTGTAGGATTTTATAATACAGTACAAGTCGGTGTTCTTTAAATTGAAGAACTTACGTTCGTAAAATTTTCAGGAAATGCTTCTGATAAAGATGCAACGAGAAGGCAACGATATCCGTTTTCTTAGAAGTATCTATAATAATCTCTCCTTGACGTGAGATTTTATTTTTTTGCACTCTGAAATTGTTGATAGTATTGTAAAACAATAGAATGCGATGGATGAATTGTCGTCTCAATTACACAAACTATAACACTGATATCTCATTTTAACAAATATGTTTACCAAAATTACACAAAAGTATGTTGAGATACTAAAGAGTAAATTTATTCAATAAAATCGCCATTGGCTTCAATTACGGCCTCCAGATGCATCTTGTATATATCATAGTATATTTATTGATATTTACGTTTACATTTGAGATATGTAAAGATGGAAGGAGAGACAGAGGAAGGCAGCGGATAACATATTTGCAGGGACTGATCAGGTGGATGACGGAACGGGGGTTGCCAGGAGCAACAGGAGCAAACATACTAAGAGCCACAAGGGATAGGGAGACGTGGAGAGCCATGATCGCCTACGTCCTGAAGGGACAGGGCACATAGAAGAAGAAGAAAGATTGCTATGGGTCGTGAGGAATATATAACTTTAAATGATAGAGAAACTATTTCAAATATGAACGCTGAGTTCCTCCAAAGTTACTTTTTTTTTATTAATGTAAGTAGAGCTATGGGATGTGCGTTGTGGTACAGTGGATATCGGCTCGGAACGAGAAACCGGGGGAGCCGAGTTCGAATTCCAGCTGAATCCATTGTATTCACTTACGCGCAAATACCCTTGGGAAAGGTATTAATCCGTCTCTTCCTTCCAGCTATGGGTTAAATAGTAGGACAGATTGGGTTCTATAGCCTTGGTCGGCAACCAGTCTACCGCAGAAAGCAATGGCAACCTACTGCGGGATAATCTTCTGCCCAGTCAGTCATGTCTCTTTCGAGACATGATCGCCCAAGCGTGTATCACTTATGGCACCTTAACTGAAGTAGAGCTATATTGAATAAACCTAAGGATTATGTAGGAAATCACCCCTCCAGGGGAATAGTTAACCAAAAATCTTAAATGACGGCAGTGATTTTTAATGATGAATGCAGAGCTACACTGGATGAACTTGAAGGTTGGGCAAGAAATCACGCCCTCTAGGGGAATAGTCAACCAAAACGACTTAGATGTCGCCTTCGAAACTGCTGACTATTGCCCACCTTCATTTCAAATTTTTTTTATATAATTTTAGGATATGCGGTAAACATTACACATGTTTAACGATTTGGGGAAAAAAAAATCGTAGCGTTCGTTTCATTCTCTTGAGAGAGGTATGAATCCACCACTTCTTCACCACCTCCCAACTATGGGTTAAATAACAGGTCTGACTTGATTTTCTTGTCTGAAGGTGATATCCAATCGAGGAGATGGTAAAATCTGAATTCTAAAATTAACCTGTACAGGAATGAGTGACTATCTTGCTTGTCAGGCTATCTTGCCCAAGAAGCATCAAAGCTGCTATGGCCGCAGTACATGTGGTTCCCCTAAAATCCTGGTGAGTTATGTGACGATATAATTTTAGTTTAAGTTCATGTTTTAATATATGGATAACAGAACAAAAACAAAGAAGAATAGTAAAATGTCAAAAAATGCTTCGAACCACAAAAAACTGGGAGTTGTGGAGAGCCATAAATACCCTTTTTCTGAAGAGATATGGCTTGTAAAAGAAGAAGGCGCCTATTGATGGCAGAACAAGTTTAAGGAGGATGGTAAAGTGTCAAAAATTACTTAGAGCAACAAAAGACGGGAAGTTGTGTAGAGCCATGATCACCCATGACTTAAAAGTACATAAAAGAAGTATTCTGTCAACTAACGTTGAATAAAGAGATCAAACTTGACATGAAAAAGAAAAGCTCTTGAGAGTTTCAATGAAAAACAACGGAAATAAAAAGGAAAAAAGAGTCAACAAATTAATAACAAACACTTCTGTCAAATTTTTCAAATATGTTATGCTTTTAAGTTAAGATATCACTTGAAAATTGTTTTCAAAATAGGATATTAAAAAAAGAAATCTCTTAATCACTTATGTTCTTTGCTTTAATTAAGTATAGTAACAAAACAATGTGCGTTGTTGCGTCGTGGATATTGGCTCGGAACAAGAATTCGGAGAGCCGAGATCGAATTCCACTTGAATTTGTTGCATTCACTTACACGTAAATATATTTTGAGAATGTGTGCTATGGGTTAAATAAGAGGACTGACTGAGTTGAGTAGTCTTGGTTGGCAACAAATCTACCGCAGAAAGTAATGACAACCTACTGCGGGAAAATCTTCTGTCCAGTCAGTCATGTCTCTTTCGAGGCATGATTGCCGAAACGTGTATCACTTATGGCCCTTAACCGACTGAAACAAACAAAAATAGAGAATTAAAAATCATATATATATATATATATATATATATATATATATATATGTATGTATGTATGTATGTATGTATAAGGTATATTACGGCAGCAAAAAATTCTCTCAGACATGTTTTGTGAAATAATATGAACAAGTTTTGCCTGTCACTTTCTTATATTAAATAATTCAAATCTCCGACTAAATTGTTTTTTGCTATCGTTCAAAATGAATTTTTATGTGAGAATATTCTATGTTAATTTAAAATTAAAAAAAGACACTTCAATATACGAACCCCTACCAAGAAAGGCACTTTATTTAATACTGGTTGCTTCACTTTTATTACACCACCCTCCCGAGTGTGGTCTCTTTCTATGTTCTGTGACCAGTACAGAAATACACACGTGCGTACACAAACATACACACACGCGGGCGGGCGCGCACACACACACACACACACACACACACACACACACACACACACACACATATATATATATATATATATATATATTTAAAAAAAGACAAGATGAAAAGGGTATTTAATTTAGCCGACGTGTTTCGTCAACTGACCGACTTTACGCAGGCAAAAGCCGAAATGAATTTATTTGAAATAAAGTATATATATATATATATATATATATATATATAGTATCAACTTGATCACCCGAAGAAGGAGCAACCAGAATGCATAGTTAGCATCGAAACGCGAAAATTGTTGTGTAGTGATACTATGAATTTATAAACCATTGTAACAGCTATTACAATATAATGCTCTACGTTTGTATTGACCACTTTTTATAAAAGTAAATGCATGAACAGCAGGTAAAAACCTACGAGTTCCACAACTTTGTTACAATATATATATATATATATATATATATATGTGTGTGTGTGTGTGTGTGTGTGTGTGTGTAAACTTGTAAAGCAGACCAAGCACTAAATATTCTGGAGGAAAGGAGAAAGAGAAAAAAAACGAAAAAGAAAAAACTATCAGACAATGCGATTATGCACTGCTTAGTCATTTGCGACTCCATGAATCGTAAAAATGTATTCATCGCAAACAAGATGGGCAACGTGTGGTTGGAGGCATGAGATCAGAGTGTTGGCTACGGGTGACGTTATCATGGGATTCCTTCCCGCCAAATGACGTCAGCCTGGCATGCTGCTCATGCCGCTACTGCAACAGTTGAAGGTCTTATGAGTGTATCATGTTGTGATGAATCATAGAGCGGGAATCACCTCAGCCCGTGTTTTTTGTTATTGTGTTCTTTTTTTTTTTCCTCCTTCGACGTCACGCTTGAAAACGAGGCAATCCCCGCAGCTAGAAGCGAGCTAAATGACCTACTCTCTCGCTTACTCATTTTCACCCTTTGCCGCTCTCTCACAAACACACATTCACTCTGTTTACCTCCCTATCCTTCTCCTTTCTCTTCCATTTTCTTGAAGTTGCGATTCCGATACGGTATGAATACTTTGCCGAGGGATAATATTTACACGGAACAGTCTACGTTGTGAGTTCGATCCTTACTAAGAAAATAGTGAAAACGTTTTTGTTTTATGTAATATTCAGCTTACTAATTTATCCCGTGCCACATATTTTAACTGGACTCTCTCTCTCTCTCTCCCTCTCTGTGTATTTCTCTCGCTCTCGCTTTTTCTTTTTTGTCTCTCTCTCTCTCTCTCTCTCTCTCTCTCTCTCTCTCTCTCTCTCTCTCTCTCTTTCTGCCATACTGTCTGTCTGTTCTTCTCTACCTTCATATCTATCTCTTTTTTCTACCCTTCTGCATTTCGGCTTTAATCGCTCTTTTAAACCTTTTCCTAGCACTCTCTCTCTCTCTCTCTCTCTCTCTCTCTCTCTCTCTCTCTGTTTCTCTCGCTCTCACTTTTTCTTTTTTTGTCTCTCTCCCTCTCTCCCTCTCTCTGCCATACTGTCTGTTCTTCTCTACCTTCTTATCTATCTCTTTTTTTCTACCCTTCTGTATTTCGGCTTTAATCGCTCTTTTAAACTTTTTCCTAGTACTCTCTCTCTCTCTCTCTCTCTCTCTCTCTCTCTCTCTCTGTGTTTCTCTCGCTCTCGCTTTTTCTTTTTTGTCTTTCTCTCTCTCTCTCTCTCTTTCTGCCATACTGTCTGTCTGTTCTTCTCTACCTTCTATCTATCTCTTTTTTCTACCCTTCTGTATTTCGGCTTTAATCGCTCTTTTAAACCTTTTCCTTGTACTCTCTCTCTCTCTCACTCTCTGTGTTTCTCTCGCTCTCGCTTTTTCTCTCTCTCTCTCTCTCTCTCTCTCTCTCTCTCTCTGCCATACTGTCTGTCTGTTCTTCTCTACCTTCATATCTATCTCTTTTTTCTACCCTTCTGTATTTCGGCTTTAATCACTCTTTTAAACCTTTTCCTAGTACTCTCTCTCTCTCTCTCTCTCTCTCTCTCTCTCTCTCTCTCTCTCTCTCTCTCTCTCTCTGTGCTCTGCTCTACTAGCAACGTTTTGAAGCTATCACCCCATATTCCACAATGGTGTCTACAATACATACACTAGAGACGTCGATGCCGAGTGATTTGTTTTTAGTGATACAAGCCCGAAAGGTATATTGTTTTGATCGGTCATATGGAAAATTAACCTATTGGATAGGGTGGTTGTTTTATTACCAACATAAAAATTAGATTTTTGTGCATCATAGGGTAGGACCATAACACAAACCAGTCAAGGTAAAGTTTAAAAGTATTTACATATGTAAGCGACATATTCCTCAATCTACGGGAGTAAATATTTCTCATTTCAATTTCCATTTCTTGGGATTGAACTCACAATTACTGTCATCAAAATGTCACGGGACAATACACTGGTGGGTTAGAGTTTTGAGTCGTGAATTTGGTGGCACAGTAATTTTTAATTCAATTCCGGGCTTGGGAGCAAATAATAACTGAAGCTTATGGTCACATTACCTTAAAACACCAGTCCCATAATATTAGCGAAGTTTAGCGACATCGAGCCCAGATGGGAACCCGCTTGGGAATACCACATGTTGTAAACTTGAGTGTAGGCTTACATAATCACCAAGAATTGTTAATCGCAGAGCCAAGTCTTAAATCCAGTTAAGTCGTTTTACTTACGCTCACAAATAGATTTGGTAAAGATAGGAATCCACTTTTTCTCCTACAGCTGGGTTAATAAGTAAGAGTTGTATCATTACATAAATATTATCCAAAAAAAACCTCTTACAATCTAAAAATATTTTGTGGCTTTAAATTATAATACAAAAATTAAAGTAAATACAATTTCACATCTCTATCATTGTTCCTGCATAGTCAACCTATGAACCTTTCATCCGACCTTCGTAGACAGATAAAAAGTGAATAGACTGAGATAATTAATGAACATAGATAGATAGATAGATAGATAGATAGATAGATAGATAGATAGATATGTTGAATAGACATATATATATATAGATAAATTACATAGATATGTCGAATAGACATATATAGATATGTTGAATAGACATAGATAGATAGATAGATAGATAGATAATGTTGAATAGACATAGATATGTTGAACATAAATAGATAGATAGATAGATAGATAGATATGTTGAATAGACATAGATAGATAGATAGATAGATAGATAGATAGATAGATAGATAGATAGATATGTTGAATAGACATATATATATATAGATAAATTACATAGATATGTCGAATAGACATATATAGATATGTTGAATAGACATAGATAGATAGATAGATAGATAGATAGATAGATAGATAATGTTGAATAGACATAGATATGTTGAACATAAATAGATAGATAGATAGATAGATAGATAGATATGTTGAATAGACATATATAGATAGATAGATAGATAGATAGATAGATAGATAGATAGATAGATATGTTGAATAGACATATATATATATAGATAAATTACATAGATATGTCGAATAGACATATATAGATATGTCGAATAGACATAGATAGATAGATAGATAGATAGATAATGTTGAATAGACATAGATATGTTGAACAAATAAATAGATAGATAGATAGATAGATATGTTGAATAGACATAGATAGATAGATAGATAGATAGATAGATAGATAGATATGTTGAATAGACATATATATATATAGATAAATTACATAGATATGTCGAATAGACATATATAGATATGTTGAATAGACATAGATAGATAGATAGATAGATAGATAATGTTGAATAGACATAAATATGTTGAACATATAGATAGATAGATAGATAGATAGATAGATAGATATGTTGAATAGACATATATAGATAGATAGATAGATAGATATGTTGAATAGACATATATATATATAGATAAATTACATAGATATGTCGAATAGACATATATAGATATGTTGAATAGACATAGATAGATAGATAGATAGATAGATAGATAATGTTGAATAGACATAGATATGTTGAACATAAATAGATAGATAGATAGATAGATAGATATGTTGAATAGACATAGATAGATAGATAGATAGATAGATAGATAGATAGATAGATAGATATGTTGAATAGACATATATATATAGATAAATTACATAGATATGTCGAATAGACATATATAGATATGTTGAATAGACATAGATAGATAGATAGATAGATAGATAGATAGATAGATAGATAATGTTGAATAGACATAGATATGTTGAACATAAATAGATAGATAGATAGATAGATAGATAGATACATAGATAGATAGATATGTTGAATAGACATAGATAGATAGATAGATAGATAGATAGATAGATAGATAGATATGTTGAATAGACATATATATATATAGATAAATTACATAGATATGTCGAATAGACATATATAGATATGTTGAATAGACATAGATAGATAGATAGATAGATAGATAGATAGATAGATAGATATGTTGAATAGATATATATATATATATATATATATATATATATATATATATAAATTACATAGATATGTCGAATAGACATATATAGATATGTGAATAGACATAGATAGATAGATAGATAGATAGATAGATAGATAGATATGAAACAAGCTGAGATGGATAGAGAGGAATACTTTCGGAGCGTAGAGAGTACAAGATAGCAAGAGAATGTGTTGCCACATTAACTAAGCGAGGAAAATTTCTTTCAAAGGCTTTCAAGACGTTTTGCAACTGAAATGCTTTTCCAACGGTAAACAGTTTTCCAAGCAGAAATGAATATTAGTGTGAGCTGAAAAAGCGAACTATGAGTCCTCCTAGGATTTATTATTGGTAGATACTATCTTAACCGTATAAGATACGCAGATGACACCATATTTTTGGCAGACATAGAAAGAAAACTGCTAGAACTGATGTAGTAAAGATAAGGAGAGAAAGATCATCAACCACAAGAAAAATGTATGGCTGTGACACCGAAATCCGAAGACACATCGGAACAGAGAAAGCCGTCTTCTAAAAGTTGAACAAAGTATTAAGAAACAAGAACATTTTACTAGATAAAAAGAAATGAGTGTTGAAATGATTCGTAATATCAAGGAATGGACTCTTCCTCCTATTACATATGATTACCTGCGTGACTTCCGGAAAGCAGTCGACGGCAGTTAAGTCTGCCTCTCGCTTTGTCGAACTCTCTGCCTTCGGGCGGAAAGTAATAACCCAGTCGAGGCTCCATCGAAGTGTAGAGTCTCGTCTGGGAAAAAATAGACAGAAATTTTGCCCGGCCTATATGGCCTGGATCACCAACATTAAAAAGGCCTTGTGCCGCATTTTGTCTTAAGTGGGCAGGTAATTAACTGCTGGACGACAGCAGTTAACAATAGCTAATGCGCAGTTAAAGCCAGGTACTAGTTAGGCAACAAGTAGCGTAACTGTACCGTTCGGACTTACTTATTTCTATATTAATCACTAACACTTACGTTTACACATTTCTTGTTATACTATGGTAGTTAATACTGGACAATTTATTTTCTCACGTATCAAGAGGCAACTTGAGGCAAGATAATGTGGTTCTACAGACGGATGTTGAGAATAGACGGAATATGTAAACAACGAAATTTTTAAGGGAAATGAAAATAAAAAGAACACTTAGAATCAGAAAGAGAGTTGAAACTTCCAGGGCACATAATGAGGAAAGAAAGCTTAGAAATTTGACGCTCACAGGATATATCGACAAAAAAGAGAGAGAGAGAGAAATATCGAGTAACGTCTAATGAGGTTACATAAAAGGCTTGCCAGAATAAGAAGGGTAATAAGTAGACAAAAATTATAGTTACAAAGGATAGGAAGTTGTGAAGGGCAATGATTATCTATGTCCTGAAGGGACCCGTACATAAAAGATGTTTGGTACTTCTAACGTAAATATTTGAATCTTTAGTTTCCACTTGTACAGAAATCAAACGACTGAATTAGATGAAGATCATGTCGCTATGGGGAACAAACAGTCTGTATGCGGATGGAAAACGAATTCAGTAGATAGACAAAATATGGAGACAATTAAGGCAAGTTTTCAGACTAGATTAAATAAATCTATCAGGTTGTTGCATAAATACGTTCGTTTTTATAATTTATTTTAATTCTGATTATTTGTTAATAGTTATGATGAATCGTTGAAAAATGTATTCCCCTTCATTGCTTACGACCTTCTGTCAATGATTCAGTAACTGTTCAATGCATCGACGATAGAAATAAGTTTGACCCCAAAAATTCATCAAAATACGTTTTAAGTTCCACGTCGTTATTGAAGGAAACACGCCAGAAATTGTTAAAAAGTCACCAAAATGATGTCTGTCGATTGTATCTAATTCTGGATCGTAAATCTGTAAATACACGATAAAGCTATGTAAGCATACACGCAAAATCAAAAGTGACTCTCGAGATTTTTGTAACAGATCCCAAGCAGGGTGGTTCTGTCACGACCGGTTTGCTCGTTGGACCGCTAACACTGATTCTATATTTCCTACTAGTCTTCCCATATACATATATATATATATATATATATATATATATAATAACCCAACAAGCACTAAACTAAATTCTCTACAAAAAACCAATGTAGTGTACCAATTTACATGCCCATTCAGAGATTGCATCTCTGATAATAATCAAAAACCTAGTCCATATATTGGTTTTACTACAACCACGCACTCCCGTAGACTTACATGTCATCTTTCTGATCAGAGTACTATTAAACAACATTTCTCTGAAAAACATAAACATGTAGGTAATATCAAACAGATTTTGGTCAACAATACGGTGATCCTTACTCATACACACAGTAAGAGAAACCTGCAGATATTGGTGGCCATGTACATCAAATCAAAACAACCAACACTCAATAAAATCAACTTTAAAACAGGAAATAACATATTACATTGCATTTGACTACACGGTTTTGTTGTCATTTCGCGCTATCCCGCGGCGTGACGTCATAAAACCGCATCGCAAACTTAAGAACTGCGTTTATTATTTTTGGTAACTATTGCCGTTGCCAAGCGGTGTTTTATGTCAACACAAAATAATATCGTCGGTGATGGTGGATTTTATAATATTTCAGTTTAAACAACCTCTCTGAAGATGGGTCATGTGAGCCGAAAGCTTAGAAGAAAATCAATAAATAATTATCCAAATGTTGGAGAATTTTTGTCTTTATTTTCAACTGAAATTAAAGCAAAAGTACGACGTTTAGAACGGCTCATGATTAAACATAATAGACATTCACTGTCTCTTATATTTAACAGCGTATGTTTAGAATATATATATATATATATATATATATATATATATATATATATATATATATATATATCTTTCGTAGCGGCCAACCATTGGACATGGCAGTTTGCTTCTATCATGACTTGCCCAATTGTTACACTCATGGGATCGTGGCTCCATCATGAATGACCCAATCTCTGGATGCGTCAGTATGGTTCCACCATGATCAACCATTACTGAAATTAATTCTCTTCCGATAAGACAAAAGCACAGCTTATATTAAGTTGTTACATAAAGTCGTTCGTTTTTATAATTTATTGTAATACTGATTATTTGTTAATAGTTCTGATTAATCATTCAATGTTTATGATTTCTTGCCAATGATCTACTAACTGGTCAATGTTTCGACGATAGAAATAACTGAGTTTTGACTCGAAAAATTTATCAAAGCCAGGTTTTAACATCAACATCGAGACAGTGAGATGTCACAAATCTGCAACGGCCAGGCAAGACGAGGATACAACCCAAACTGCATCATCTACATCTTAAACTTTCCTGCTAGCTTTGTCCCGCCAATCGCTCCGAATCTGCCTTCTGTTTGCTTTTGTACCTCAATACCTTTACTTCTATCTGAAAGGGTACCAGTATAGCGTCTTCCTAGGTTCTTTACCGGTGCTTCTTTCACTGTTGGCACCATTTCTCCACCTATCTTCAATCTCTGTTGTTTTTGCACTACTTTCACAAAGGTCAGGCTTTGCCTTGAATTTTATTCTGGTCTACCTAATCAATCAATCAAGCATCATTAAAACACTTCTTATATGATCTGACTTTTGGATAGCAGTGCCACATCGTCTATAAAGCCTTCTTTGAAGAGTTAACCAATGCCATTTCCTCGGTAAAGTCAGCCAATCTCAACAGCATCTCCGTGACTAATATAAACCATATTATCAAAATAATACACTCTGCTGCAATCAGTCAGTTAATTGTCATACGCGATACACACTTGGACGATCATGTCTCAAAAGAGACATGACTAACTGAGCAAAAGATTTTCGAGTAGTATGTTGCCATTACTTTCTGCGACAAACTGATTGCTAACTAAGGCTATAGAACTCAACTTGTCCTGCTATTTAATCCATAGCTGGAGGAGTAAGTGGCGGATTAATACCTTTTTCAGGGGTAGCTGCGCGTAAGTGAATGCGACGAATTTAACTGGATTTCGATCTCGGCTCTCCATTTTCTCCTTTCGAGCCGATATCCACTGCACTAAACGAGCAGTTAGATATAATTTTCTTAATCCAGTCATTGTCCTAAAGAGATAAGCCCTTAAGCTGGCTCCTATCCTCTCCAAATTATTGCCTCACTGCTTTCCTGCATGTTGGAAGTCCTCCTCCCTAGTTCATGTTTTTAAAAACTCTGGAAAGTCTTCTGATCCCTCTAATTTTTGCTAAATTAACCTTCTACATACTTTTAGCAAGTTATTCGAGGCTATTATCAATGCGAAAATAGTTAGGCATCTCACATCTCCCAACCTTCTCTCTGACAAAAATATGGCTTCCGTTTTCGCAAGGAAACGGAAGCCAAAGACCATCACTGAATATCTATATAATATATATATTCTTGATAAGAACAGCGAAGCTCGAGCTGTTGCTCTTGATATCTCGAAATCATTTGACAGGGTTTGGCGTGCTGGCCGTTTGTACAAACTCCGAAACTACGGTATTTCTGAATGATTGTTTAACTTGATTCAATTATTTTTATCTAATCGTGAAATGAAGGTCGATTTGAACGGGCAAGCTTCCAAATCCTTTCATACGAACGCAGTCGTCTCTTAAGGCTGTATTCTCGGTCTTTTGCTTTTTCCATCCAATGATCTTCTTGATGTTATCAGTTCCCAAGTAGACATCTGTGCAGAGGACACCATAATTTACTCTCTTCTCAGTATCTAATCTGCCAAGCCTGATAAAGCAAACCTCGATGCTGCACTTCAAAAAGAACCCCCAAATTGTAGATAGTATAGAATTGAGTAGAAAATGGCTCTTAAATTTTAATGCCTTCAAAGCAAAGCTGCTCTCATTTAACTACCAAAGAGAAATTTTACTACTTACCATCAGTTTGGAAGACGCTCCTCTCCTAAGGAGCAACACACTGCGCCTCCTTGGCCTCACTCTCTCAACTGACCTCAAATAAAACGACTACGTCGAATCGATAGACATATCTAATGCTAGAAAGGTTAGTCACTGTGTCGGGCCACAAAGTTTTTCTTGTCATAATCCATTTTACGCACTTATAAATATACTATCATCCGTACATTGCCATATCTGGTCGGGAACTACTGCTATTTATTTGTCACCGAAATGATGTGACTTTCTTCTGTCTTTATGTGGTTCTACAGAAGGATGCTGCGAATATTATGGACCTAGCCTGTGTACAATGATGAGGTTTTGGAAATGATGGAAACGAAAAGGAAATTAATACTGAGCATCAGAATGATACAGCTGAAGTTCCTGGAACATGCAATAAGGAAAGAGGGCTTGGAGAACCTGATACTAACAGGCCAGGTAGAGGGGAAAATAGACATGAGAAAGCAGCGGATAACATATTTGAAGGAACTAATCATGTGGATGATGGAACGAGGGTTGCATGCTGTAACAGAAGAAGGCATGCTAAGATTCACCAGGAATAGGAAGACGTAGAAGGCCATGATCGCCTACTTCCTGAAAGGACAGGCCACATAGAACAAGAAGAATGCTCTGACGATCTTCTTTCCCTGGTCCCCCAACAACATCTATTTACGCGTGCTACTAGATTAGTATCTAGGCCACACCCGTTTACCGTCAAAATAAATAAATGTAATCGACTCTTCTACTCTAATAGTTTCTTTTCTCGCATTTCCTGTTTGTGGATCTCTCTTTTCTTGCTTCTCTGTTAGCTACAATCTCCAAAAGTTTAAATACAATTTCAATTGCCATCTTCTATCTCCTTGATTCCTATCCATCTCTTATCTTTTCTTTGACGTCACCTGTACCCTGTTCTTTTTGTTTTGTTTCTCTCTCTCTCTGTTTCTCTCTCTCTCTCTCTCTCTCTCTCTCTCTCTCTCTCTCTTTGTAATCCCCTGTACATCAATGGCGGTTCTGCCTTGCTTGAGGTGGAATCTTTATAAAAAAATCATTCATGAATTCTACTCATTTTCCCAGTGTCTTAAGCATCTTGTAAAAGTTTGCCATTGCTTACGCAATGACATTGCCACTTGGCAATGAATGTACATACATTCACTACTTGCTTGACTTGAGCAATCACTTCGATAACATAATGGCTTTTCTTTTCTATATTAGAGCTTAATATTTTGAAAAGAAAAAAAAAACGCGAAGTACACCAGGCCGACCTGTTGATATTCGGCCATGTTTGATCTGATAATAAAATGATACGCTTAATTAACAGGAAACAAAAATGCAAAAAATACAATGCTGCATCGTTGAAGAGAAACTAAAGCATTTAGATTCTATATGCTCGCTGCAGTAAATCAACCTCGTTGTCAACGGCAACTGAAACTGTAGCAGTAATAACAACAAAATAAACACTTCATTTTTTGTGATGACAACGATGTTGCTAGGGATTCTTTCCAAGGTCTTTCTTTATTTACGTATCTTTATTTATTTCACCAGAATTTTTATTTAATTATCATTCAATGTATTGATTTGCTTCTTTCTTTTTATTTATTTTATCGTAAAAATTTTTCTTTCTTCCTTTTGTTTAATTTTTAATTTCAAATTTCTTTCGGTCTTTCTTTTGTACACTTAAATGTTTTACTATGTTTCCTTCTTTTTTATTTAATTTTTAATTTTAATTTCCTTACATTCATTCTTTTCTTTATTCTTTCTCATTTCGTATCCTTAAATAATTTAATTTATCCCTCTTTCTTTTTTTTTTATTTTAAATATTTTTCTTTCTTTCTTTCTTTCTTTCTTTCTTTCTTTCTTTCTTTAATTTATTTTCTTTCAATTCCTTTATTTTCTTAAGTCTTTTTTATTCGTATTTAATTTTTTCTTATTTATTTAATCTTAATATCTTTCTGTCTTTCTTATTTATTTGATTTTTCATTTTAAATTTCTTTCTTTCTTTCTTTCTCTGTTTTGTTCTTAAATAGTTTTCTTCATCATTCTTTCTTATCTAATTTATAAATTTTGATTTCTGTCTTTTTTCTTTGTTATTTTTCTTACTTAATTTAATATTCGTAATGTCCCTTTTTGATTTTTTCTTTCTTTAATTATTTTTTTAGGTACGAAATTCAGCTATCTGATTACTTTTTATTTACGATAACAATTTAAGAAAAAGTAAAGAAATAGTTTAAAATCGTTGAGAAGACAACAGGAAATCATTTCATTACTTAAAAAAAAATGACAAAAACTGAAACTGCAGATCCATGAAGAAACATCATGAAGAAACATGGCATTTTAGAGGAGAAGGGCGGTGTACTAATAGACTTATAACAAAAGAATCCGAAATAACATAGTATCATTTCTATTATATTAATCGAAGTTCTTGTGAAAAATAACGGAATGGTTTCACATTACCTTTTCCACAATTTTGAATTGAGAATTTTCCCTCTCTTAAATGGCTGCTAACTGGAAAGGCAAGTCTACACTTTAATTTAACCCATATCTAAGGGATAATTTATACCGCCTCCAATTCTACAGAATGGGTCCATGTTGGAACTCAGCTGATTCCACTTATTCTTCTGCTATGTGCCTTTGCTCTAGATTTTAGATTAAAATTTTCGTTTTGTAGCAGTATGCACTGTTCGGAAAAACTACCCTAGCACAACCTGTTCCATCTTCAATTTCCTTACAAGAAAGAAAGAAAAGGGGGAGTCGGAGAGGAAAATGACAAAGAAAGCGACTTCTTCTTCTATGTGCCTTGACCTTTCAGGACGTAGGCGATCATGGACTTCCACGTCTCCCTATCCCTGGTGACTCTTAGCACACAACCCCTGTTCTGTCATCCACCTGCTCGGGCCATCCAAATATGTTATCCGTTGCTTTCCTCTGTCTCTTTTTCCCTGTATCTAGCTTGTTAGTATCAGGTTCTCCAAACCCTCCTTCCTCATTGCATGTCCCAGGAACTTCAGTTGTCTCTTCCTGATGCTCAATATTAATTTCCTTTTCGTTTCCATTCTTTCCAAAACCTCATCATTGCTGGCATACTCGGTCCATGATATCCGTAGCATCCTAGTAGTTTGCTATAAATACAACTGAAATGAAAATTAAATGAAAACTAACCAAAAATGAATAATCTGTATGGTTTTTATTCATGTTACCTAAAAATATATATGTTAAAATGACCTGATATTATTATCATAAAATGAAAAAAGAAAAAATATTGATTTCTTGGTAAATTTTAACATACATACCCACAAAAAAACATATGTCAAAGGGGCAGTTTTTTTCTTGACATTGTCTTTACTGTATACACTTTTGACTCCCTCGGCAATTTCTATTATCTTATTATCTTTCCCCAGTTACACCATGCAACCACCGTTCTGTCATCCACCTGATCAGGCCCTGCAAATATGTTATCTGCTGCTTTCCTCTGTCTCTTTTTTCCTCCATCTGGCCTGTCAGTATCAGGTTCTCCAAGCTCTCCTTCCTTATTGCATGTCCCAGGAACTTCAGTTGTCTCTTCCTGATGCTCAGTATTAATTTCCTTTTCGTTTCCATTCTTTCCAAAACCTCATCATTGCTGGCATACTCGGTCCATGTTATTCGCAGCATGGTTCTGTGGAACCACATTTCAGTTGTTTCAAGTTTTTCCTTCATCTTTGATGATATTGTCCAGCATTCACTGCCATATTCTTTGTTTCTAGCAAAATTTTGCTGTCGCTTAATACTCAATTCAGCTTCTAGAACGCAAACTTCGCCATGCCAATTCGCCTTCAGATCTCTGTGTAGCACTTTCCATCTTCTGTTAGAACACTTCCTAGGTATTGAAATTTTTGTACCTGCTTGACTTTAGTATCCTCTACCTGTATTTGGCGATTGGGGCTGCTCTTTTTACCGATGCTTATAACCGTTACCGTACAAGCAATTGGGATCAGATCGCTAAGTACAACCAGTCTCTTATTTCATGTAAGCGGTGCGTGATATGTATCGTTAGGCCGGCCCCATCTAGTTTATGACATTCTTGACAGTATCTATGATGACGCTACAGCTATTTACTCAGGTCTTAATAGCAAGTCTCATCGGTCTGATAACGTCAAATTGGCAGCTGATCTCAAATATGACCTACAATCTGTTGTTAACTGGGGCAAGGAGTGGATTGATAATGTTAACGTCTCAAAAAACAAAACTACTCTCTTTTAATAATCTGAGAGAAATCTTTTTTGCCTTAAATCAACATAGTTGATGCTAACCTCTAAGAGAGAGACTCGTTGCGCCTTCTACGTTTGTAGATGACTTGAAGTATTAAGTGTACACTGAAATAATTTCTAAGCCCGCAGCTAGAAAGTTCACTATGCCATGCTAGACCACTTTACTCGCCAGTTGCATATTTTTAAGACGACCATTCGTCCTTGCTTTGAATATTGTTGCCGGTCTTGCTGCCCTTGCTATATCCTGGCATGTTGGCTTCAGTCCCTTTTCCACTCGCATAATGTAGCTTTCTTATGGTTCTTCTATAAATACTTTCATAATAATTGTTCTAATGAAGCTTCCTCCATAGTATCTCGACTTTATGAATTTAAGTGCACTACTAGATAAATGGTGGATATCGGCTCGGAACGAGAAACCGGGGAGCCGAGTTCGAATTCCAGCTGAATCCATTGTATTCACTTACGTGCAAATACCCTTGGGAAAGATATTAATCCATCTCTTCCTTCCAGTTATGGGTTAAATAGCAGGACAGATTGGGTTCTATAGCCTTGGTCGGCAACCAGTCTACCGCAGAAAGCAATGGCAACCTACTGCGGGATAATCTTCTGCCCAGTCAGTCATGTCTCTTTCGAGACATGATCGCCCAAGCGTGTTTCAAGTATGGCACTTAACTGACTGACTGACTGACTAGATAAATGGCAAGGTCTCATCATCTTATAGTTAAAATGGCTACATATAACCATAGGTTTTACGCTAGCATTTACTACTATCGCAATTGTGGAACTCTCTTCTTGGTTCTTGCCTCCCAGTCAACATTGATATCTGTTGTAGGACCCATACTCACCTCAACATGGACTCACCCACTGCTATATGTGTGATAGCAATAAGGAAAAAACAGACAGTAGCACTGTGCGCATGCTACTATGAAACTGTCAGCTCTCGGCCTTCGGGCAGAGAGCACTAACCCAGTCGTGGTTCCGCCGAAGGGTAGAATCACGACTGGGAAAAGATAGACAGATATTTTTGGCAGAGCTCTATGGCCTGGAAGACCCACATTAAAAAGATCTTGTGTCACATTTCGCCTTAAGTGGGAAGGTGACTAAATACAGTAGCACTGTGCGCATGACCGCAGTCGATTACCAAGGATTATACTGGATTCGTAAGCTCTTCTTACTGTACCTTCTTCTTGGTAACCTTTCCTGTAAACAGATCTTTCTTTAATCTACAACTCGTGTTCTGTGTTATATTTCCGTGGACCCACTTTTGGCTCCATATCAATATCCAAAAATGAAAATGCAATATTAATCGTTATTTTCTGTCTTCTTAATTCTTATTTTTTTGTCCTGCTGCTTAATAGTATTTTTTTCTCTTGATCCATAACACTAAGTAACCTCTTGCGTCCTAGTGGCTTTATTACCTTGCTTGGGGTGAAATTATCTTAAAAATTTAACTGGAGAGGTGCGGCCGTTCAAATGTCATATAAGGCGGTTAGACCTGTTTATATGGAGCCGTTACAGAGTGCTTTCCCGTATAATCGTTCCCGGTCACCGCAAAGATGATAGCTGCTCACCGGAGGGCTGCTCTGGCAGGATTAAGTTTTGCCGCGAATTTGTTGGGGGAACGAAAGACATTCTTCAACTACTCTGAGTAATCAGATAACTGATGCCGCATATTAGAGGACTCAACCGACCGATACGAAACTAACTGACCAAATCTTTGTATAGGTAAAGGTAATTTTCCGTCTTATTTATCGGGTGTCACCTAAATTCGCATCGCCTCCACATGGTGGCAACGGCAGCTTGCTGACGGCCAAGTAAGCGCGCCGCTATCATGTGCTAGTGGGTAGTGGGTTGTGTGTGAGTTTGAGTGAACGGATGTCAGAATAAGAGCAAAGGTGGATGGTAAAAGGTAAATAATTACTGAAAGGAGAAAAAGAAAGTAAGTTGTGGGTAGTCATGATCCTCGCCACATCTTGAAAAGTTAGAAGATTTACCTATTTTCTTTATCTGTTTATTGTCTTTTTTTCCTTCCGTTTTTTCTTTTATTTTTATTTTTATTTTTCTTCTTTCTTATCTCCTGCCGGCATTTCATTTTGCTTTTTATCTCCTCTTACGCTGAAGAGAGTGACAAGAAAGGACTCCAAATAAACTGCAAGAAAACCGAATACATATTCATCAGCGAAAAGAGCAGCCCAAAATGCCAAATACAGGTGGGGGATACTAAAATCAAGACGGTAAGTGCTACACAGAAATCCGAAGGTGAATTGGCATGGCGAAGGTCGCGTTTTAGAAGCTGAATAGAGTATAAGAGACAGGAAAATTTTGTTAGAAACAAAAAAGAGAGGACTGAATTGCTATGTGATGTCAGTTCTTCAATAGGGCAGTGAATGCTGGACAATATCATCAAAGATGAAGAAAAAACTTGAGGCAACTGAAATGCGGTTCCACAGAAGGATGCTGCGAATATCATGGATTGAGCATGTGAGCAATGATTAGGTTTTGGAAAGAATAGAAACGAAAAGTAAATTAATATTGTGCATCAGGAAGAGACAACTGAAGTTCCTGGGACATGCAATGAGGAAGGAGGGTTTGAAGAACCTGATACTAACGGGCCAGATAGAGGGAAAAAGAGACAGGGGAAAACAGCGGATAACATATTTAGAGGGCCTGAGCAGGGGGATGACAGAACGGGGGTTGCGAGATGTTACAGGAGAAAGTGTGCTAAGAGCCACCTGGGATAGAAAGACGTGGAAGTCCATGATCGCCTACGTCCTGAAAGTACAAGGCACATAGGAGAAGTCGCTTTCTTTGTCATTTTTTCCTTAGATTACCCCTTTTCTTTCTTTCTTGTAAGGAAATTGAACATGGAACAGGTTGTGCTAGGGTAACTTTTCCCGACACTGCATTCTGCTACAAAACGAAAATTTTAATCTAAAATCTAGGGTCATGTTTATGACACGTTGGCTCTCACACAACACTGCGGAGGGTCGTAGTGCTATGTTGGCAAGAATCACACGACCCTCTGGTAGTTAGTTTTCTAATTTCTTTTCTATGAGAGTTATCGTGAATATGATACTATTATTGGTTGCCTATGAGATAATGATAAACCAAACCCACATTTTTCCATAAAAATTTAATAATTTTAAATAAAGAAAATGAGAGTTAAGGCAATGTAATATTTCCCAACTATGCACAAGTGGTTTGTGTGAGACTCTTGGTTGTAAAATGAACTCAAGGGCCGAACAACGCGGGTTAGGTGTAATAAATACTACCTATGATATCCTTGCCTGATTTATGAAAAAATATTAAAACATAAATTGGTTTGTACTAAAATTAATTAAGATATAGTGTTGGGACCCTGAGACAACAAGGGAAGGAATGCCTGGGAGTTAACTAATTTTAGACAGACTTTTATATAGATGCTGTTCATGGCACTAAAGTCATTCAGAAATATTGAGATATCGGCTTTATTCGTCCACTTTCTCAGCTCGAAGATTAAGAAATGTTTTCAAATGAGTAAAGTCGGGGATATTAAAATCAAACAGGTACAAAAATTTAAGTACCTTGGAAGTGTCCTAACTTGCCCCTGGCTTTGGGGCTGGGGTCAAAATTACCTTTTTAAGACCAGTTTAGATCGGTTTTGAACCTATCCACCGCGGTGGATAGGTAATGTTTTGACCAGTACCTCTGCGTACGCGCTCAAGTTCCCCACATTAAAAATACCTTGTGTCACATCTCTCTCAAGTGGGGGGAGAAGAGTAAATATCCCTTGGAAGTGTCCTAACAGAGAACGGAAAGCGCGACACTGAGATCCAAAGGAGTATTGGCGTGGCCAATGATGCATTGCAGAAGCTGAATATTGAGAGGAATATTTCGCTGGAAACAAGAAGAGAGTACTGGATTGTTATGTGATGCCTGTTCTTGAATATGTTAGCGAATACTGGACAATCTCATCAAAGATAAAGGAAAGATTTTAAGTAACCGAAATGTGATCCCACAGAAGGATGCTGAGGATACCATGAACAGAACAAGTAAGCAAAGACAAGGTTTTGGAGAGGATAGAAACGAAAAGGAAAATGATACTCAACATCAGAAAAAGACAGCTAAATTTTCAGGGACATGTAGTAAGGAAAGAAGACTTGGAGAGTCTGATGCTCATGGGATGGATAGAGGGTAGAAGAGACAAGGGAAAGCAAAGCATGACTTACTTTATGGTCTTGAGCAGATGGATGGCGGAACAGTGGTTGAGCTGGATAACGGGAGAAAGATTGTTAATAGCTATAAAGGATAGGGTCACAAAGAAGAAGTGTACAGGTTTCAATGAAGATTATTATTGCTCGAACTGGACTGTAGACTGGCGCTACATAATCACCAGTAAAGAGCGATATTAATTAACAGAAACGGCATCACTAGATGACTTTCAACAACAGCAATAAAAATGGATATCATATGTAACTCGAAGTGAGAATCCTTTCTACTATAATAAAGACTGTTTTGTATATTTCTATCTTGTCACCCTCATGGAGAGAGAAACATTAGCAAAGTCAGTTCAGTTCATTCTCTTTACTACCAAACTTACTACCAGTTATGAAATCTCTTGCCGCGTGTTTGCTCTTTAACAGTGTCTTTTTATTTTTTGCAAGAGTTATGCCGCTGAGTAGTGGAGATTATATATATATCCTTTACATCATAATAGAGACAGTTGTGCATTTATTGTCTGCTTACTTTTTTAAAATAAGCAGACACAACGTTTGTAATTTATTTCATCTGACATGTCTAAAAGAAAATTTACTGCCTAAACACACACATACATTATATATATATATGCACAAATACTCACAAAACTTCGAAGTTGGCATGAATCTGCTCAGTTAAAGTGATAGACTCATTGTGCTTATCAGTTGTCTACTTCTACCTCGATATTGAGCACTTCACGCTAAAAAATACTTGCGAAAATATATTTTATCAGTAAACCCACTGAAAAACAACAACCTTGGCGCTAAACATTATCACAACTAAACAATATATATATATATAATTCCTTCCTGTCAGGTCCAGAGGCTTGGATTATTATTATTCTTTATGTTTGAATGTGAGATACTTAATAGTAGGTACATCATTATATATATTGCCTCATTTTATAAGGTATATCGATATAAATGTTTTGTAGTTATTTTCGACGGCACGGACCCACTCGTAATGACATAATCAAGCTAGTAACGTTCAACACGACTTTAAAACTAAATGTTAAGAACGAAGCCCTTATCAATACTAGAAATAAAACGATTACTGATACTCGACTTGAGAAAACTGTTTCCTTGGGGATTTTTTTAAAGGAAATATTTTTGAAATTTCAACATTTGTTGCCCAGTCAATGAATATCAATTTTTCCATATGAGGAAATGGCTAATATTAATACTATCATTGCATTTTCTTTTCTCGCTATCACCTTTTCTCCTCTTCTCTACTTTCTACTCTCGGTATTGTTGTTAGGAGTTTGATTTATTTTAAAATATAACACGTAGTGACAACAATCGAAGTTTCGTCATTGTTGTGATGGAAACAATGTAAATCGTTCTATTCGGCGAAGGTCTAGGCGGCAACCATTTGAATAAATAAATATGCAAATAGGTTAATTTCTGCACTTATACGACCCACTTTGTGCATGTTAGGTGTGTGTGTTTTAATTTTTTTTTTTTTTTTCCTGTGTGCATTACCTTTCGTGTCTATCTACAAGAGAGAGTACAGGAGATCAACAACTCATTGTCATGGTCAACATCGCCAGATTAACCCAGCAACCCTGAGTTTTCGCTTTTCTAACGACTGACGCGCTATATCTCAATGACGTAGCCTTCAGAGGGGTCTGGGCGGATTTGCCCGACTGTCATCGTTGTGAACATAGTTTAGAGGAAACGGCTTCGCATGCCTTCTACCATTGTTCTCAAGTGGACCCATTTTGGCATTATGTCAACGAGTTGACGGCTCGTATCAATCCCGAACATCTTGTGTCTATCGATCTCGTATACGCTTGAGACAATGTGCAGCCCTCGAATTCCGGAGTAAAATAAATTGGATTTTTCACATTGCCAACAGTGGTAAGTATGGTAATTTGGATGTCACAAATGAAGAGAATCTCACCAGGTTCTGATTGGATTCTTTAAGCATCAACTCAAGATGATCAGAACTGATAGAAAGCGTTTGTTATAGACAGATTTCAGCAAAAGGGGGGAAAATGTAGAGAGCTTGGTTCATGAGAAAGAGGCCAGCATTTCGACTGAGTCATTCTTTGATTTTGTTACTCCAATATTCATTTTATCCTTCCCTCTCTTTTAGTGAATGTGCGTTTTGATTCTGTCTAATGACAGAATTCAGCGTCACTTGTATATTTTGTGTGGTGGATTAGTCCTACTAACATCAATTATTTTTTAGTTTGAATATTTTTAATTATTTATGATAACAACTTTAGTATCTAGTATTGATAAAATTTTATTTCCTAATCTTTTGCTTAAGGTAGTATGGAATGTCAACATCTTGATTATATCATTATTTTTCTTTCTAGTTACGTGTGCAATACATTTTAGTTGTTTCTGCTGTTGGAAGTCTTTAAGTGATGTAATGCTTATTATTTGATCAAATTCTTTGCTTGTGATTCTGCAGCACTAGATCTGATGAAATTTTGTCGTCTTAAAAAACTTAGATGGTTCATTCACTTGAAAAATTGGTCTGAGAAAATGGCTGTATATAGCTGATAATTTAGACATGTCTGAACAGGTTAGATGCCATGCATGACATCCACCCGAGATTCTAGATCTGACAAAGCTATTTCAGAGCATGATTCTAGTATTCAGGTTAATATTTTGGCTTTGTAGCACATTGCGTTGTTGGCTGAATCCAACACTAACGTAGTCTATCCTGTGTTCAATTTGCTTAAATCCTTCACTAAAGTTGTCGTAATTAACTGCTCCATACCCCAAGGTTTCGAGTTTATTTCACAGTTCTTAATGTTTGTGATGAATTCAGGCTATACGCAATTATTCCAGTTATTTCATTCATACGTTTTATTTTTTGTTATTTTTTTTAAAAAATGAGGTTCACTCTGTAAAAAGCCCAAGAGCAACTCGACGTAGAGGGTTACAAAGTAGGAGGTACAGCTTATGGGAATATGTGTGAAACACAACGGTTAACCCTAGACTTGAACAAGTTAAGCCTGTAGTAATCGGGGAAAGATATTCTTGGGAGTTAATTCAACCGAGCAGAGTTTCACTGGAAAAATCTGCTCGAGTAGAACTCACTTCTCCTCAAGGGAATACAGAGGGAATGAGAAGGTTTTTTTTTACAATGTGAGGGGCATGGAGTAATAGTGGCTCGGATTGAGGAATCGAAGACTCAAGTTCGAATTCCAGTCGGATTCATTACATTCACTTACGTGCTTTCCTTGAAATTTATGATTCCATCTCTTCTTCCCGAAGCTATGGGTAAAATAGCAGAACAGAATGGGTTCTATCGCCTTGGGTGGCATCCGGTCTAGAAATTCAAACCAGCCTGAAGAGGGTTGGGCTCCGTCAGGCTGTTGTGCTCAAAGAAACACAACTTCTACTGCGGCTGCTATACATGTGGTGCCCTGACGACTATTATGAATCACGGGATATCTGGATTTGGCGGACGTCAGAAATGTAATTCGTTTGGGCACTTTCCAAAGAAGTAGCGAAATTATGTCATTGTTTTCCTTTCTAGTTACGTGTGCTAAACATTGTAGTTGTCGCTGCTGTTGGAAGTCTTCAAATTATGTATTTTTTTGTTATTTCATCAAATTCTTTGCTTGTGATTATGCAGCGTCATCTCTGACGAAATGTTGTTTTAATACTTGTGATGCAGTGGATATCGGCTCGGAACGAGAAATCGGGGTGCCGAGTTCGAATTGCAGTTGAAGTCATTGCATTCACTTACGTGCAAATACCCATGGAAAAAGTATTATTCCGTCTCTTCCCTCCAGTTATGGATTAAATAACAGAACAGGATGGGTTCTATAGCCTTGGCTGGTAACTAGTCTACTGTAGAAAGTAATGGCAACCTACTGCGGGATAATCTTCTGCCCAGTCAGTCATGTCTCGAAAGAGACATGATCGCCCAAGCGTGTATCATGTATGGCAATTAACTGACTGACTGACATCTTATCTGTAGGAGATTTTTTTCCGAAAGGTTTATCGTAAGTCCTACTTAGTGGAGGATGTTCATTTTTATTCTAATTATGACTACTCACGTCATCAACATAGATCCCCCAACTCATCATCACTACACTGGCCTCTGGAGGGAAATGTCCTAGTGTTTATCACATGAGCATTTGTTGTTATTGTTGCTTTAACCTGCTGAATGGCGGCTGAAGTATTGGTGAAGTTGCTAAAAACAGAGGAGGAAGAATCCCCGTGAGGTAAATGTACTTCTTTTGACAATAAAAAATAATGCAAAAAAAAATGCAAAACAGGTCTTATGCCACCGCAGAGTCCAAACAATTGCTCTCACCTGTTCATCCACGTTTCTTAATCACACGTGAACGACTTCGCCTGGCTCTTCAAAGGTCACCGTAACATTATCTAACCCCATCATGAGGGGGACATTAACGTCTAGATATGACAAAAATACGTACCGTAGGCAAGCATATGGGTAAAGAGAGGTAGGGTGTGTGATTAAAATGACGTCATCAAAGAAGTAACCAATCACTGAAGCAATTATAAATCTCTGAAAATAAATAATATGAGAATTGCTTTCTAATGCAAATTTTCTTAACTTCCTCCTTGGTTGCAGAGTTTGCAGTAGTGCTAACCTTCAGCAGATGGTGATCATGGCTCTCCGCAACTTCTAAACCTTTGTAGCTCTTAGCAATATTTTTATTTTTACTACCATACTCCCTGTTCTAGCATCCATTTTATAAGCTTGATAAAAACTTACTGTTTTCTTTTTTATTCCCTTGCCTTCAATATGACATGTGAGTGTCAAGTTTACCAACGACTGAAATGGATAGCAAGTACAATTACAATATAAAATCCTCTCTACTATAAGAAAAGCCGTTGTATATTTATTTGTATATATAGGATGCTCCATTAAGATGGATTGAAGTTAGCAGTGAATAAAACAGTGGTATTGGCAAAAGTTTATTGATTTTACTATTGATCATGGCAATTATGTGTGAAAAATAATATCGCCCAAATATCCGGCAAGGCTTCGGCCGCACACCTGCACTCGATGCACCTCGATTTCACCAATATGCCTTATTATCTCCTCATTCAGCTGTTGAATAGTTGGAATATAGACCTTACTTTTGAGATGACCCTCAAAGAAAGAAATCTAAAGGCCTCAAGTCGCACGATTGTAGTGGCCAATTGATATCACTGTTTCGGAAGATGATGCGACCTGGGAACTTCTCAATCAATAAAGTCAAATGAATTTCAGTTCGAACGTCGATTTTTTGTGATAGGGTTCAATAACTTAAGCACCTCATCATTGCTCGCATGCTCGGTTCATGATATCCGCAGCATCCTTCTCTAGAACCACATTTCCGCTTTTGAAATCGATTGAGATAGGGAAGTGAGGATTGTGCAGCTCCGGACAATATGTGCAGCAATACTCCGTTCTATGTTTTTTTTTTTTTTTTTTCTAATAAAAATAGAACACGTCGAGCTGAGCCAGGATCTTTCTGGAGTGGTACAGGATGCTGGTCATTTTCGCAATGTCGTTAGCGAGTATCGTATCTACGAGTTCCACTTAGGGGTTTGGGTATAAAAAAAACGCTCCAGTATTCATTTTACCTGGAGAAAACAGTCACGATGGACGGTGCATGTTCTCAAGAATGCTTCATGCTTGTAACGTCAGTTCGTTCTGAAATCCAGACTTCAAGTGAAACACAAATGCATAGTCCATTGCCAAAGAAACCTTTAAAATATCGGCCCACACTTCTGCGCCGGAAAAAAAGAAAATCCGAAGAAGGATCTGCAATGTAATCGGTCATTACTAGAAATCTCAATCTCAGTCACTTTCTTGCCGACGTGCCGTGGCTTCCCTCTGCCTTTTCGACAAATATTTTCATGGCAACTACTCTGATAAGCTTTTTTCATCGGTGTCCCAACTACATGAACTTAAACGTGCTGCTAGATTGGCATCTAGGTCCCACCCGTTTACTGTTGAAGTAGCTAATTGAAACCGCCACTTTTACTCCAAAAGTTTATTTTCTCACTGTTCACGCCTGTGGAAATCTATTCCGTTGACTTTCTTCCTTGATAACCAGAATCTTCAAAAATTTAACTGCAACGTCGACCGCAATATTTTGTCTTCTTGAATCCCGTTCATCTTTTGTCCGTCCTTCAAACCTGCCCATTCTCAGCCTTCTCTTTCACTTTCACTCCCTGTAAACCCCTGCGTACTAGTTTGGTGTGAAATGATAAAGGATAATAACCTGTTTTTTTCTGTCATTACAAGAATCAGATTAGACCAGAAATAAAATCTTGCTGGGTTGGAGATGATCGATCTTTACTTTCTAGCTTAGACATTGTTCAGAATAGTTTTTCGCAGTCCCGCCCGTGGAAGAAGATTAATTATATTCCACTCTTCATCATATTTCCCACAAACACAACGTTGCAAGCCCATCATTACTCTATCGCTATTTCCATAGCAAATGTTCAGATTAGTTCTACAAGTTCAGATGTTTACAACTATGACACACCATGATTATTTCCATAAAATCATATCATCTTCATTTCCTGCATATTCCAATCTTAAGGAGGATATTCTATTCACATTTTTCCCCAATAACTGCTACTTTGTGAAACAAACAACTACGTGGATGTTTTTCTGGTCACTACTATCACTACTATCTTTACCAGGATGTGCGTTGTGGTACAGTGGATATCGGCTCGGAACGAGAAACCGGGGAGCCGAGTTCGAATTCTAGTTGAATCCATTGTATTCACTTACTCGCAAATACCCTTGGGAAAGGTATTAATCCGTCTCTTCCTTCCAGTTATGAGTTAAATAGCAGGACAGATTGGGTTCTATAGCCTTGGTCGTCAACCAGTCTACCGCAGAAAGCAATGGCAACCTACTGCGGGATAATCCTCTGCCCAGTCAGTCATGTCTCTTTCGAGACATGATCGTTTAAGCGTGTATCACGTATAACACTTAACTGGCTATTTTTACCACGTCAAATCAAGAGCCAGTCGTTATCTACCAAAATAATCCTCACTTCCTATCCGCTCTTCTTAAATTCATATAGCACTTTGAGTGACTCTTGAGCATTATATCATGGCTTCTGCTCCAATGAATTTGGGTCACTAGTGCCCCCTCCACTAGAATTTACTCATGCAACCAGACTCGCAACAAAGTTCACCCTTTTACAGTTAAATCAACCAAATGCAATCGACAATTCTACTTCAATAGCTTCTTTTCTCGCACTTTCCGCCTGTGGAACTCACTTCCGTATACTTACTTTCCTTACGGTTTCAACCTCCAGGAATTTAAATGCAATGTCAATTGTCATCTCTTATCCACTTAACTCCAGTCATTTCTACATCGCCCCATGTATCTTGTTCTTTTCTTTTCTCTCTACCTTCACAACTGTTTTCACTCCTGTGTCCACACCCTTCTCTTGCCCTTTCTCTGACACCTCCCTGTAACTGGTTAATCTTTCTCTTCACTCTCCTTCAGCCTAAAACTTTAACTCTTTTAGGTAGCCCCCTGCACATCAGTGGCGGTACCCCCTTGCTTGGGGTGAAACGATTAAAACAAAATATTGGGCAAACTTTAGAAAATAGATAAATAAGTGATAAATAAAAAACAAAAAACGTTGTGGTTGTTTGTGTTCAGTCAGCTCCTAGAAATGGAATGAATCTTCATCCTTGAGCTATGTCTTATCGAAAGAAAATACATCTTGTTACTGGCATTTCACTATGATATTGAATTGCTGAAGACCTCCTATCAATTTCTCTAATCCAGATTGCAGTAACAATGAGACGCATATTTCCGTCTAATACGCTGCTATTAATTATTACTATGTAACACCCCAACAGACGGTCCGAACAATTGATGTGATGTTTGCCGGGAGTTTGTTGAAAATGTCGGAGCCTCAAGCTGGGGGTACAAGATTGAACTATAAGGAACGAACTTCCATAACTTGGATGAGTTGAAAGGATGCTTTATTTCGTTTAGAGTTAGCCTTGGGGCAGGCGAATGTGACACACAGCTCTAACTCTAATTAATGGAGATCAACAAATCCGAACTGACCGAAACAAGACGAACGGAGGTTCACTTCACTCAACTGACTGACTGACTTAACTGACTCTCTCACTCTACTCTACTCTACTCATCTGACTCGGAAAAAATTACCTGAATTTATTTAAAATTGATCCAGAAATCCGGAAATGCTTTAGACCACCGGTGATAAACATTGGCGACTGTAAGTCTGAAATTTCAGTTTTTGTTTTTTATCTTAATAAAGCTTCCGACGGAAAATTCTTAATGTGTGGTCAAGATACAGTAAAAGACAGCTTTTGACCTGGTCATTCGAAAACCCACCTCCTGAACTTTATCTCCTGAACTTATCTCTTTATAACATTAAATCACTGAGTCAAATATTTACCGGAGGAGTGGTAGGATTTAAAACAGTAATCGGATACCCTTGTTCTCTTCCACAATTTTCCTCATAAAAGAAAAAGCGTTTATTTATTTATTTTTTCCTCTTCTTTTTCACTTTTGTTAAATATGTTTTTAAACTATTTTCTATTCTTAACCATTTTCTATTTTAATCTATTATAATAAAATACATATTTTACAAAGCAAATTAATATACGCCTAATTATCGTGTCACAACTGTTAGATTCTGTTGGCCAGTGAATACGATGATTAGAGATATGTAAGACAAGTACAAGAGGTGTCCAGGTCTTCAATACTTGCTATTTATATCATTAGTAAAGACAGTGGGATTTAATTTCCCAAAGGTTTTGTAGCCCCTGGGAGGTTTCTCAGATGGAAATCGGAAATAATCCGGGTAGTTGCTATAGCCATTATTAGTTGGATAACAAGCTAACTTTCGATTCCTAGGCGTCTAACTGGACATACAGACAAGGAATAATGATTATTTTTTTCCCCTTTCTTCAACCATTCGTTCTCATGATTCATGACACAAGTATATGTCTTTGAAATTTGTTGATACTGTCCAGACATTGTTCGTAAAACGCACATCTGACATCTTTCGAAAATAATTGCATCATAAACATTGTAATTCCTGGGTGCGTGTCGTCATGACCTCAAGTTTTATGGGAACTGCTACCCCCAACAACATCCATTGTTATGGCTTGTTTCTTTTTATCCCTTATATTTGTTAGTAATTTTGTTATTTCTATCAACATTATGATTATCATTTTCATCATATTAGACTTCTGCTATGGTCACATTACCTACCAAGTCTGCAGAAAGACCTAAGGCAGGTAGTGTTGTTATGGCTACATTTCATTTGTTTTTCTACCCACTCCCATAACATCACTAATGGTACATGGGCAAAGTTCTTAATGTGTGGCCTGTACCTATCAAGACAATTTTTTGTATGTCTCTCAAGCCAGGATTTGTAGGAATTCTTTCAATGTGTTGTTTTGTTCCTTTTTTAACATTCCAAACGAAACTACCATCACTGATACTATTCTTGTATTATTATTGTCTTTTTTCATCATATTTCGATTTCTGCTATGGTCGCACTACCTACCAAGTCTGCGGGAAGACCTAAAGCAGGTCGTGGTGTGTCGTTATGGCTCCATTTCATGTTTTTTCCATCTCCCCTATCATCCCTAGGGTTACATAGACAAAGTTTTCCTTAGTTTGAGGGCTGTACTTAACAAGACAATTTTTTGTATATCTCTTAAGCTTGGGTTTCCAGGGATTTTTTCAGTGTGTTGTTTTGTTCCTTTTTTATCATTCCAAGTGCACCTACTATCACTGGCACGACTCTTGTTTTCAATTTCCACATTTTTTCGATTTCAATTTCAATTTATTATTATTATTATTTATTATTTTATTTATTATTATTATTTATTTTATTATTATTATTATTATTATTATTATTATTATTATTATTATTATTAAAATCGTTTTAGCTTCTCAACCTTTCTTTTATCATTAATATTATCACATTAATTATTATCAACATTATAACTAGTTTTGATTTTATAGCTTTCGTTGACTTTATTCTTTTTATTAATATTATTTATTTATTATAATAATAACTATTATTATATGATTACATATTAACGTAATCTGGTTTTAGGAGAAAATTTATAATTAGTTGTGCAGTTTTTTGCCTAATATTTGAGGAAGAGTAAGATTAAATATAGAATTTGTACGTTGCACATCAAAAATAGAAATTAAAAATAGAATGCTGCTAATGGTCATGGTAGTATTAGCCTTTCCCTAATCAAGAAACATTTGTCATTCATTGACCATGTAGTCAGTGATACCGCCGGTTAAAATTTATAAGATCTTTGTGGTAAAAGAATTTTTCAAGAAAATAGGTTTCTCAAATCCTGTGGCTGTTATCGCTCTTTTTAATACTGATTGGGGTTTCCTTCCTAGCCTTGTATTTGAAGTAGTGGCGAAAGTCAACATCTCGATTATGTCTTTATTTTCTCTTCGAGTTAAATGTAATATCCATTTTTAAATTATTTGCTTTATGTTTTTTGCTATAGTCTTTTGTTTATAATCCTTTATTTCTAATTCACATAGTTCCAAGAAGGAGGGTTTTCGCCAAGACCCATAGGTTCCATTTGTTGGAAGCCACTTTTAACCATTATTTGGTGAAATCATTTCCATACAGCTGACAGTTTAGATATTTCTGGACAGGCTTAGTCCCATATATTATATCTAAACTTATTTATAAATGGAATTTTGTCTCTGTATGTGTGTCTGTGTGTGTCCGTTACCTATAGACTCCGAAACGGCTGAACCGAGTTTCTTGAAAATTTACACAGTTGTACTATAAGCGTCTGCGAGTGTTCTTAGCTAGGTTTTGTGTCGAGATATCCACGATAAATATAAAAAATCGATAATCGAAAAAATCGGGTTATAGAAGGAATGGTCCGATTTTAATCAAATTTGTTACACTCCTAGACAAAAACATAAGAAACGATATTCAGAAGTTTCAAGGTTGCAGTTTTTACAATAGTGCAGAAAATTGATAATATATATATATAAAAGGCAAGATGTTTGTTTGTGTGTCTGTTTATCTGCCTGTATGTCTGTATTTTTTTTTAGTCCTTTTATTTTAGTTTTTGCTTCGTGTTTGGCTCTAAGTAGGTATAATTGTAGTTCTTAGTCTCAGCCATGATACCATTTAATCAGAGGACTTATTTAGCCTTCAAAATTCAGTTTACGTCGAAAAACAACTTATTTGATATCGATACCAGGAAATCAAAATTCGATTTACATCAATTTTGTTTTCTTTCAGTCTACGGTTTTGCTTTAACTGGAAATAACTATTGCTTTTTAGTCTTTTGTGCCAACTTCCAAATAGTCTGGGCTCCAGGACCATGGATTAGTTTTAAAGCTTTCATTACACCCGAGCAACGCCGGGCTATACTGCTAGTCATCAATAACTGGAAGAGGTTGAGCATATTTCTTCGTACTTTTGTTGAGTGCCCTAAAGTCTACACAGAATCTCTTACTGTCATCTTTCTTCTCCACTAAAGCTATTTGAAAACCCTACGGGCTATTAGACATCTCAATTACGCCTGCCTGTATCATTTTGTCGACTGCTGAATCGCCCATCTTTCTTTATTTGAGTGGTGTGCCATACGGCCTCTTTCTTATGGGCTCATGCCTTCAAGTATCGATACGCATCTCCACAGTATCAGTCCTGCCGAGATATTTGTTTCACTAATGAACAAGTCCCTATTTTTTTTCAGTACCCTCTCAATTTCGTGCTTGAATTCTTTCGGTGCACGTGTCTGTTCTAAATCTACATTGGAATTTTTATTTTTTTTTTGTCTATCGGGCATAGTAATTTCAGTAACGTTACTTGCCCTTCCGAATTTAGCAATTGAACACCCCCGCTTCAAGGTAACCGTTTGGTTAGTATTATTTATTATTAGCAACGGAAACCTACGAGACTTAGCAATTTTTATTATTGCATCGGCTACTGATATCCCGCTGAAATTGCTAATGTATCCGCTATTCAGCTGTTAAATTTCATATTCCTTGCCACTTTTCTAAACTTAATTTCTCTTATACATTGTGCAGATACTGCGGTTTTAATGTTATTTTTTGTGCTAACCTAATAATAGAAGAAATATGGACATCTTCTTCTAATGGTAAATATTTACTAGGGAGATGGTTAGATGGTTAGAACTCCTTGAAAATTAAAGGTTTATCAAAAGATCAACAGAAGGTGAAAGGTTGGATGTTGGAATGTGGAAGAGTAAAAATATTTCGTTTGTATGTTAAAGTAGAATTTTATTAACAGAACGGAATAACATGAATTTGTAGGCGTTAAATCTTCAAAGAGAAATAGTAGTAAGTGAATCCAGAGCTTGGTGTCGTAAGTAGCAGAATGTGTGTATGTGAAATGATTAACAGGTTACTAATAAAGTTTGTGTTCCTTTCCTTTTTTTATGGCAGGTGAGAAAGTGAAAAGGAAGGTAAAGCAATAAGATAAAATTGTACTTATCAAAGTTAATATTTAGGAGTCAGTTGAAGTATCTTGTTGTTGTTGTTGTTGTCGTCGTCGTCTTTACTCGCTGTGAGAATGGTGAGAAGAAGAGGTATAGGAAAATAGCACACGAGAAAGAAGGAGACCGAATGTGGAACGAGACCTTACGTCCTGGTCAGACTTAAAGTTTCTTTTGTCACATTTTAGCGTGTCGTCTCTCTGCTCCGATCTGACTGACTGATTCGACTTTCTTTCGTTCTTTTTGTACCGAAAGACCTTTTAACATAGGCTTGCTAATTTTTCTTATAGTTTTGCAAATCACTTCCTTTCATTGGTTAGAAAATTAATTTAACATCGGATCGCGAAATCTGACTTCGTTGTTTTCTTTCAGTACGGAGTCAATCCTTTTCCTATTTGTCAAAATTTAGATTTCACACGGAATTGTGAATTTTGTAAAAAGTGAAGAAGAGAAAAGAGTTGCTTTTAATTCCGTGTTCACTAAAAATATTCCTCCCCAATTCACAAGGCCCCAAAATCAAAATACATTTTCACCCCGTTTTACAACAACCTATCACGGCCGAGTATGACATTTCTATTAAGATTCTTCACAACGAAAAAATCATGAGGGTGGACTGATTTTTTATTTGAACTTGAAGGCGACAAAGACATTCAGCGTGTAATAGGGACCCATTAGCAGTTCGTAGTTTAACGTGCTTCTTTCGCAGTTCAAATCCCGCTCGAAATTTTTAAAAACCCCTACAACTTATGACCGATAATTCTGCGCCCATATCTGTCAGGGCTTGAGAGGTTCTACTTTTTATCTTACTAGAGACGGAATTGGCGCGCCCATATTACCAACTATGTGCGTAGGCACTATCTTGTTCCGCTCGATGGGCGTCTTACGAATAAACCTCTGACATTTCCCGGGACTCGTCGTTTACAAAATCTCTCCATATGACCTTGGCCACAATTCCAACACCAAATAACGCGCTGGCTTTTTTCCCCCGCTAGCAAATTTTATATTTTGCTCCATTATCATTTTCTTTTTTTACTGTTCTCTTTATACTTACGCTTCTTATTATTTTTGGGTGTGTGATACTACCGCAGTGTGGACTGCTGGCTGCCCTCAAGCCACGTCTTTGTCACGGCACCCAAATGTAAACACTGCACAGGGCGGACGCGCCTTACGCCAGATCCTGGTCGAAACGGCACCACATGTGACGCCTCAGCCTGGCTGGCCGTTTGTCTAATGTGACGCTCGTTCTCGCTGACGGTCGTGACGATCCCAGTTGTGACACTGCCACCCGGTCGTACGGTTGGTTTGGACGCTGTCGCTGGTCGGGATGATCCCGTCCGATGTTGTCACCACAAAAGCTGGGTTACAGGACATCTTTTGCAACAACGGGCCACTGTCCCACGTTGTGATTAGATCCCAGATGTCTAGTCTTGCAATCTTAATAGTCGTCCCTTTTAGCCAGTCCGGATACCGGTGTACACTTGTGGTTTGAAAAAAAAAACAATAAAAAATAAAGTTAATAAAATAAATGAACAAGCCGTACACGCCTGGAGAGCTACGTAGAATGTCTTTATATAAAGAAAAAACAATGTCTTTCTTTTCCCAAGAATACAGTTGTCGAAAATGATATTTACAACGGAGAGAGAAAGTTCGCCAAAAGCATCATAGCTTCTAATCGTTAAACGAAATGTTTTTTCTAAGTTTCATTAGCGTTGAAATAAACAAATCTCTTCAAATATTCGCCAAAGTCTCCTGTATTTCATTAAAAGTGTTTTCATTAATTCTCTATAATCAGGATTGTCAATTTTCCTATGTAACTTCTAAAACAGCAAAGTTCTTTCGGGTCCTTATCGGAGTTTGCCGAACGAAGATTCAGAATTTTCGATTTTCCCGTGATTAAAAATAAATAACAATAACGTTCTTTCGGGTTTCATGTCGATGGCGCATTATTCCAAATTAATTTCTTTGAGTTAACTTGCGGCAGGCTTCATTCGAAATTAACTCTTTAACCATAAGTTCCATAGTGGGCGACCAGCCGTGGATCATGGCTCCCCGGTTGGGCTATTTTTTCCCCAGTCGCTACATTTCGACTGATAGCAGCTCTAACTCAAAAACTGTCACCCAACTCGAAAAACTTTCACAGACTGACTTTTTCGTGTCGAGCATATATTTTTATAACCAAATTCGATCCTCTCTAGGGATCCGGCCGGCTCACAGTCTTCGGCCAATGAAAATCGGTCTCCGCCCACTCGATTGCCAACTCGAATCGAACTGAATCCAGGTCGGGTTATTTTGGACTGCTGTATTCAACAGTGTCCTTGGTCTCCGGGTGATCTTATCAAATCACTCTGACACTTGTTTTGTCTACACGTTTTCAGATTAGCGGAATCAGCATTTCAAATCAAAGAGAAATCTATATGAACATGAAAAGAATGGAAATTTATACAATCATGAAAGACGAGAAATGATTATTTTCCCAAAATAACTTTATCTTATGCTCCCGTGCTTTTAGAAGCACTTGATGGTACTAAAATTATTATTTTTTTCCTAAGCTCACATCACGTGAGCAATAAAACACTAATAACATCACAAATATCAATTTCTCTCTCTGTTGTTTTAAACCAACCAAAGGAAAGTATCCACGCGGGAGAAGGGAAAGTATCACCGTGGGAGATAGTGTCACAGGTGTAGCAGAACTTATATTTTCTATCGGTACCCGCTTCCGTGAATGTCAAATCTCCGTAAATTCGTCTTCATATTCCGAGCATGCATCGAGTCGAATATTTCATTTCAACTCAGGCAGAGCTTCTGATTAGCAGCTTCTGAGGTTTGTGGCGCGTCCTTTCTCACTCTTAGCCCTTTTATAAAGAATCCAAGTGATTGCTTTGCAACGACTTCATTCCTCCCGTCAACACCTATGTATGAACTATTTGCCAGGTGTACTACCCTCTGCATGTTTTTTTTTTTTTTTTTTTTTTATAAGCGTTTCACCCCGAGCAAGGCATGTCACTGCCACTACTGTGCAGGGGGCTACGTAGAGAGGAGAAAGGCTGGTTAAATATAGGACATAACAGAGGGTGGGTGATAGGCGGGTGAGGATACCGAGAATGAGGGTTGGGTAGATGAGAGTGTTGTGAGAATAGTTGGGAGTTAGTGTGATAGGAGGTGTCTATTGACCCTACATTTAAACACCTGGAGATTGTAACTGTCGGGAAAGCAGACTTGTGGAAGGGAGTTCCACAGGCGGGAAGCGCGAGAAAAGAAGCTGTTGGAGTAGAATTTACGGTTACTTCTTATTTGTTTAACTGTAAAAGGGTGGGACCTAGTTGCTAATCTAGTATCTCGTGTAAATTCGTGCTTGGGCGGCACCAGTGATCTAAGCTCATCGGAGCAGAAGCCATGAAAGTACTTGTAGAAGAGGCACAGGGAAGCTACATCACGCCGGTGTGAGAGCGGCTGCAGCCGGTCTGCCAAGTTAGTATCAACCACGTTACAGATCCTCCTTTGTATTTTGTCAAGAAGCCCAAGGAGAGCAGCAGGGGCACCCGACCAGATATGGCAGCAATATTCAATACACGGGCGGATGGTAGATTTGTATATGTGCAGAATAGTTTCAGGTGGGAAAAATTTCCGGGCCCTGCACAGAGAGCCGACTTTCATAGCAGCAGATTTGGCAATGTAGTCCTGTCTCCTTCTGTTCTACTCTGCTTAATGTTCTCCAACTCAACCAACCGATCATTCGGGCTGGAAACAACCCCATAATATTCTCCTAAATATTTTTTTATACTCATTCCATAGAAGTTGTGGGTTATTGGACATTAATCTGCAGATATATTGTCCGACGGTTCCTCTAGTTGTAAGGAGAGCCGCCTGATATTTGTCTTCCTGTGCTGCGCGCACGATTCTGAAATGTCTCTGCATATCCTCCAACCAAGTCCCGTACCTACCATCTTCCATACGTACTAATGGCTGTATGTTTTTTAAAACCATGTTTCTCAACTCCACGCTCAAACTCTGAATGAAATCGAAAAATTATGCTGTTACATTTTAAGTTTTTCTCTTTTTTACTTTTTTTAAACTAGCAATTTTCCTATAATACAAGAGCAGAATACACACTGGGTAAAACCAAAAGTCACCTATCTTTCCTTGATGTCGTCTGTTATACTACAATCGTCAAGTATTTTCGATGTCCTCTGTGATAACACGGTTGTCTTGTATTTTCGTTGATGGTAAGCAGGTTCGTTATTAATCTATGTTTTTTTAAAAACACAGTGAATCACTTCGCACCAAATCGTGCATGTAGTATACTACAGTTGGATCATAATAAACAACGAGGAACATGTATATATAAAAATATAATCTCATAATTTTTTTCTTCGACGGTGACACTTGTTTAGAGCAGCCCGACTCCAGCCACTTTCTCACCGGCGGGATGTGGCTTCTCTCTGTCTCTTCTAGAAATATTTTCATGGCTTCTGTTCTGACAAACTTAAGTCACTGGTGCCCCCGCCACTAGAATTTACTCACGCAACCAGACTGGCAACAAGATCCCACCCACTTTACAGTTAGATCAACCAAATGCAGACGCCAAATCTACTCCAACAGCTTCCTGCCTGTGGAACTCTTTTCCATATACTTGTTTTCCGGACAGTTACAACCTCCAGGAATTTAAAGGCAATGTCAATTCCCATCTCATATCTACTTTACTCCAGTTCTTGCTACATTACCCTGTATATTTTGTTCTTTTTCTTTCTCTCTACCTTCGCAACTGTCTTCACACCTGTGTTTCCCTTCTTCTCTTGCCCTTTCTCTGAAACCTCCTGTAACTGGTCTGTTTTCTCTTCATTCCCCTCTTGTCTAAACTTTTACTCTTATGTAGCCCCTACACCGCTTCAGTGGCGGTACCACTTTACTTGGGGTGAAACGATTAAAAAAAGAAAAGAAAAAAAGGAGAGAAGTCGGAGAGAAAGTTTGCGCACACGAAGGAGCTGTTGGGCATCGGAAGCCAGTAAGGACTCTTTCACCCAAAACTTCTTAACTATATATAGTCTTAAAACTCTCACGCGACCCACATGGCCACGCCTCTTCAGGTAGGCAATGCTTGTTTCTCAATGACCATGGTTTACACCCACGTAATGTTTGTTTTACTAACAATTGCATCCGCCGGGTTCATCGCCGTTTCAGTTGTCCTTTTCTTGACTAATCGACTGTCCAATTTCTCGTTCCGAGTCGATATCCAATGCATCACAACGCACATCCTAACTGACTAGTAAATAGTAGAGGCTTCAAATATTTCATGGCATGAATCAGTTATAAGAAGTTTAGTATAGAATATAAAGAAATTACTTTCGCCCAACACCAAAAATTGCTACAAAACTAAAACATTAAACTGAAAATTTGAGTCATGTTCTTAAAGAGACTCGTCAGATTTATTATGGACTAGCAGTATAGCCCGGCGTTGCTCGGGTGTAATGAAAACTTTAAAACTAATCCATGGTCCTGCGAAACCGTAGACTGAAAGAAAAATGAATGGATGTAAGTCAAATTTTGATTTCCTGGTATCGATATCAAATAAGTTTTTTTCGTCGTAAACTGAATTTTGAAAGCTAAATAAGTCCTCTGAGTAAATGGTATCATGGCTGAGACTAAGAACTACAATTATACCTACTTAGAGCCAAATCCGAAGCAAAAATTAAAATAAAAGGACTGAAAAAATACAGACATACAGGCAGATAAACAGACACACACACACACAAACATCTAGCCTTATATATATATATATATATATATATATATATATATATATATATATATGTATATTATCGATTTTCTGCACAGTTGTCAGAACTGCAACCTTGTAACTTCTGAATATTGTTTCTTATCTCTTGGTCTATGAGTGTATCAAATTTGATTAAAATCTGACCACTCCTTCTATAACCCGATTTTTTCCATTATCGATTTTCGATATTTATCGGGGGTACCTCGACACAAAACCTAACGAAGAACACTCGCAGACGCTTACAGTACAACTGTGTAAATTTTCAAGAAAATCGGTTCAGCCGTTTCGGAGTCTATAGGTAACGGACACACACACAGACACACACACACACACACACACAGACAAAATTCCATTTATTAATAAGTTTAGATATACTGGCATCACTCGGGTCAACAAAGTACTTTTCAGAGCTTAATTTAAAATCGGAGTACTGGCAAGTTAAACTCCATGGCAACAAGGATAAGATAGCATTTACTTGCTACAGGAGTTTGTTTCATTTTAATGTTATGCTATTTGGGCTCACAAACGCCTCCGGTGTCTTTCAGGAATTGATGTCAATTGCTTTACGAGGACAGGAAGGTTTTGCTCTGGCATACCTAGATGACATTTTTATATTTTCGAATACGGTAGAAGCCCACTTAAAGCATAAAGACACAGTTTTGGGCAGTTTGCGTTAAAACCTGCAAAGTGTGAATTCTTTAAAAAAGAGACTCAATACCTGGGCTTCAAAATTAGTGAAGTGAGAATGCAACCAGATTTCGATAAAGTCAAATCAGATTCGACTCCAACTACTGTTAGGCAAGTGGGCTTCTACTATTCATCTCGGGGTTCTTGACAAAATCCAACGGAGAATCTGCAATGTGATCGATCCCGACTTGGTAGCTTAACTTCAGTCACTTTCTCATGTGGCTTCTCTATGTCTTTTCTATAAAAAAATTCACGGCTTCTGCTACGACGAGCTTAGCTCACTGGTGCCCCCACTGAATGAATTTACTCGAGCTACTAGACTAGCAACTAGGTCCCACTCGTTTACAGTGAAACAAATAAAATGTAACCGAAACTTCTACTCCACCAGCTTCTTTTCTCGCACTTCCCGCCTCTGGAATTTTCTTCCGCATACTTGCTTCCTCTACAGCTACAATCTGCAAGAATTTAAATGTAAGGTCAATAGTCATCTCCTATCTCACTGACTTGCATGCTTTCCCTCGTGCTCTTTTCTCCGTCCACTCCACTCCCACCACACCAGTATTCTCATCCTTCTCTTACCCACTTCCTGACACTCCCTATAACTTGTCCCTCTTTCTCATCACTTTCTTCCTATGTAACCCCCTGCACACCAGCGGCAGTAAAACATGCCTTGCTTGAGGCTAAATGATTAAAATAAAAGCAGACGATGAGTCTGATGTCCTATTAATGGAGTGTCGTATCAAGGCACGAGGTAAAATGGCGGATAAAAAGGTGTCCACCGTCGATAAAGAGCTTGGAATGAGAGGCATGACTAGCTATTCATCCACTCTCAAAGATGATTGCCCAAAGGATGAAACATCGGAGTTTACTTATGTAGACAAGGGAGTTTCTGATGGATCGCCTGGCAGCAAGGTAAGAGACTTTGTCTATGTAGGACAAACGTCCATTGGGGCAAAAAGAACTGATACGCCAATACGTTCCATAGATGAAGGCAAGACTAAGAAAGAACAATTGAAAAGTCTTGTAGACTTACTGGCTAATATGTTGTAAGATAAGTTTTTGAAAAAACTACGAAAGGAATGAGGAGCGTTTGAGAAATGGATTTAGATTACGTTCCTTGTGACAATGCGTGCTGAAGTTGTCGTCTGCTGGTGGAATTGCGTGACATGGAGGAGATTACTATCCGCAAAGTATTAAATACCTTAGATCAGGTAAATATTGAGAGATTTAGCGAGAGGTATAAAGAGACCCCGATGAAGTTGATTATAGGGGGTGTATCTAGATTCAGGTGAAGGGTCAGTAGTTAAGGAAGACGAGAACTCGGAACAGGCGAGAAAATTAAGAGTCACGGGTTCATTTTTTAGACAAGTTGGGAGTTAGAAACTGTAGGTGATGCGACTAATCCTCAAAGCAAACCACATGTCCATCAATAACAGATAGAATTAAGACCTAAGGCAATTTTTCTTTGTTTTTTTTTGTTTGTTTTTTTTTGTTTTTTTGTTGTTGTTTTCTCGGTCAGAGTTTGAATGACATATATCCCAAATAATGGCATACAATGTGTTTAAATATGTTTGAAACTGAAATGTGTGATGTTAAACTCGAGCAAATACACGCGCGGTGTTAATCGAAGGTCATTTACCCGATGTCAATTTGAAAATTGAGGCTTGGTTACCGCCTATGATCGTATGGTCGTACATCGAGATGTCTATTGGTATGATAATACGCGGAGAAAACGAACTTTTGAACATTACAGAACTTTCTTCTGATGTGTGCATTCTTTAGAAAAAATAAAAACACTGTGCATTGAGGATATTATAAGAAGGGCATAATGAAGATGAACATTGTCTGGGTTGCCAATTTCGGCACCCCGATTTTATATTCCAAAACAGAAAAAAAATATTTAATATGTTGTTATATATATGTGTATATATTTTTGTACAATTGCCTCGATTGTGTGGAGTAATGAGAGTGTGATTATATTACCTTGAAGGGCGATAGATCCGATAGAAGAAATTGACAGATAGATCCGACCATAGATAAAATCAACAAAGTGACAAACGGAAAAACAAGCATTGCATGGATGTAAACCATGGCTAATGAAAAACAAGCATTACGTAGGTGAAGATGTATTGCCATGTGGGTCGCGTAAGACTTCTAAGACTATAAAGTCTAGAATTTTTGGCTGAATGAGTCCCTGCTGGCTTCCGACTCCTAATAGCTTCTTCGTGTGCGACTGCTCCGCTCCACACAAGCTTCACCGTCGAAGAATAAAAATATAAGATTATATTGTCATGAATATATGTTCTTCCTTGTTTGTCAAGATCAAGCAGTAGTAGACTACACACTATTCCCTGTCATACAGGAGGATTGATATTACATAACAATTCAGTATTCTCAGCATCTTTCTGTAAAAATATATTTCTAGTGCTTCAAGGCTCTTCTTCACTCATCTGAATAAATGGTTGTATACAGATATTTTTGAACGAGTTTGATACTATTCATGGCATCCTTATGAAATCTTAAAATGACGAGGCTATTCAAAAACAGGGCGTTAGTTTACAGGTCAGTATTTTGACTTTGTTACATGCATGAGTAAATGAATTTAAACAAAACGAATAATAGTATTTACATTATTCGGACTATTGTCCTCATCTTTGTTGCATTTGTACGACGTTTCGGCCGTTGTACGTACCGGCATTCTTCAATTGCTAAGAATTTCGAACCAAACTCTTTATTACAATCACTGCGGTATATGAACTTCATTCCTTAAGGGCACATGGCCCAATAAATATAGACGTTAGTTAGTTCCTGTGACTTAACCCAAAGAGTTGTGAGTTCAATACCAGGCTACATCAGTGGTGAACAAGTAATATACAGGGTTAGAGGGAGATAAGTCATGACTACCAGAAGAGGCACTACTACGCAAGGAATGAAGTTCATATACCCCAGTGATTGTAATAAAGGGCTCGGTTCGAAATTCCTGGCGACTGAAGGAAGCCGGAGCGTACAACTGCCAAAACTTCGTACAAATGGCAATAAAGATGAGGACAGTAGTCTGAATAATGTAAGTACTTTAAATACTACCTCATCTCAGAAATATAGACAAATACAAAACGAATAATGTCTTCCTAGGATTTTTCACACTTTCCTTGATCACGTATACGTCGTCTCCTGGGGCTGATTTTTTCTCTTCCGACAGCATTTTCTTTTACGTTTTGTACTGAGGGACCCAGTTTGTCTCCTCACCTTGATGACACGACTGACAGTTGAAAGGCTGACACCAACAATATCCGCGATCTCTCTGTAAGGCTTGACAGTGTGTTCGTGCAACGTTACAGTTTTCGTACGCTTCCTTGGAGTAACGTTTATCGCAGACAATGGCCGTAGAACAACTGATCGATAGTTTAGACAATAGCGTCTAGGCGTCATAAAAATCTGATGCAATCACGGATGACGCCATATTTTTCAAGGTCAAACAAATTTAATCATACACTCCGAAAATAGATTCATATTACTGCACACCGCTGCAAATCACCTGATCGGAGGGAAAAATAGAAATCGATTACACCCTGTACCTCCAGTGGCAGTATGAGGAATAAAAGCAAACTAAAGCAGTTGGTTCAATTAATTTACACAAGCGTGTAGATATTACGGTATTGGACAAAAATGCCCCTAGCGCAGCCTATTATGTATTCCATTTTCCTTTTCTGCTATACGAAATTTCTTACAAGTTTATACACCCTGTTATATGAGGTTTTTAGCATTTATAAATACCACATTCTAATTTTTTTATGATGGATTTATAGTATGTGCCGTCACGACTCTCATTTCATTTCCAGATCATAATTTATGTTTTGGAAAGCTTTATCTTAAGTGAAACTTAATTAGAACACTTGTTAAAAAATACTGAGGGTTTTTTTTTTTCATTCTCACGTTAACCATGTATACCTATATCATCAGCATAAACCTATCATGGACGAAGCATGTGAGCAAAGAGTAAGTTTTAAGGGAAATTGAAACAATAAAAGTTTCATATACTTATAAAACGGAAGTTTGGAGAATTTGACAAACACAGGATATGTTGAGGACAAGAGGGGCAGAGGCAAATGGGAGTAACCCTATCTAACAAGCTTGCGTAAAGAAATAAGAAGAACAAGGAGTGGGAGAGATAGTAAAAAGACAAGCATTACTTACGTGATATCTGTCATAAATCAGTAGAAATGTGATTCTACAGAAAGATGCTGAGGATACCATAGACCGAACATGTGAGCAACGGCGATGTTTTGGAGGGAATGGAAGTAAAAAGGAAACTTATACTTAACATCAGGAAAGACAGTTGAGGTTTCTAAACACGTAATGAGGAAGAAGGGCTTAGAAAATGAGATACTTCCAGCGCGGATAGAGGGAAAGAAGGACCGGTGAAAACTGAGTGTAACATATGAGCTTACGGAAATAAATAGCGTAGCAGAATTTGGGCGAAATATATTAAGAGCTGTAAGGGACAGGAAGATGTGCGGGGCCATTATCTTCTAGCTTCTGATGGGACACGACACAAAAAGAAGAAAAATGAAAAGAATACGAAACTGTGGAAAGCCACGATTTACCATGCCTTCAAGAGACAAAGAACATGAAAGAAGGACTGAAGAAATCTCTAAATAAAATACGGGGGGGGTGTAATGGATAGCTGTTCTGAATAAGAAAAACGAAAAGCCGAGTTCAAATTCCAGTCGAGTTCATTCCATTCACTTACACGAAAATATGCATGGGAGAAGGTATAAACTATACCTCCTCCTGCTAGCTAGGGGCTAAATTGTAGGAATTGTATCTAATCAAAAATAAGTTTCTGTTTTAACTAACCGACTGCCTTTCTAAACCGTAAAAGAAAAAAATACTTAAAATTCTAAATGAAAAATGACTATTCAGTAGTAATGGTCATATACATTAGACTTGTTAATGAGGCTAGGTCTATAAGGTTGATTGGTTTTACATTTCAACTAATATTTGGCAATTTACTATAGGGCATTAGTAGTGATGGTCAACCAGTCTAGCTTTTCTAAATATTACTCTATAATAATGCTACTAGCTTAGATTTGGTTTATTTTACATGTCAATCTTTGTTAGTTTATTTAAAATGTCATTTTCTATAGGGCACCTAGGGAGGACCAAAGTTTAATAATAATCAGCCAAACTAGCCTCGCTAATCAGTGACAACATTTTTGTAGGCAATTTAAAGCCGAAACATTATTGTTGGGTGGGGAAAATAATGATTTTTCAGATACAAGTTTTGATATTTAACCAATAGCTGGGAGAAAATGATGGAGATTCATACCTTTTTCCAAGGCTATTTTCAAGTAAGTGAATATAACAAGTGAAATTCGACTTCGGTTCGGCGGTTAACAATTATGAACCATTATTCATTACACTACCAGGACATCCGAAATAGATAGATAGATAGATAGATAGATAGATAGATAGATAGATAGATAGATAGATAGAAAAATAGATAGATAATAAAAACCACTGAACCAGATAGATAGATAGATAGATAGATAGATAGATAGATAGATAGATAGATAATAAAAACACTGAACCAGATAGATAGATAGATAGATAGATAGATAGATAGATAGATAGATAGATAATAAAAACACTGAACCAGATAGATAGATAGATAGATAGATAGATAGATAGATAGATAGATAGATAATAAAAACACTGAACCAGATAGATAGATAGATAGATAGATAGATAGATAGATAGATAGATAATAAAAACACGAACCAGATAGATAGAATAAAAACATAGATAGATAGATAGATAGATAGATAGATAGATAGATAGATAGATAGATAATAAAAACACTGAACCAGAAGATAGATAGATAGATAGATAGATAGATAGATAGATAGATAGATAGATAGATAGATAGATGAAAAGAATGGGATATATGTATATATATAACGAGGATTCATTAATGAATTAGAGCATTCTGGCTATTGGCGTATGATACATCATACGCTAAAAGTTTGCCTTCTTCTACCGAGCGCCCATAGCCCAGAAGTAGAATCGCCGACTGACGCCAATTCGGTCGGGTTTCAATCCTGGTTTAAAAAACAATCGGATGTCTAACCGTAGTGATGAGCTGTGATACAGCGAAACAGATCTGTCAGCGGATATATATATATATATATATATATATATATATATATATATATATAGAGAGAGAGAGAGAGAGATAGACAGACAGACAGATATACGAAGTTCCTAAAATTTGCTTAAAATTGTTTGCTTAGTATCAGAGTTTAAAATTCGACGTTTCGAATTTCTTATGACCACACTAAAACAAGAAGATTTAACAATATAGACATCAAATGGATGATTAAATGTACAAGTATTCATGTGGGTTGCACTGCGCACAAATCTTCGTTTGGAAGTCGTGAAACGGATGGCCATTGGTCGATAAACTGACCAATCGTTTCTCGACTGAGATGAATAACTCTACTGTGCTTAAACAGCTGCCTCGTTCCAATGCAGTCACTTCACCTGAGAGACATTCATGTACTATCATGTATGTGTGGGCGACCATTTGGTAGGTAAGTGAAAAGAAGAAGAGATACATCCACAGGATATTTAATTGAAGATCAAGGAAGGGTGTAAGAAAATAGCAGCATACTTGCAATAAATATTCATCGTTTGGCTGCAAGACAGCGAAAAGATAGGGAGTTGTAGTTAGTAGCAGCTGCAACAGTGAAGCTTAAACTAAATCTATATCCGGGCATCTCTTGTTAGCAGTTAAAGCATTTCATCACCATCATTAGCGTCATTGTCATCATCATCTTTCCATAGTTTTCTTATTTCTCTTTTCTCTTCTACTTCTTCTTTTTACTACACTGATCGCTTGCCTTTTTTCTTCTTTCCATCGTTCTTTCTCTCTCTACATTTTCCTCTTTTTCTTTTCCATTTTATCATCCTTCATCTCTCTCTCTCTCTCTCTCTCTCTCTCTCTCTCTCTCTCTCTCTCTCTCATTTTTTTCATTCACATTTTTTCTGGTATTTGTGCATCGTTCTTTCATTCGTCATGATAATTCGAAGAGCAGAGTTTGAATTCTAGTCAGGTTCGTTACATTCATTTGCGCACAAATAGCCTCACCCCGGGTTAAATAGTAGGAATTGTGTCTGGAAACGGTTCTGGTTAATGCGATATTCACTCGCAAAAAATTGTTTCTAGCAATCGAAAATATGTTTCAGCTTGAAATAACTCACAAATGCTTGACAAGCCGTCAAAAAAAAATAACTCATTCAATGAATCTTTCATTCATCAATGTGAAATGATTTGTTTGAACATTATTTTTGATCGATACCCATATTTAAGTAAATATTCTGTTTTTAATTTAAACAGTATTATCTACTGGCCTGATTATTTACGATAAATTTTTATTACGAAAATGTGTGTCATTCGGCAGGATAAAAATTTATCGTAATAAAAATTTATTTATGCCAGTAATAAAAATTTATCATAAATAATCAGGCCAGTAGATATAAATATATAATACTGCTTAATTAAAAACAGAATATCTACTTAAATATGAGTATCGATTAAAAATAATGTTCCAAACAAATCATTTCAAATTGTCGGTTGTTTATAACCAAGTTTCGTTAAATCATCAATGTATTTTCTATCTTCTAGGCGTGGCACACGTCACTCTGACATTTATTCGGAAATATATTGTTTATTTTTTGCTTATGAAAAAAAGAAACAATACTTTTAATGATTAATGCTAATTTTGTCCATGAGCTAGATAGATAGATAGATAGATAGATAAATAGATAGATAGATAGATAGATAGATAGATAGATAGATAGATAGACGATTCTATGTGTAAATAAAAATAAACAAAAAAGAATAATATAATAAATAAATTTATCTAGAAATAGAATAAGCAAATTAGGGGTCATAACCAAAAATAACCGGAAGCGTCAGCCGGAAATAGAAAGTTGTTTTCCATTTGCACCTATTTCCTTAATTACCTACTGACATATATAGATAGCCTACTAAAGGAGTAGTGGCATTTCGTCTGCAGATTGCATTGAGGTGTGAAAATGACACCCACCATGCAATGTTGATTCCTGTGTCCACACACGCGCGTGCGTGTATGTGTGTGTGCGTAAAATAGCCAGGTACTCGAAATGTAATTTTATCTAAAGTTTATATATACAGGTCTGTCTCTGTATATGTATATATGTACAGATCTATATATATATATATATATATATATGCACACACACAACATAGATACACACACACATACGCATACATACATATATATATATATATATATATATATATATATACTAGCATAGTATTTGTTAGTAATAACGCGATAACTTACGTAAGAAACGATACTTCGGCATAGAAAGACACTATACTCTGCAAAAGATCAGTTTAGTGTCGCTTGCTTTTGCATTATCTTTATTCGCTCAGGTTAAGCGGCAGTCCCCTGTTCGAGTGAACGCGTCAGCTACCTGCCTGCCTGCCTGCCTGCCTGCCTGCCTGCCTGCCTACTTTCAGGTTGCACGGTTGAATCAAAAAAGCGTCACCCTGTGAGTCTACTTACTTTTAGCTTGGTAATAGAAGTTTTCGAACAGACGAAGGCAGAACGAAAAACAGACCTAGCCACGCCGTTGATTATAATATATGCATGTAGGATTCAAGGAGTATTTTTTTTTATTTTCCGCATGTGTGTTTTTTTGTGGACTGCACAGTATAGTAGGGTCAAAAGAGCACCATGACGCAATTTACTCCTCAAAAGATTTGGAAACATTGCATGGGGGTGTATGTCTGAACGTTTGTGCATGTGCACGTATATATATATATATATATATATATATATATATATATATATATATATATATATAAAATGATGTATTTTATACTGTTTTTTAGTATTTATTGCCAAGTGAGTAATTGTAAATGTAAATAGAATGGTTCTATTGCTAATACTGCACAACAACATGTGCATCAAATGAATTTGTAAATATTTAATAATTAACTGTATTTCAGTTTCATCAATGAAAGAATGAAGAAGAAAATTTATGGTGATTCGAACGAGTTCATCTTTGCTTCCTTGGCTTGCAAAATTTTGCAAAGTAATAATAACAAAATAACCATTCTATTTTCATTTAGAATTATCCACTTGGCAATAAATGCTAAAAATAGTATGAAATACATAATTTCTTTTAAAAAATTGGGATGTCCTAATAATAATAGTCTATATATATATGTAAGTATGTAAATATATATCGGGAGCGAAAAAGTGTATGTGAATATAGGAATCAACATTGTAAGTTGACACGTTTTAATGCAATTTTCAGGCCAGTATAAACCAATATTGGGCTTTATTTCCTGAAAAATATAACAAATTTTTAAACAATTATATACAATGATCACCACAAAAGCGAATAAGAGAAATAATATTTATAAATGAAAGCGAAAATTAAATGTGAATAACATTAATAAAAATGCAGAGAAAAATAATAAACCGACGAAATTTTCATTGTAAACGAACGGTGCATGGAACTTTTTCAAAGCGGTAAAGAACGGAACATACTTCAGTTACCATATTAGGTATGATGACTGGTGATCAATATTCAGAAGTAGGTAAGGAGAGCCAATCGCTGACATCCTTCTGTGCCGGTGTGTTTGTTTATATTGGCATATATGTGTTTTAGCGTATATTTGCGTGTACGTTATTTTATGTACGTCTGAGAGTGAGAGTGTATTTGTTTATATGAGTATGCGCGTGTGTGAGATCGTATTACAGAATGAATCAGTGAGAAATAAAAAAGGAAATGAGATCACTTCGATTAAGTCAAGAATTAATCGGTGACTAATCAGTTCTGAAGCTATCACACACATATACAATATATATATATATATATATATATATATATATATATATATATATATATATATATATATGAGGTGAGATGATGCTTCATCGTCTAAATAATCACAATAATCAAGAGGTTGCATTCTGGAGAGTTACGTGACCAGATGTAAGTGGTGAAGTGGTCGCAGAAATGACTGGGTCCTCCTGATTGTGTGGCATGATGCAGAGTCTTCCAGCAGCTCTTCAAGGTACTTGATATAGGCCTCCGTGTTGCGCCTGAGGCCCTTGTGGGATGAAGAATGGAAACATAACATCGCGATCACTAGTGATCACTCCAAACCTGTTTGTAATCACGATTAGACTCATCTAACTCTTTCCGAATCCTCGCTACAGATTAACACACAAAAGGTTCCTATTACTGTGGTAGGGGCGACGTCACCCCTGAAATAATGATAATATAGAAGTCTGTGCCGTAAAACAGAAAAAAAACAACAACAGAGAGACTGTTTTCGAATAACCAAGATGTTGATATGCTGTAGGGACTTTGAAATATTAATTTACAATGTGTTAATTTAGAAACACAATCTTTTTGTAAGTATACAAAGGATATCAAATTATTAACGGAATCGTAATAATTTTGAACTTTTGAAAAGAAATGGATTTTGACACTTTAAGAATCGGGGTTAGAATTAAGAATGTTTTGATCTAGAACATTTTTTGTTAAACAAGATCTTTGTAGTTTGCAAAAAAGAACGTCAGATTAATTAATAGCAAAATGATAAAACTATAACGTTTTGTTATGAGCCAATCGGTGAAAAGTAAATTGTTTATTCTCGGAGAGTTGAAATTGTACTTTAAAAGTATGTCATGGGGGTAGATGTGGTCAAACTGGGATGAGAAGTCAATAATCAAATTGTATTATAAGACCACCGGCCTCTTAAGCGCGTTTGCGCGAGAACAGACAGAAGCATCGGGAGATGGGTAGACGAGAAGAGTCGATGAGAAGCACCAAGACGAGTCGATGAGACGAGATGAGACGAGAAAAAGAGTAGGAGTTGAGAGACGTCAGAGATTGAAAGGAAACTTCCGCTGTGTGTTTTGCTGATACTGAAGGAGAAGTAGCGAAATACCCCCGCTAAGCACTCCTACTACCACTAATACTATTACTACCGTTACTACTGCTGAGAACGGCAACGTCGAAGGTTGTAATAGATGCTTTAAGTCAGTCAGTTAAAGTGCTATACGTGATACACGCTTGGGCGATCATGTCTCGAAAAAGACATGACTGACTGGGCAGAAGATTATCCCGCAGTAGGTTGCCATTGCTTTCTGCGGTAGACTGGTTGCCTACCAAGGCTATAGAACCCAATCTGTCCTGCTATTTAACCCATAACTGGAAGGAAGAGATGGATTAATACCTTTCCCAAGGGTATTTGCGCGTAAGTGAATACAATGGATTCAACTGGAATTCGAACTCGGCTCCCCGGTTTCTCGTTCCGAGCCGATATCCACTGAACCACAACAGATCGAAAAGGGTTAAACGAAGGTCACATCATGGTTGTGTTTTATTTGGTTATTGTTTATATACAAGAAACATTCAAATTTGTGCAACATTTGTTTTTTGTGAGTGGGGGGTTGTTTTTGATATATAAAAAAACTTTTTATCCTTCCAAAATTGCATCGACTTGGTTATATTTATGTATTTGTTAACCCGATTCTCACTTATGGAACACGCAGGTAGACCAACGAGGAGCTTCCATTTTTCTACGATCTGTTGACCGCTCTCCAAGATAAAAACATATCACCACCTGGCTGGAGGGTGGCATTTAATTGACACTCGGAACCGGAGACTTGTGTCTAACCTGTAATACTGGGGCACACAGAAACAACGGCCGGTCTGGTGAAGTGCGTCTGTCCAGTGTGGTGATGATAGCGTTGTTACATTACAGCTTCTTACGCGAATGCCAGGTAGTACAGCATTTAGATAGTATGTAATAATTTTCAATTATTCTAGTTGAGTCATTCATGTATAATGCCTATGATTCATTAGTGTAGATAATTAGGTTATAATAATAATAATAAGGAAAAACACTGAATTCAAAATCAGTCTGGAGGTGCACCACCTTACGCGGAGGATAAAGGGATTTGCGTAGGGTCAACACCCCTACCTGTAAAAGAAACAATTTACAGAATCATCGATGACAACAAACCAGCACAGGCGAGGGGTCATCGATTGGTGTTATCGATGGCCTATGCTCCACTAGGAGTTATGGACCAAGAATGGAAAAAAAGAAACAGGAGTACAAAAGTAGCTAAAGCCGGGAGGCCTGTTCAGGACATTGTATTTTTAAAAAATTTTATTTTACTTTATTTATTTTATTTATTTATTTTATCAATATTTATTGCATGGACGAATGGTAGACTTATAAATGTGTAAGATAGATTCTGCATTTTATATGAATACTACGTTATGAAAATTGAAACGTAATAGATTGTGGTAGATACTAAACCCTTGCATCGACCCTATTTTCAAATCAAAGACCAATCGTTATCTTTTCTTCTTATTCTATTATTTTTCATGCTCTACCATCTCTTATTACATTCATATCACACACTGCCTTCATCATTACTAATTTGCTTAATAGCCTCTACATTGACTGACTATAGAGCCTTGTGAAAAACTGGAATAAATTAATGTTACATTTTGATCTAAAATGTAAGCAAAGCCTTAACTTTGTAAAACAGTGTTGTAAAACACACTCTGCTTAATTTGTATTTTTAAGGATTTTTTCAAATTATTTCACACCAAAGCAAGACAATAAAGCCACTAAGACGCAAAAGGTTACTGAGTGTGACAGAATAGGACAAAATACTGTTAAGGAAAGTGAACAATAAAAGAACAGGAATTGAGAAGACCGAAAATAAAGATTGACATCGCATTAAAATTCCGAAGAACAAAAATTGACTGAAAAGCGACAAGGCGGAGGAGAGTTCGATGAGCGAGAATTGCGAAAGAAGAAACTCCTAGCATAAAACTTATAATTATGTTTAGCCATATCAATTGTAAAACGATGAGACCTAGTTTTCTTCTTTATGTAATGTGTCACTTTAGAACTTAGGCAATCATGGCTCTCCACATTTTCCTGTTTCTTGTAGCCCTTAATAAACCTAGTCTTTCTACTATTACTCCCAAGCCCTGTTCCGCCATCGATTTACTCAAGCATATCAAGTATGTCATGCGTTGTCTTCTTCTGTCCCTCTTGCCATCTGCCCCGTGAGTATGAGATTCTCTAAGCTCTCTTTCCTCATTAAGTGCCCTAGAAACCACAACTTCATGTTAAATATTTCTTTTTTGTTTCCATTTGTTTTTACTTGTTCGGTTAAAGGTATCCTCAGCAACTTTCCGTAGAACCACATTTCTGGTACATCAATTCTCGTTTTCATCTTTGAAGAGATAGCCAAATACTACACTTAAATTCATAAAGTCTGGGTACCGTAGGGGAAAGTCCATCAAAAGAATTGCCTCCCAGGGAGTAAAACACTGCGCCTCCTTGGTCTCACACTTTCAGCGGACCTCAAATGGAATGACTATATCGAATCCATTGCTAAATCCGCTGCTATGAAAGTCGGTTCTCTGTGTAGGGCCCGGAAGTTTTTTCCGTCTGAATCTATCCTGCACATTTATAAATCTACCATCGGCCCGTGCATTGAATACTGCTGCCATATCTGGTCGGGTGCCCCTGCTGTTCTCCTCGGGCTTCTCGATAAGGTTCAGAGGAGGGTCTGTAATGTGATAGATACCGACTTGGCAGAACGCCTGCAGTCTCTCTCCCACCGGCGTGACGTGGCTTCCCTGTGTCTCTTCTATAAATACTTTCACGGCTTCTGCTCCGATGAACTTAGATCACTAGTGCCCCCTAAATACGTATTTGAACGAGATACTAGATTAGCAACTAGATCCCACTCTTTTACAGTGAAACCGATAAAATGCAGCCGTAACTTTTATTCCAACAGTTTCTTTCCTCGCACTTCCCGACTGTGGAATTCTCTTCCAAACGATTGCTTCCCCGACGGCTACAATCTCCAGGAGTTTAAATGTAAGGTCAATAGACACCTCCTAACACACTAATCTGCTCCCATTCTATCAAACACTCTTCCCATCTGTCCAACCCTCATCCTTGGTATCCTTACTCATCTGTCACCTTCCTCCTGACATTCCCTATGTCTAACCACTCCTTCTCTTTACCTTCCCCTATGTAGCCCCATGCGCAATAGTGGCAGTGGAATGCCTTGCTTGGGGTGAGATGATTAAAAAAAAAAGAATTACCCTGAAAAATGTTCATAGGAAAGGATGAGAGGAAGCTAGAATGCACGGGGGAAGTAAAGTATAGAGGCTCGGATTTAAAAATCGGGGTGTTCAAATTACAGTCGTTTTTATTACATTCACTTACGTGCTTATACCCTTGGGCAAGGTATGAATCCACCCCTTCTGGATAAATAATAGGACAGACTGGACTATTTGTCTTGGGTTGCAAATAGTCAAGGAGAAGGAAAAACACTGAATTCAAAATCAGTCTGGAGGTGCACCGCCTTATGCGGAGGATAAAGGGATTTGCATAGGGTCAACACCCCTACATGTAAAAGAGACAATTTACAAAATCATCGATGACAACAAACCAGCACAGGCGAAGGGTCATCGATTGGTGTTATCGATGGCCTATGCTCCACTAGGAGTTATGGACCAAGAATGGAAAAAAAGAAACAGGAGTACAAAAGTAGCTAAAGCCGGGAGGCCTGTTCAGGACATTGTATTTTTTTTTAATTTTTATTTTACTTTATTTATTTTATTTATTTATTTTATCAATATTCATTGCATGGACGAATGGTAGACTTATAAATGTGTAAGATAGATTCTGGCGAGCAAAGCATGACCCCGCGTTGCCATATCTAATCAATTCACAAAGCTCTTAATAAATCCATTCAATCGAAAAAGAAGTGTTGAGTGTGAACGAGTTTAACTGTCCAAGATTGCATTTGTCTACAAAATGCCTGTGTTTTGTTTTTTTTCACCACTTAACAATTATCGGTTATCATTTTAGGATTCATTGTGATGAAGAGTATGGCATCGGAAAATTATGATTGAAAAATGCATTTAACCAAAAAGACGAGGGTAAGGCTGTTTTAATGGTGTCAGTCGGGACATTATGATTTTACGGCGTTTTATCTAAACTTATTTATAAATGGAACTTTGTCTGTCTGTGTGTGCATGTATGTGTGTGTCTGTGTGTGTCCGTTACCTATAGACTCTGAAACGGCTGAACTGATTTTCTTGAAAATTTACACAGTTGTACTATAAGCGTCTAATCCATGGTCCTGGAGCTCAGACTCTTTGAACGTTGGCACGAAAGACTAAAAACCAATAGTTGTTTCCAGTTAAAGCGAAACCGTAGACTGAAAAAAAAAATGAATGGATGTAAGTCAAATTTTGATTTCCTGGTATCGATATCAAATAAGTTTTCTTCGTCGTAAACTGAATTTTGAAGGTTAAATAAGTCCTCTGAGTAAATGGTATCATGGCTGAGACTAAGAACTACAATTATACCTACTTAGAGCCAAACCTGGAGCAAAAACTAAAATAAAAGGGCTGAAAAAAATAGAGACATGCAGGCAGATAAGCAGACACACACACACAAACATCTTGCCTTTATATATATATATATATATATATATATATATATATATATATATATATATATATTATCGATTTTCTGCACTATTGTAAAAACTGCAACCTTGAAACTTCTGAATATCGTTGCTTATGTCTTTGTCTATGAGTGTATCAAATTTGATTAAAATCGGACCACTCCTTCTATAACCCGATTTTTTCCATGATCGATTTTCGATATTTATCGGGGGTACCTCGACACAAAACCTAGCTAATAACACTCACAGACGCTTATAGTACAACTGTGTAAATTTTCAAGAAAATCGGTTCAGCTGTTTCGGAGTCTATAGGTAACGGACATACACACACACACACACATGCACACACACACACATACACACAAAGTTCCATTTATAAATAAGTTTAGATTATTATTGTAGTATTCTATTAAAGTTGTTAAGCTCAAATATTTAACGATGTCATCGGTAATTTTCTACAAATATTTCATTGTCACTATGAGCACATTCAATCATTAAAATTTATCAGAAAATTTAAATAGGAAACCATGAAATGTTCAATTTTCGAATAATAATAATAATAGTAGTAGTAGTAATAATTACGATAGCCATAAGGATAATAGTTATCCCAATTCGTAAGAGAATTGAAGCTTTTCACGTTTAAGATTATATTGTAAAACTTACGTGTTTTCTAAACTGTCAGTGATGACATTGTTTTTCAGGCTTTTACTAGTCGCCATTTTCTTCCGGAAAGCGAGCGGATATACCAAATCGTAATGTTGCTCAATTATAACGGCTTCCCTTCTACATTCATCATCATTGGATCAGTTTTAAAAGGTTGCTCGAAATCTGATGACTTTGAGAAATTCGTTTTTCGAAAAAAAAAAGGAAAACCTTCAGTCAGTCTATTTCCCGAGTCGACTCTATGTTATTTCTTTATTTCTTTTCCTTCCTTCCTTCCTTCCTTCCTTCCTTCCTGCCTTTCATTCTTTCTTTCTTTCTTTCTCTCTTTCTTCTAAAGAGACAGTAAGATATTTATGTTCGGTCTATTTTTAGTCTCCTCAAAATACAATGACGATTACAATGAGTGATGGACAATGTCGATATTACGGATTCGTTTTTAGAGTCTACAGTTTTGTTTTTTGCTGTCGCCTGAATAACGGTTGACGTGATTTCCGTCAAGACTCTCATTCTTACAACCACACTCTCTTTATCTATTGTAATTCTCATTTTTCCCTAACCACAATGTGTCCTATTTTTATCTTCATTCTGTTCTTTGGTACTGATGATGTGCCCATTGTTTTATTTTTTATCATATATTAAAATAATAATAAAAAATGAATAAAAATTGTTTTTGTGTGTGTGTGTGTGTGTGAGTTTTATTGCTGATGTTTTTTTTTATTTTCGTTTTTTGTTTTTATTTTTTTTTATTTGTATCTAATGTCAATAAGAATGCGCGTGTTTTAGTTTGAGTTTGAGTTTTGTTTAACGGCATATCAACACCACTGTGGGTTATTTAATGCCAAAAAGGTAGGGTTTTAAGATATTTTTTTAATGTTTGGTTATAGTGAGAAGGGTGATTCAGTCAGATTTGAATTAAATTTTTTTATTTTATTTTAGAAAACCTGAAAATATCTTCTAGTCTTGTATTCAAAAATTTTTTGCTGAGATTAATTTTTCAAACGTGTTATGTAATAATTTTTTCTTCAAAAATGTATTGTTGGTAATATTTTTCCTTTAAAAATGTATATTTTTCTATAAAAGTCTATTTTTATAGTTTCATAGTTTTTTGACTCCAGTTTGAGGGTTAACTATTTGCCCATAGCTGGGACCCTAACAGGTGCTCCCACTCAAGGTTAGGGTGAACCTGAGAACAGCAGCATTTAAGAGATGGTTCCATGCTCCTCACAACCCCCAATCATAGGCCTTGCTGCCGGATGCAGTTTAGCGTCATGCCTGTACCAGAAAAATGCGCGTGTTAATAGAAACATTGGAATTGAAAAAGATCTAGGATTTCCAACTCCCCAAATAGAAAATACGGGTCGGAGGTGTTTTTTTTGGGGGGTGGGGGCGTGAAGTCCTTTTAGGACTGGTTCTCAATAGGAAATCAACGAAAGCTGAATTTAATCAGTTTGGTATATCCGTATCAGAAATTAATTTTACAGATTCCGAAATAAGCATTTTTTTTTAAGTTATTGAACTTCCCTGATTATTAAAATGCTTTAGAAAACAGTAATAACGAACAGTAACCGTGAAAATTTCAAGGTATTTTTTTATTTTAATTTTCTGATGAATCGCAGACTCTTGTGCAAATTAATTGAAACAAAACGAATACTGCCTTCCTAGGATCTTTTACACTTTTTTCTGATCCCTTGTACGTCGTCTCTTGGCGTTTTTGTTTTTCTTCAGATTGCATTTTACTTTCCGTTTTGGACTGATGGATCCAATTTGTTTCTTTGCCTTGATGTCACGATTGCCACCAACAGTATCCATAATGTCTCTGTAAGGGCTTGCCAGTGTGTTCGTGAAGCGTTACAATTTTCGTACGCTTCCTTGGAGTAACATCCATCGCAGACAATGACCGTAGGACAATTTATGGACAGTCGAGACAATAGTGTCTGGCGTGATAAAAATCTGATACAAAAACGGATCATGAAATATTTTTCAAGGCCAAGCAAATTTCTTCATGCCCTGAAATTATTTATATTACTGCACACCACTGCAAATGCCCTAATCTTAGAAAAAAAAAACTGATGACACTCTATCACGCCAGTGGGTCTAAAACAGACAATATGGTTAAAAAGAAAACGAAACTAAACAAGTTTCTTCAATTAATATACACAGGGGTGAAATTCTGAATTTAAAGATTGAATAATCTAATCTAATAATCTTTAACCAATCAGAATGCAATTCAACTTTTAAATTTTAAAATATAAGTTATATGTTTAGGAAATACAGATTTTCTTTTTTTAATCTTAACGAGAAAGTGTCAGCCAATTAAAAATAGTATAATAATACTCTAAAGTCCTTTTAAATCAAATCAAAAATATAAAATGTTTTGTTTCTAACTTTTTTGTTTTAGTTTCTGGGACATGACGGTAAACTGCATCCCGCAGCAAGACCACTAATTGGGAGGTTGTGAGGAGCATGGAACCACCTCTTAATTTTTGTTGTTCCCAGGTCCACTCTTACCCGGAGTGGTAGCACCTGTTAGGGTCCCAGCTATGGGCAAATAGTTAATCCTCAAACTGGGGTCAAAATACTATGAAAGTATAAAAATAGAGTTTTATAGAAAAATATATATATTTTAAAGGAAAAATATTACCAACGATGCATTTTTGAAGGAAAAAATTATTACCATAACACATTTTTGAAGGAAAAAATTATTACCATAACACATTTTTGTAGGAAAAAAATTACCAGCAATACATGTTTAAATACAAAACTATTTCAGTTTTCTAAGATAAAATTAAAAAAATCTTTTCATCAAAATCTGACTAAATCAACCTTCTCTCTATAACCGAACGTTAAAATAAATACCTTAAAACCCCACCATTTTCGCATTAAATAACCCACAGAGGTTGACATGCCGTTAAGCAAAACTTAAACTCAAACTTTTTTGTTTGAAAAAAAAAATGCTGGAATACATGGAAAGGTAAGACAATATTCTTGTAACAAAAATGGATACATCTTGCCGAAGTAAAATAGACGTAAAGAGATTGGCTCAATTGGCTGACATTTTCTAGTTAAGATTGCAAAAAGAAAACCTGTATTCCCTAAACATATAACTTATATTTTCAAATTGAAAAGTTGAATTGCATTCTGATTAGTTAATTTAAGCATACACATAAAATTTTCTGTCTTCCCCCACGCATATCAACTATTCAAATATAAATCATTTTCACCACAATAAATCAACCTTGTCTGATGACGAGATAGAATCTTGAAACATAGAAATTTCCGTGTCGCAATGTAAATTAAATTACTTTTAAATAAAAAACAAATTTAATTATAATTGTTTTTTTTTTGTTTTTTTTTTGTTTTTTTTTTTCTCAACGACATCTGTTGTATTGAGCACTTTTAAAAATCTTAAATGCCGGAGAACACGGAATTCTAAAGCCGTTGGTTCTCTTTATCTATCTATCTATCTATCTATATATATATATATATATATATATATATATATATATATATATATATAACATAGTGATGATACACGTATGCTGTCTTAAGATGTATAGGAAAAACTATTAAAAAGTTGTAAATTTAAAAATGTATTTTTTTGACAGTATTGTTTATTTCTATTATTATATTTTATATTTTATATTTCAGACCGTCCTCGGTCCTTCATCAGAAACAAATGATTTTAAAATTTAAATTAGAAACGTATTTCGCGAGAGCGTCCGTGGAGAGAGATTGTTTACATCACGTGACGCAGAAAGCGACAGATTTTTTTTTAAATATTAGTAAACGTAAACCCATCTTTAATAATACTTATAAATTTTGTTTTAGAGAAAAAGTGTTTTAATTGTATCTAAATAGGTTTAGCTATTGAAATATTTGTAAAGATTCAAAACACCTAAGTCCCTATTTAACCCTAGCTTGTGTGTATTTAATTTTAAAATCCAGTATTTTTCTTTCTTTCTACGTGAGTGTGTAGAACTAAAATCGGAGTCTATTAGTAAACATTTGCAATTTTCTAAAGTGTGACCCGGTTGATTGAAGTGAACTGCTATTGGGAAATATTGATTGTTCTGGCGTATGCTAAGTTTGTGATTATTGTAACGAAATCTAAAGCTATTACCAGATTCTCCAATATCTCCACTATTTGGACATATTGAACAGAAGAGAAAATATATAATGTTTTGGCTGTCAAAGGTGAGGCGTGGTGGGAGCAATTTGATTTTGGTATTGGGTACAGAGAATATTGTGTCGTTTACTAAATGTTTACAAATTAAACACCGGGGTTTCTGACATTTTAAATTCCCTGATAGGTTTGTACTTTTTAAATATTTGGTAGAAGTGAGGATAGTTGATAGGTTGGGTGTTTGTTTCATTGCATTTATGGATGGTTTATCGAAAATGTCTTTGATTTTTTGTGTGATTGGAGGTTCTTGTCATCATTTTTTAAATTTTTGATAAGTGTGTGGGAATATTGATTGTGGTTAAAAACCATGGGAATTCGGTTGTTGTTTTTTCTTTTCTTGTATCTGAGAAGTGTGTTACGATTTATGTGGATGGTTTTATTTAGTGCTTCTTTTATTATTTTTATTGGGTATTTACATTTTAGAAATTGCTTTGTTAGGTTGTTAATGTTGTTTAGAAAATCTGGATGGTCTGAGCATATGCGTTTGATTCTTAGAAATGAGCTGTATACGATAGATTTTTTTTAATTTAAGGGGATGACAACTGTTAAAGTGTAGGAATTTATGTTGATTTGTGGGTTTGTTGTATAGACTAGTGGAAAGTGTATGTTTGTTTAATTTTATCATGACGTCTAAGAAAGGGACGGATGTGTATGAGTACTCCATAGTAAATTTAATTGTATTGTGGAAGTTGTTGCAGAAAGTAAAAAAGCTTTTTTAATTTTTCTAATATTCTCACTTTTTTAGGTTTATCTTTCTAACTTTTCACTTTTTCTATATCTAATTATAATTTTTATTTTTTAGTAATTTTAAATATTTTAACTGAATTTTTAAATTAATATGAATTTTTAATTTAATAGTAATAGTTATTTTTTCAAATTGCATTTAAGTTATGATGTACAACTTATTTTTGTACCGTAAATATATCCCATTATATTTTAAACTAAATTTCAATGATAAATTTTCCACATCATGTTTTTCTAAGAAAGCAGACGAGTCGTTAGAGACGCTATTTCGATACATGAAGTTAACATTTTATTTCTCTGGATACTGTTTATGTTCTTTTTATTTTATTTCTTTGTCTTTTCTTCTTTTTTTTCTTTTTTCTCTTCTTTTTTCTTGTTTCTTTTTTCTCTTCTTTTTTCTCCTCTTTCTATTAATCAATCGTCTGCTTTTTCTTTATCCTTGCTTTTTTCTGTTCTTTGGGATTCTTTTAAAATGAGCGAGAAGTTTTTTTATAAATTACCGTTACAAATGTCTGTTCTAAATATGGACATGCGAGCGTCTGTGTAAAAAAAACTGAGGGGATATATTTTTAGGATCAACTGTTGTACCATTTGGGTCTGACGAGCCGCAATAATAACATCATTATGCGGTGAAATATGTATTATCCATTGGAATTGTATTAAATCAAAAATTTAGGTACCTCCATTTCATAACAAAAAATCCAGAATAAAAAGATTTAAAAAGGTTCAAAACTTAATAAAACGAACTTTTTCTATCCAAAATGTTTATAATATTATGAAGAGGAAAGATCAAAGTAAATTGTATTTATTCTATAAGATTTTTTAATCCCTTTTAACATGTTAGAAATTTTGGCAGAAAAGTTTGTTTTGATTTGGCGTTAGCGTGGTCAAAAATATTACGACTATTTTACAATTGATAACGTAATTTTTTTTACGTCACTCACTTTTTCGATGACAAACACATTAATTTGGAAATTCTCGCAAAAATCAAATATTTGTTGGATTTTAATGAAACTTTCAGTAATCAATTACAAATGAATAAAATTATTTTTGAAATTATTACTTTTTTAAAATATTGCTGAATTTTTTTTTAACTCTATTACCCCCCCTTCAAGTAAATTCATGAAATTTTAATAAATTTTAATTTTCTGGTATTTTCTGTTTTATTAGTTAAACGCAGAACTCATCGGGAAATATAAATCATGTATTTTTTATTTAAAATTATGATTCTCTATACGAAAATCTGCTCCGAAGAGAAATATAAAAAATGTAATAAAACTTTGATATAATTTAATTTGATAAGCTTTTAATTGCTGGAATAAATAATAAAAATTAAGGACATTATAGCCTGAAGAAAAAAAATTTTGATTACTAATAAAATTTTAAAAGAATTGTTTTCATTTTTTTTATTATACATAATTCATAAAGTTTTAAAAATATTTTTAAAATCTTTTAAAGAACTGAATCGTTTTTTTATTAGTTAAGAATTGATGATTATACTGCCTATAAAAAAAATAAATAAAAATTTTTCACCACGTATATTTTTAAAAAGAAAAAAATAAATAAATTATTTGTGCAAATATGTTCAAAGTTATAAAGTACGATGTTCAAATTTATAAAGTACTGTGTTCCATATGGATCAAAATGATTTTATAAGTTAACAAGCGTTCTGGGTTATTCCTCCTTACATAGCAAAACAGAAGAACGCACTTTCATTCTTACGATATTTTATTCTCGACGTTTCTAAAATTTTTATTTATTCAGAAAGAATATTCAAATGTCTGGCTATAAATCTAAACTAAAATTCTATAAAATATTATATAAGTGCTAAAATTATGTTAAATTTTTAATTTCACTATTTAGTTAAAACCCCTCCACCAAAAAAATTAAAAATTTTATCACGATTGGTCACCAGACATTGCATGTCTGTCAACATCCGGTAGTTGTCATCTGTCAGCACCTCCACGACCTACATAACAAAAAAAGTGGCTACCGTATTTAATTTTTTTTATTGTAAATTTCTGGGAGTAAGCAATTATTAATTGATTGAAAACAGATAAAGGTAAATTTTAATATTAAAATTTGACTTAAATAACGTGACAACGTGGTATATTTTATTTTTTCAAGATTTTTAAAAACAGAAATTTTGATATTGTTTACGTAATGAGCCAATCAATCAACAATGGCGGTATTTTTTAAAAAAAACTGATAAAATTTTAAAATTTTAGATTTAAATCAATATAATTTCAGTTAAAAATACACCAGTATGTTTTTTGCTTATTAGAATTATTAAATTTAATCTCTTGGCTTTCAATTAAAGCTAATTTTAAAGCTTGAAGATAACTTATTTATTTTTAAAATTTAAATTTAAATTTAAGTACAGAAAAATTGACTGGACTCCAGTGGAGGTACCTATATCCTCTCTATTATAATAAAGACCGTTGTGTAGTGAGTATAAGGAGTATTGAGGAAATTACAAAAGATGAAAAGGATTCACGAAGACAGAAGGTGGTGACTGACGTTAATCTTGTAGGAGTGAACCAAAATGACCTCAGGTCAGATACTACTACCATGCAGAGAATACATTGTTTCTTTTACCCTCTCTGTCTCTAAATAACTCCCAAGAACTAAGATACCCAAATCTATTCCCTTTTCTTTCTCTGCTACTATTTCTCTTTCCCCTACTCTCTCTATCTCCCTGACCCATGCTTGACCTAAAGGATTTGCCAGTCCCTCTCTGGCTTCTAAGCAGGCAACATGTGTTCTCTTGCTAGCAGACACTTAACACGAAAGTATGTAAAAATAAGAAAATAAAATATTCCTCTCAACGCTAATATTTGTATCCACTTCTTTGTCAATTATACCCACAAAGATACCCAATATTACAATCTTAAACTTTTGAAGATCCTAGTTATCATAGACGCAAGTAAATGGAAAAGTGGGAAATGCGAGAAGAAATTGTTAGGGTAGAACTGGCGGTTGCATTGAGTTATTCAGTGCACGAACGAATGGTAGATGTATAAATATGCAAGATGAATTCTGAAGAAAAATTTTCTAGCACCATAGAGTGAAACAACTTAAAACGCAGTAGATGCAGTTACTGATTCCATGTAGTCGCCTTACGTCAAGTCAGTGGAAAACGCGAATCCATGAAGACGTCATGTGTTGCTCTACTAGAGTCCTGATGGCAGGCAGAAAAGGTTCTCTGTGGTGGCAAATGTTCTGACGAGCTACATTCCTTAGTTCCAATATTTCAGCCCTTTACCTGCAATGTAAATATTGCAGTATCGTATCATTCTCATTTCCTTTGTATTCTATTGATAAGGAGGAAGTTCTATTCTGACAGCTTCTTCCCAAGAACATCTACTACAGGGAACAGACTTCAGAGATGATGCTTTATCTATTCAAGCCGAGTTGTTATCTTTCTTCAACAAAGTCAGTCAGTATGCGTCTACCTTGAGTAGCTCTTGTGCCTGGTATTGAATGAACAACAGAGAAAGAGACTAAAATGGTTCTGATCGTTGGTGTTTCTATGATTTTCTGTAAGAAAAAACATTAAATTTTTGTTAGAAACAAAGAAAAGCTGTTACGTAACATCAGTCCTCCCATATGATAGTGTATTCTGGACAATATCATTAGAGATTCTGGACAATATCATTAGAGATGAAGAGGTTTCAGGAAACATAAATGTAACTCTGAGAAAGGATGGTGACAATACCATGAACTAGACATGTGAGCAACGACAAAACTTTAGAGAAAATGGAAAAGAAAAAGAGCATTTATACTCAGCATTAGAAAGAGACAGTTGAAATTCCTAGAGAATATATTGAGAAAAGTTGGAAAATTTTACACCAATAAGACATTATAAGCAAGAAGACCAGAGGAAAGCAATGTACAACCCACCTAACGAGCTTTTTTAAATGTTTGACAGACAAAGAATGGGAAACGTTAGCAAAAAGGCACTCTTATTAAGAACTATAATCGAAAGAAAATTTTGAAGAGTCGCCAGTTTTGTGGATATGACGGTGCGCAAAACTACGAATACAGGCTCAATAATATAACGCTTTGAGTAACGCAATCGATCTTTATTCAGTATAAACAATCGTGAAGGTACATTTAATACTTTACAGAAAATGAAGAGGAGGATATAAATAAAGTGATTGTTTCTTTATAGATTACTGAAATGGAGAGAATGCCTCCTAGAAACGATATATTTTGCACGGATTGTTGGTGCAATTATCCAATATACTTTTATTTGCTTATGCATTAAACGAAGAAATAAAGGGAGTTGGCGAGCATTGGTAAATCACCGCTTCCTTATCAGTTGCACAAACAAACAGCACACCACGTGGTCAATGACGTCATTGGACGTTTTAATTTAATCTCCGTGTCCAGTGCAACGGACAAAATAAACACACCAAGCAGTTCTACTGCGTCATAAATTGTAACAATTGTCTTCTTTCAAATGTCGCAGTCGCATTGATCTCCTTAATTAAGCAAAAACCGATACCTTCCACAGCGTAAGAGTGCGATGAATAAATTGTCGTCTAAATTATGCAAATATCTTGAAATACTGCAGCGTAACTTTATTCGCTAAAATCGCCATTGACTTCAACCACAGCCTCCAGATGTTCTTGGAATCTCCTACAATTCTTCTGGACTGTATCTTTAAATTGGTGAATGCTGTCATAATCTTTGCCTTCAGTTCATCTTTGGTGTTACAGGGAGTTTTGTTGGTCTTTCGTTCAACTGCGTCTACCATATAATAATCAAGAGGGATGCAATTATGGGTAGTTAAATGACCAGGTGTAAGGGTAGATGTTGTTGCAGAAATTGTTTGACAGACATGACTGGATAGTCCCGTTGCCAGACATAGGGTATTCCAGCAGCCACATCCTTGATCCAGGCCAGTATTACTTCCTCAATGTACTTGCTGTAGCCCTCCGTGTTGAGTATGAGGCCCTATGGGGTGATGAATGGAGGCATAGCGTCACCACCACGACTGATCGCTACGAACAACTTCGTGGTCAACATTAGACTCATCATACTCTTTCCGAATCCTCTGCACTGTCCGCAGATTGACACCCATATTAGAGCTTCCGGCGCGAATGCCAAAGAGGACAGCAGACTGCGCCTATCTGACTCTACTATACAGTCGACAATATCAAAAACAAACAAAGGCGCATGCGCAAATTTAAAAAATGTGAGAATTTATCCCTCGCAACCTATATATATATATAGGTTGCGACTGAGCACTCTGGAAGAATGGTAGACTTTGAAAAACAGTAGCTACTCTGGCATGTACGCATCGCTCATGCAGTAAAATGAATTAGAGCACTCTGGCTATTAGGCGCGTATAATGATAATATATGCGCTAAAAAGTCTGCCTTCTTCCACCGAACGCCCATAGCCCAGAGGTAGAATCGCCGACCGACGCCAATTCGGCCGAATTTCAATTCTGTGTTAAAAAGCAATCGGATTCTAACCGTACTGATGAGCTGTGATACAGCGAAACAGATCTGTCTGCGGATGACAATATATATACCTTGTTTCCAAAAATTCGGTATCTTCAGGCGTTTTATATCAACTGATTCTCCAACTTTTTTTCAACCTTGTAACAGAGCTTTTTTAGAACGCACGACTGGAAGTTTAAAATAACTGAAGTTTTAAAATAAAGGAGGAATTTTCAAAAATTGGAAACACTTTTATCCGAGTTTGTATGATCCTAAAATATATTTTCTGATGTGTCTACATCTGGACATTACTTCTGATCTTTCGTTAAGTAACGTTTCTTTCAGTTATTTTAAAGCCAAATAGTAAGGAACATAAATATTTTGTTTGAAATAAATGTTACGTAATATCAATCCTTCTATCTGGCAATAAATGCTGAACAATCTCTACGCAAATAAAGAGAAAATTAAAGACGATGAAAATATGGTTATACAGAAGGATGATGAGAATACTATGGACAGAACACGTAAACAACGAGAGAAATCTTAAGGAAAATGAAAAAAGACACAAACTGAAATTTTTAGGTTTGAATTAGTATAGTTTGTTTTATTCTGCGGCATACCAATCTCAATGGATTATTTAATGCCGACAATCTTTTACAATAAATTCATATGAATAGAATATGCTTGCTTTCTCCTTCCACTCCACTCGCATCAGTATTCTCATCTTTCTGACACCCCTGAAACCTGTTACTCTTCCTCATAACTTTCCTCCAATGTAAACCCCTGCACAACAATGGCAGTAAAATGCCTTGCTTGGCGCGATATGATTATAATAAAAAATAAAATAAAAATACACTTTTATAGAATTTGTTTTTTTTAATCGTATCACCCCGAGCAAGGCGGTAACGCCACTGATGTGCAGGGGGCTACGCAATAGTGAATAGATTGAAAAAGAGAAAGCCGGAAACCACATCCTAAACAGGGAACAAGGGATGAGTTTCTTAACCTGTTCAATAAACGTGGGTGGAGTGTGAACCGGGCGATAGATAGATCTATCTACTCCAATTGAAAAAAAAACAAAGTGAGAAGATTGGAAAAGAGAAAGCCGGAAACCACATCCTAAACAAGGGATAAGCTTCTTAACCTGTTCAATAGACGTGGGTGGAGTGTGAACCGGGCGATAGATAGATCTATCTACACCAATTGAAAAAAACAAAACAAAGTGAGAAGATTGGAAAAGAAAAAACCGGAAACCACATCCTAAACAGGGAACAAGGGATGAGCCTCTTAACCTGTTCAATAAACGTGGGTAGAGTGTGAACCGGGCGATAGATAGATCTATCTACTCCAATTATATTCACATAAAAATAGATTTTTATAGAAAAATATACATGTTTAAAGGAAAAAATATTACTAACAATGCATTTTTAAAGAAAAAATTATTACCATAACACATTTTTGAAGGAAAACAATATTCTCAGCAAAACATTTTTGAATACAAAACTAGAAGACATTTTCAAATTTTCTAAAATAAAAATGAATAAAAGACAAAAAAAATGTGTTAAAATCTGACTAAATCAACCTTTTCACTATAATCGAACTTTAAAAAAATATCTTAAAACCCAATTTTTTAGCATTAAATAACCCACAGAGGTGTTGATATGCCATTAAACTCAAACTCAAACATAATAAGGAAGAAAGCATGTCAGGTAGATTATTCGCTGTTTCCCGCTATCCTTTCTGCCTTTAGAATGTTCTTTGGGTGTTAAAATCTTTATTCCTCTTCATGTGTCCAAGAAATCGCAATTCTTTCTGGTTCTAAGTATAAGCCATCTTTTTGTTTCTATTTTTCTTAGAATTTTCTATTTGCACACATGTTCCGCTTATTGTATACTCAGCATCTTTTATTGCATATATATAAATCTACCACTCATCCTTGCTTTGAATATTGGTGCCACAAATGGTCTGGTGCTCCTGACATATATTCAGAGATTCATCTGAAGAAAAGTCTGCAATGTTATTGATTCTGACCTGGCATTTCGGCTTCACTAACTTTCCCACCATTTCAACGTAGCTTTTACTATGAATATTTTCTAGTCCTGGGCATGACGGTAAACTACATCCGACAGCAAGGCCTCTGATTAGGAGGTTGTGAGGAGCATGGAACCACCTCTTAATTGCTGTTGTTCTCATGTCCACCCTGACCCGGAGTGGTAGTACCTGTTAGGGTCTCAGCTATGGGCAAATAGTTAATCCCTAAACCGGAGTCAAAACACTATGAAAGTATAAAAATACACTTTTATAGAAATATAAACATAAAAATAAACTTTAATTTTATAGAAAATATACATTTTTGAAGGAACAATATTACTAACAATACATTTTTGAAGAAAAAATTATTACTAAAATACATTTTTGAAGGAAAAAAATTCTTAGCAAAACATTTTTAAATACAGAACTCGAAGATATTTTCCGTTTTCTAAAATAAAAAAAATAAAAACAAAGAATGTTCATTGAAATCAACCTTCTCACAATAACAGAACATTAAAAAATACCTTAAAACCCCACCTTTTTGACATTAAATAACCCACAGAGATTGATATGCCATTAAACAAATCTCAAACTATAAATATTTTCATGTTAATTGTTATCATAGATTTTCCTCTATGGTAGCTGAACAGCGAATTTAAACGCAGTACTAGATTGGCTGCAAGGTCCCATAATTTACAGTAGATGTGGCTAGATGTAACCGTAAGTTTGATTCAAACAATATATTTTCTTGCATTTACTGTCGAACTCTCTTCCTGTTTCTTGCTTTCCAATTAACTTTGATTTCAAAAATTTAGATGCAATGTCAATCTTTATCTTTTGCCTCCTTAATTCTTGTTCTTTTATTGTTCTCTCTCCTTAATATTTTTTTTCTAATATTATTTTTTATCGCGGCTTCTGCTCTGACGAACTTAGCCCCCCCCCCCCCCCCCCGGTGCCCCTCTGCATGAATTTACTCAAAATACTAGACTAGCAGCTAGGTCCCCAAGTCAAATGTAACCGTAATTTATTTTTTTAAAAACAGCTTTGCTCGCACTTCCTGCCTGTGGAATTCCCTTCCGTATACTTGCTTCCTTGAAAACTACAATCTCCAAGAATTTAAATGCAAAGTCAATTGCCATCTCTTATCTTCTTGACTCACGTCCTTTCCATGACAACCCTTGTATCATGTTCTTCCTTTACACACTACTCTCATGCAGCCCTCTTCACACCTGTATTCTCATCATGTTTTTATTCATTCTCTGATTCCCCTGTAACTTGTTCCTCTTTCTTATCTCACCTCTTTTGTAACCCCTGCACACCAGTGGCAATTCTGCTTTGCTTGGGGTGAAATGATTAAAATAATAATAATAATAATAATAATCTCTAAAAATCAGTACCCCCTTGCGTCATAGTGGGTTAACTTTCTTACTTGGAGTGAAATGATCAACAAATTACTATTGAAAAGTAATCATTTTAAAGAGCAAAATCCTTTCATTACGGTTTTGACTTCAGTGCTGTCTTCATAAACTGGTTGCTAACTGTCGTGGAGGAATACCCTGTCATACCCAGGAATGGGCAGGGCCCGGGTTATAAAAGACCGGGGCTAGCGCAACCTACAGAGTGATCGAGAGTGTTCGTCATTATACGAGAGCGATCGTGATTATACGAGAGTCATCGACTTTAGTCGAGAGCTATCGGCCTTAGACGAGAGTTAGACGTCACTAGACGGAAGCCTTCTTCTCAAGACGGACGCATACGTCCTATGCAGAGACATTGCCTTCTTGGTTGTTATTCTTGTTAACTGTTCGTTGGTATACGTGTATTTGGTTTATTGTACTGAGGTATAATAAATCCCTATTCATATATCCTCAGTCTTAAGAATTATTTCTTGCACTATTCTTTCTCTGTTTATCCCCTCCCGGGATATAACACTAACCAAGGTTTAAGACCCTGTGTATCCTACTAATTAACCCATAGCTGGGGATTCCTGGATTGATACCTTTTCACGGTGTATTTTTGCCAAACTAATCTGACAAAATTAGTTTTGAACGCAAACTCGTTTCTCTAATTTCTCATTCCGGATTGCTATCTATTACACAACCCACACAACCTATAAACAGAGGAGTAGCATTCATATCTAACAAGATGGTCGGCTAGGTTAAATTTTCCACCTTATTTATAAATCTGGAAGGCGTTTGACTGTGTTCGGTAGGTTGGCCTTCTCCACAATACTAACGGTGTCTCTGGCTGGATATTTGACTTAATCCAATCATTCTTAACAAATCGGGTCATGAAGATCTGGTGGAACGGCCACGCTTAATTTCAGATTAATATGGGGTTCCCAGGGCTGTATCCTTGGACTTATGCTATTTCCAATGTCAGTTACCAGGTGGCACAAGTATTTACTCCTGATAGACAGTAAGCCTGATAGTATTTGCAATATGAACTCTGGTATAAAAAAGGATTACTGGACATTAGGTTTATAAGTCCCCAAAATTCAATTGTTCTTGCGCCCTTTATGACACATGGCTCAGTGGATATAGACGTTAGATAGTTCCTGCTACAGCAGTGCTGAGCAAGTAACTTGCAGGATTAGAGGGAGATAACTCATGACTTCCAATCGAGGCTTCCCGCAAGGAATGGAGCTCATAAACCCCAGTTCAGTTCGAAATTTCTAGCACCTGAAGAAGGACGGATCGTACAACGGCCGAAATGTCGTACAAATGACACAAAGATGAGAACAATAGTCCAAATAATGTAAATAATGCAGTAAGTCTGAGGTTTTCGAAAATTACATCCAATCAGTTGCTAAATGGGACGAGAAATGGCTTGTAAATTTTAATGAGCCAAACGAAATTTCCATCCTTTAATCATAGAGAATCATTTTTAAATCTGTCATCCATATTTATTCTATATCTGGTCTGGTGCTACAACTATTTATCTCACGATTCTCGAAAAAAATCCAAAGAATCCGCTATGTTGTTGGTACTCTCTTGGCATCTCGACTTCATATCTTCCGTATGTCTTTTCTGTAAATATTTCCATGGAAGTACTCTCCTCGATTGTATGAATGTAAACACACTACTAGATTAGCAGTTAGGTCTCATCTTTTTACTGATGAAAAAGATAGATGTGACGTAAATTATATTATAATAGTTTCTTTTCTCGCACTTCTTGTCTGTGGAACTCTTCAATTTTTTGCATCCCTGCCACCAATAGTCTTAAAAGATTTAAATGCTACGCCAATTTTTATCTCTTGTCACCTGTTCTTTAATTCCCCTTTCTCCTCACTAAAGTTTTTTTCATTCTCTTTCACTTCCGGTATCCCCCCCTAACGTCCTAGTGATATTGTTGTCTTGCTTGAGGTGAAATGAGTATCAATGATTCCCCACACTGCTCCTCAAGGACGTAGTTAGATAATCAAAACAACAAAGAACAAGATCGTAAAGTGAAATGGTTTGTTGGTGTGCTCTCGATCATATAAAAAATGTGGCCAATCGGCACTGACAGAAGAAGAAGAAGAAGAAGAAGAAGAAGAAGGAGGAGGAGGAGGAGAAGGAGGAGAAGGAGGAGACGAAGGAGGAGGAGAAGAAGAAGGAGGCGGAGAAGGAGGAGAAGAAGAAGGAGGAGAAGAAGAAGGAGGAGGAGGAGGAGAAGAAGAAGAAGGAGGAGAAGAAGAAGAAGAAGAAGAAGAAGAAGAAGAAGAAGAAGAAGAAGAAGAAGAAGAAATGACTCACATATCACCTGATATGAATCGTGACTGTTTTTGATCAGAGAATAATTAAAATATTCAGGAAAACCCTCCAATAAAAGATTTCATTCATTTTTGGACGCAAGCTGGTCAGATTTCCCACGAAAGAAGAGAACGAACAAATTTTATGTTTATGTAAAACTATTTTCAAATAATCTGCCTTGCAAGTATGCTAATTTTTTTTTTTAATCATTTCACCCTAAGCAAGGCGGAACGGCCACTAGTGCGGAGGAGCTTACAGTTAAAGAAGAAAGAAAAATAACAAGGTACGGGACTTACAGTTAGAGAGTAAAAACAAAGATACAAGGTGCAGGTGTCGAAGAATGGACTAAAGATGGAATTTAAAGAGATAAAAGATGATAACTGACATTGCATTTAAACTTTTAGAGATTATCGCTATCAGGGAAGCAAGTAAACGAAAAGGGATTCCACAGACGGGGATTGAGAGAAAAGAAACTGTCAGAGTAGAAGAAACGGTTACATTTAACTATTTAAACGGTAAAACGGTGGGTTCTAGGTAGCAAACTCGTAACACGCTTAAATTCACGTGGACGAGGCACTAGAAAATAAAGCCCATCAGAGCAGTCGCCATGAAAATATTTGAAGAAAAGACAGAGGGAAGCCAGTTTACGTTGGTGAGAAAGTGACTGAAGTGGAGATGCCAAGTCAGGAGCGATTACATTGTAGTTTTTTTTTTTTGGAGGGTTTTGTTGAGAACAACTGGATACAGCAATAGCATTCTATTATACAGACTTTAAATATAACAACATTTAAAGACACTTTGGCTGAAATTCAAATTCAAAACTTCAAAAAAAGAGGCTTACGTCCTATCACGTTGAATACACCGGTTCTCGCTCGATCACCGAAGTTAAGCAACGTTGAGCCTAGTCAGTACTTAGATGGGTGACCGCTTGGGAATACCAGGTGCTGTAAGCGTTTAGTGACGGATGTGCGTTGTGGTGCAGTAAATATCCTCTCGGAAAGAAAAATCGGTGAGCCGAGTTCGAATTCCAGTTGAATACCCTGCATTCACTTAAGCACTCGTACCCTTGGGAAAGGTATTAATCCGTCCCTTCCTTCCAGTTATGGGTTAAATAACAAGGGTAGGACTTGGGGACCCTGCCCTTAAAAAAAACAAATCCCAATGAATCTTGATACTCAAAAAGAAAAAGAAGTATTACTAGACACAAAACTTATATAAAAACAACAATAAATTGTTGAAAGTAAAAGGTATTACCATCAAGAAATAAATAAAATTTAGTTGGCAATAAATGACCCGCCGAGGTTGATATGCCATAACAACAAACCAATCAAAAAAAGATTTCGTGTTTGCCTGAAATACTAAACATTTTTTGTCCTGTCTCTCATTGTCTTATTATCTTACTACTTAGATCAATGGTGCCCCGCTAGGTTCGAATTTACACGAGATACTAGATTAGCAACTAGATCCCACCCTTTTAGAGTGAAACCGATAAAATGCAACCGCAACTTCTACTCCAACAGTTTCTTTCCTTATTTATGATCCCAGCAATTATGATTTCAGCAATTATCCAGAGTATATTTTCAAAATGTAATTTGGTTTGCAATATTGGTTGGGGAACGTATATATAAGAAATTAAAGGGATATTAAACTAATATGAAAAACAAAAGTCTTATTTTGTCATTGATTTCGAATGTGAGGATTTGATAAGGATAAGAGGTGGATGGGATTTAGGGAGGTGGATAGGACTTAGGGAGATGGAGGATGGCAAATGACGTTGCATTTAAACTTTTGGAGATTGTAGCTATCGGTGAAGTAACTATACAAATGGGTGTTCTACAGGTGGGAAGTGCGATAAAAGAAACCATCCGCCCGTGCATTGAATACTGCTGCCATATCTGGTCGGGTGCCCCTGCTATTCTCCTCGGGCTTCTCGATAAGGTACAGAGGAGGGTCTGTAATGTGTTAGATACCGAGTTGGCAGACCGCCTGCAGTCTCTCTCCCACAGGCGCGACGTGGCTTCCCTGTGTCTCTTCTATAAATACTTTCACGGCTTCTGCTCCGATGAACTTAGATCACTGGTGCCCCCTAGATACGAATTTGCACGAGATACTAGATTAGAAACTAGATCCCACCCTTTTACAGTGAAACAGATAAAATGCAACCGCAACTTCTACTCCAACAGTTTCTTTCCTCGCACTGTGGAATGCTTTGCTTGGGGGTGAAATGATGAAAAAAAAAATAATCTCCACCAACTTTTACCTCATCGAATCTATTGAGTAGTGTGTTGACACTCCGTCAAGTTCGATACGTGATACTCGCTTGGGCGATCATGCAAGGCTATGGAACCTAATCTGTCCTGGTATTCAACCCATACCTGGTGAGAGAAGAGATGGATTTACACATTTCCCAATGGTATTTGCGTGTAAGTAAATGCAATGAATTCAACTGGAATTCGAACTCAACTCTCCGATTTCTCATTCCGAGCCGATATCCATTGCACCACAACGCATATATATATAAGTTATATTAGTCATCTATATACAAGCCTGTTTCGCTGTATCACAGCTCATCAGTGTGGCTAGACATCTACTTGCTTCTGGCCGGGAACGAAACTCGACCGATTCGGTGTCAGTCGGAGTCTCTAAGCTATAGGCGCATGGAATGAGGGAAAAGAAATTTTAGCGTTTTATATATACGCGGTGTATACACACGCCAGTCACCGGGAGAACTCAATTCATTGCTGAGGAGTATATATATATATATATATATATGTATGTATGTATCGTGATTAACATATCGTAACACCATTTACCCTGAACTTTATTGCAAACAATACAGTCCTTACTTTTATTAAGAATTGTTTTCTTTACAAAGCGACATCTTTAGAAATTTTAAAATGTGACTTCTTCTTCTATGTATTGTCCTTCTTTATGGCGTAGACACGATAATGGTTCTCCACAACATTCTATCATTTGCACCTTTTTGTATTATCCAGATTTTGAAATTCCCTCCTACCCCTGTTCCGACATCAGTTCACAAAAGCTCATCAGCTATATTCGAACTCATATGACTACATGGCTCTCTTCCTCGACCTGTCCTTTTAGCCAATGATATGAGCTGAATTTTCTGAGCGTTTCAAATTCCCCAAACCTACGCTTATTATATGTCCACTAAACTTCAGCTTTCTTTTCTCATTCTAAAAACAAGTATCCTGTTTGTTTCGATTTTCTTTTAAAGCTCCTAGCATTCTTATTAATTTATTTGTATTACTTCACTGAGTTAATATTACACTGGTTTCTTCCGGTTAGGAGTTGGATATTGAGCGAATATTCTACGGTTTATCATGTCTGAACCAAATGTACAAAAACCGCAAATATTTCCTGTTTGAATTATTCTTAGCCGATCACAGATGAGCATCTCCCCAAGATAGTACCACTCCTTTGAAATTTTGAATCAGAAGAGTAACAAGATATGTATTATAAGCGCTTGAAATGTCTTTCGTGTGGTAGCTACATTTTATTATCGGGTTGTCTTTCTTTGTATTGGCAAATGTTTCAAATAAGTGTGGTTGCCAGTCACATTCCTGAAAAATATTTGTTAAACTTAGTCAAGCACTTTACCACTAGGTCAAATTCATGGAATGTCAAATAGAAGATTGAACTAAATAACATCGGCTCTAAAAATCAACCACAACATATCGTTTAGTTATAAGTAGTCTCTCTGTCTACCTGTTCCTCACGGGTAATGTATATACCTATCTGCCTGTCTCCGAGTGTGGATTAATAAGTCCCTATCCTGACACATAGGTATTAGATGAATTCGTCTGTATTTTTCATTGTATAGTATTCGATCTATCAGTCAATTAAGTGCCACACGTGATACATGCTTGGGCGATCATGTCTCTTTCGAGGCATGACTGACCGGGTAGAATATTTTCCCACAGTAGATTGCCATTACTTTCTGCAGCAGACTGATTGCCAACCAAGGCTGTAGAACCCAATCTGTCCTGTTATTTAACTCATAGCTGGAGGAAAGAGACGGATTAATACCTTTCTCAAGGGTATTTGCACAAAAGTGAATGCGGTGAATTCAACTGGTATTTGAACTCGGCTCTACTAATTTTTAGTTCCGAGCCGATATGAACTGCACCACAGCACATATCCAGATACGATCTATACATAACTGAATTTACAGTATTGACAAAGAAATAGATTGAGTGCAAATTAAATGCTTTTCATCACTAGGCTACAGATTTATTGATGCACATATGTATTTATTAATCTGTCTTTTTTATTGCTATCTATCTATCTATCTATCTATCTATCTATCTATCTATCTATCTATCTATCTATCTATCTATCTATCTATCTATTTAGGCTAGGCTAGGCTAGGCCATATCTATCTATCTATCTATCTAGGCTAGGCTAGGCTAGGCTAGGCTAGGCCATATCTATCTATCTATCTATCTATCTATCTATCTATCTATCTATCTATCTATCTATGCTAGGCTAGGCTAGGCTAGGCTAGGTCATATCTATCTATCTATCTATCTATCTATCTATCTATCTATCTATCTATCTATCTATGCTATGCTAGGCTAGGCCTATCTATCTATCTATCTATCTATCTATCTATCTATCTATCTATCTATCTATCTAGGCTAGGCTAGGCTAGGCTAGGCATCCTATCTATCTATCTATCTATCTATCTATCTATCTATCTATCTAGGCTAGGCTAGGCTAGGCTAGGCCTATCTATCTATCTATCTATCTATCTATCTATCTATCTATCTATCTATCTATCTATCTAGGCTAGGCTAGGCTAGGCTAGGCCATATCTATCTATCTATCTATCTATCTAGCTATCTATCTATCTATCTATCGATCTATGCTAGGGTAGGCTAGGCTAGGCCATATCTATCTATCTATCTATCTATCTATCTATCTTTCTATCTATCTATCTATCTATCTATCTATCTATCTATTGCTACATCTGACTTCCTCATTCGTATCATGATTATGCCAGAGCAAAATGATGCATTGCTGCTATATCTGTGTTGGAGGTAGCCAGCTCACACATTCCAGCCATAGCAGTGTTCAAAATCGTTAAGGCGATTTTTGTTTTTTTTGTTTTTCTTGGGGGGGGGGTTGTGAACATCGACGAAGTTTTACAGAAAATGGAAACAAAACGGACAGTGATATGAAGCATCATGAACAGTTGAAATTTTTGGGATATTTAGTGAGGAGTGAGGGCCTGGAAAATTTTTCCCTCACGAGACGTACTGAAGGTAAAAGAGATAAAAGGAAGCTGTAACTTACCTAAAGAGTTTGTGTAAATGGATGGCAGAACAGAACATGAGGGAGAGTGAGGAGACTAATATAGCTAAAATGAAAGGAAACCGAGGAGAGTCGTAAATGCCCATGTCTTGAAGAGACATCAAACAAAAAAGAAGAACTAATATTTGTTTGTTTTTTTCTTGGGTGGGGTGTTTTGAACATCGACGAACTTTTAGAGAAAATGGAAACAATGTAGACAGTTATACGAAGAATCATGAACAGTTGAAATTTTTGGGATATTTGTTGAAGAGTGAGGGCATGGAAATTTTTCCCCACGGGACGTACTGAAGGTAAAAGAGTTAAAAGAAAGCTGTAACTTAGCTAAAGAGTTTGTGGTAAATGAATGGCAGAACGGAACATGAGGGAGAGTAAAGAGGCTAATATAGCTAAAAGGAAAGGAAGCTGAGGAGAGTCGTAAATTCCCATGTCCTGAAGAGACATCACACAAAGAAGAAGAACTAATACTTTTTTTGTTTTTTTGTCTTTTTTTCTTGAGCGGGTGTTGTGAACATCGACGAAGTTTTACAGAAAATGGAAACAAAACGGACAGTTATATGAAGCATCATGAACAGTTGAAATTTTTGGGATATTTATTGAGGAGTGAGGGCCTGGAAAATTTTTCCCTCACGGGACGTACTGAAGGTAAAAGAGATAAAAAAAAGCTGTAACTTAGCTAAAGAGTTTGTGTAAATGGATGGCAGAACAGAACATGAGGGAGAGTAAGGAGGCTAATATAACTAAAAGGAAAGGAAGCTGAGGAGAGTCGTAAATTCCCATGTCCTGAAGAGACATCAAACAAAGAAGAAGAACTAATATTTGTCTTTTTTTTTTCTTGGATGGGCTTGTTTGTCTTCTTTCAACAAAGGATGAAAGAACTAATTTCATGATTTGATTTTGTCATTGTTATTTATGAAGAATTTACTTTTTTCTTACATTTGAACGAGTTTTATTTATTCTCTAAAATTGTGCTATTAATTACTAAACAATATAATCTAAATTTAAAAGGCAAAAAGAAATAAAAAGAAACAGAGAAAAGAAAAAAGGATATGGAACGCAAAAAACAATGGCGACGAGGAATAATACCAACAAATATCAGTCGAGGAGAAAATTGGGGAAAGACTTCTATTTTTAATGCAAAATTGAAACAATTTAATCTCCATGACAGGACACGGACGTCACCATGGAGGCAATAACTATATCTCGAAAACATTTCGATATAATAAATACTGATTTAATATTGCCGCTTTGTTGGTAATGGGAGGAAAAGTAGACTGATGACGTCAATCTGAATCCATTCAAATGCACTACGTATTATATTCCTTCATTTTTTTTTCTTTAAAATATGTATTTTATGCTCGATGGACTTGATTTCTTATAAGTTAATCCATGCCGAAACTATTATAGAAATAATAGCCATATTCAGTCAATCTTCTTCTTCTTCTTGCTGATAATTATGATGACGATGATGATGATGCGATCATGTTTTTCCACAGTATCCTGTCCTTCGTAGCTCTGAGTAAAGTTTGTCTTTTTGTTATCTCTCCCAATACTTGTTCTTGTAATCCAATCAATTGCACTAGCTCGTTAGTTAGGTTATGCGTCGTTTTTTTTTTTTTTTTTTTTTTTTTGTCGCACTTGCCTTGGATACGCCCTGTGAGTGTTGAATTCTCCAAAACCCCTTTCCTCACTATGTGCCTTACATAATTTCAACTGTCTCTTCCTGGTTCCTATGAATAAGTCTCCTTTTTGTTTCTATCTTATCTAAAGCTTCGTCGTTACACACTTTTCAGTCCAAGGTATTCTCAGCATCCTTCTGTAGAACTTTATTTCTATTGCCTCAAATCTCCATTTTATTTGTGAGTAGATTTCCCAGCATTCATTACCGTATAGAAGAATCGATATTACATGACAGTTAAATATTCTTTTCTTTGTTTTTAACGAAATTTTCTTGTTTACTCATACTTTGCTTAGCTTTTTGGAACGCATTTTCACTATCTCAAAGATCCTTTGGATTTTAATGACAAATTTATTGTTTTTGTAGTAAATGATATTTTGTCAGTTATTTTTACTCTCGGTCTTTATAGTTTTCCTTGACATTCAGTTAAGTGCCATACGTGATACACGCTTTAGGCGATCATGTCTCGAAAGAGACATAACTGACTGGACAAAAGATTATCCCGCAGTAGGTTGTCATTGCTTTCTGCGGTAGATTGGTTGCCAGCCAAGGCTATAGAACCCAATTATTTAACCCATAACTGGAGGGAAGAGGGTACTTACGCGTAATTGAAAGCAAGGAATTCAATTGGAATTCGAACTTGGCATCCTGATCTCTCGTTCCGAGTCGATATCCACTGCACCACAACGCACATAAAAATCCATACCCACTTGTGTGATTCTAAAAGTATTTATACAATAAATTATGTTCAATATGTTTACAGTATAGATTTAATAGCCTAATTCTGTCATTAACAGTTGAATTAATTTCTGAAGACTGCAGATGATTACGTGGGTGTTTGTTTTTGTTTAGGTGCATATTTCTATGGGTTATTTTATGCAATTTCATTTTATTTTTGGAGATAATAACAGCTTCATGATACAATTTTGGAGATAATAACAGCTTCATGATACAATTTTGGAGATAATAACAGCTTCATGATACAATTTTGGAGATAATAACAGCTTCATGATACAATTTTGGAGATAATAACAGCTTCATGATACAATCTTTACTAATTAACCCATAGCTGTGGTAGAAAAGAAGGATACATATCTTTTCCAATGGTAAGAATATGTTTAAGTTAATCTAACGAATCTAACTGGGTTTCGAACTCGGCTCTCCGATTAACTTTTCCGAGGAATTATCTATTACATCACCCACACATCCAAGCCTACAGCACCTAGTATTCCAAAGCGGTCACCTATATATGTAATGACGAGGCTCGACGTTGCTTAACTTCGATGATCGTACGCGAACCGGTGTTTCAACGTGATGTGGCCGTAAACTGGCAACTTAACAGTAAAATCATTAGCAATTAATTTACATAATGCTTATAAAAAATATTATTTTATCAGTAACACTTGCTGTAATTACTGACCAAAAACAATTCTTGTTTCCCTGACATACTTTAAACATCCCTACATTTTTGATCCTGACCATTTTTATATCTAAAATGTATTGGCCTGTCATCTTTTTACAACAGCGTATATTCCTGGATATGACGATAAGCCACGTCTGGCAGCAAGATCGGGAGATTACAGGTTTTGAGGAGTCTAGAACCACCTCTTAATTGATGTCGTTCCCAGGTCCATCCCGACCATGGGTTGAAGCACCTTTTCGGGTCCCAACTATGGGAAAAAAGTGAACTTTCAATAACCCATAGTTTATAGTAAACATACCAGCAATATATTTTTATAGTTAAATTATAGACAATATCTATTTATCCTGTAAACAGGTAGTAAACATATGCAATACCTTTGCTCAAATTATGATGTTAATTGATGCCTAATATATGCAGTGTTTATGTATTCATTGTAGATAATTCTTTCCAGAGTATAATTTACAAGGAAGTTAGGTGGAAAGTTCAAGCGCCGTGACCTTATCTGACCTTCAAAATGAGGGATTTGTTTTGATTTTACAAAATTAAAGCTTTTCTTAAAACAAATTTATTATTCTAGTGGGAGTACACCGAATTTCTGAAGTAAATTATACATTTCAAATTTATCTTATATTTATGTAGATATTGTATTTAGTTCATGTCTTGTTTCACACATTTTTATATAACAGGGTTTCCCAAACTGGTTGGTCTTGCCCACAGGTGAGCGATTTCATCTGTCAGGTCTACGCTTAAAATAATTCTCAATCTGCTATTTACCTTAGCTCGTTGAAAGAAGAATCAGCAATATTAATCGTCCTGGTCTGGCAGCTCGATTTCAGTCACTTTCTCACCACCGTAAAGTTGACTCATTGTGTCTTTTCTATAAATACTTTCACTGTAATTGTTCGGATGGCATGGTGGTTTTCCAAGCGCAGCTTATATACGGCACCAGGCCAAAAGAATGTGGCACCTAGTGAGGATCGAACTCTTTACCCAATTGTAATAATTCTAGCTAGCCAAGCTTAGCAACCATTACACCACATCGAGGTGTCTAGAGATCTTGGTTAAGACATCTAGACTTTTTTTTATTAAAACTGGTGTCATTAATTTTCAGTTGAGCTGTCTAGATTAAATTATATTAAATTATATCCTAACAGGTTTTGTTATTGTTGTTGTTGTTGTTAATTTTTTTTTTTTTTTTTTTGACTCGCTTAGGCAAATCCCATCCAGTTTCATGCTTTCCAACCAAAATTAATATGCTAGAATTCAAATGCAATGTCAATCGGACAATCAATAACAATCAAACCCTAAGTCTTTAAAAGTAACATGATTGAATATACCAAGACCAACGAGTATTTTCATCAAACCATTTAATAAAGTAAATTGTCTATCATGTTCAACGTTATTTAAGTCCCTTTTGATACTCCAGCAGTAGTCAAGCCATATTCCTAGTAGCACTCTTTCATCGGTTTGATATCCTGGGGGAATCGTTCTCCTTGTTTATTACTCACATCACCGCAATTATCCAGAAATCTATCTAGTTGCCTATGTAAAAAGTGAACCTTAATATTAACGTATTACTGATAACGTGGATAAAGTTCATCACTTAATTTTAATTTTGGCGATAAATTGGAAAACTTTGGGATTTCTATTTTAACATTTTTGACTCAAAAACACTTTTTTTCTTATAAAAATAGTTTATTTCACAAATTCAGTCAGTTTAGTTGCTATACGTGATACACGCTTGGGCGATCATGTCTCGAAAGAGACATGACTGACTGGGTAGAAGATTATCCCGCAGTAGGTTGCCATTGCTTTCTGCAGTAGACTGGTTGCCGACCAAGGCTATAGAACCCAATCTGTCCTGCTATTTAACCCATAACTGGAAGGAAGAGACGGATTAAGACCTTTCCCAAGGGTATTTGCGCGTAAGTGAATACAATGGATTCAGCTGGAATTCGAACTCGGTTCCCCAGTTTCTCGTTCCGAGCCGATATCCACTGTACCACAACGCACATCCCTCCCTTTCACAAATTACTCAACCTTAATGAAAACTGATGGGTTTCTACGACCTTTATTAACTAAATATTGCGATCAGCTAAGATCGTAAATTGATATTTTATCAAAAATAAGCAATTTCAGTACAGCAAAAACGATAACTATGAAAATCTAAAGTCATTTCCGTAAACAACGCCATCAAATTAGCTTAAAAACGTGTTGTTTTTTTACTCTCTTCTTGGCACTAAAAATTGTATTGACCAATGTAGTTCATATTCTTTTTTAGTTTTATAATTATGAACAAAATGTTTAATTTGCAATGCTAAACCTAACCATAAAATTAATCTTGACCATAAAACTAAGTTATGTTTATAGTTTTCAATGTTCAAGTTAAGTTTCGGTTCTTCTTAAAGACTACATTAACAGCAGCAGTCGCCGGAAAAGTCAGCCTTATTTGTTACTTGACTTTGGTATATTTTGCATCATAAAGTTAGTTTACGAAGCAGAAGAATCTCAAATGGCAGCAAACTGCCTGCATACGAACAGGAAACGAATTCAGCAGACATACAAAAATAGAAAGGAGCGTAAGACAAGGATGTGTCTTTTCACCGGATCTATTCAACTTGTACATCGAGTCTATTCTGAGGACCCTAGATGTTATGCCAGGATTTGTCATCGGAGGCCACAATTTGAACATGAGGTACACAGATGATATAGTGGTGATAACAGACACGGAAAGGAAATTACAAGATCTCCTACAGAAGGTAGCTGGTGAGAGTGACAAGAAAGTACTATAAATGAACTGCAAGAAAACCGAATACATGGTCATCAGCAAAAAGGGCAGGCCAAAATACCTAATACAGGTGGATGATATTAAAATCAAGCAGGTACAAAAATTTAAATATCTGGGATGTGTTCTAACAGACGACGGAAAGTACGACACAGAGATCTGGAGACGAATTGGGATGGTGAAGGACGCGTTCCAGAAACTGAATAGAGTATTAAGAGACAGGGAAATTTCGCTAGAAACAAAGAAAAGAATACTGGATTGCTATTTGATGTCAGTTCTTCAATATGGTAGTGAATCCTGAACAATATCATCAAAGATGAAGGAAAGACTTGAAGCAACTGAAATGTGGTTCTACAGAAGGATTCTGCGGATATCATGAACCGAGCATGTGAGCAAAGATGAGGCTTTGGAGAGGATAAAAACGAAAAGGAAATTAATACTGAGCATCAGGAAAAGACAACTGAAGTTCCTAGGATATGCAATGAGGAAGGAGGGCTTGGAGAACCTGATACTAACAGGCCCGATAGAGGTAAAAAGAGACAGGGAAAAACAGCGAATAACATATTTGAAGGGCCTGAGCAGGTGGATGACAGAACGGGGGTTGCGTGATATTATAGGAGAAAGCGTGCGAAAAGCACCCAGGGATAGGGAGATGTGGAGAGCCATGATCGCCTACGACCTGAAAGGACAAGGCACATAGAAGAAGAACTTTCGCCAAGCAATTTTGGTATGCTTTTAAGATACATTATACATATCGGCGGTGTAAAGTTTTTCCATGTTAATTTGTTTGTTCGTTTGGAGGTTTAACGACCTGTCAATCCTTATGGGATCATTTAAGGTCATATCCAATGATTTTGGGTAAGGTTATTTTATTTTTTCAACATTTTTCTTTTCGAGTATCAAGATTCATTGGGATTTGCTTTTAAGTAGCAGGGCCCCCAAGTCTTACCCTTGTTATTTAACCCATAACTGGAGGAAAGAGACGGATTAATACCTTTCCCAAGGGTACCAGTGCTTAAGTGAATGCAGGGTATTCAACTGGAATTCGAACTCGGCTCACCGATTTCTCTTTCCGAGAGGATATCTACTGCACCACAACGCACATCCGTCACTATACATTTACAGCACCTAGTATTCCCAAGCGGTCACCCATCTAAGTACTGGCCAGGCTCAACGTTGCTTAACCCATGTTAAAGTAGGCGATGACGCAAAAAAGGCTTGGAAATCCCTGAACTATGCAACAGAATAAAAAAAACTTCTGTCTGTGTGCATTATCGTGCTAAACAAGAAACAAATGAAAAATATTTTTTATTATATTAAAAAACTCTTACCGAAGTGTTGTATCTTCCCTCTGTCTTTTCTACAAATATTTTCATAGCTTCTGATCTGACGAACGTCTTTCCCTGGTGCTTCGACCAAATGAATTTACTTGTGCTACTACATCAGCATCCAGGTCATACCATTTTACTGTCAAAATAGCCAAATGCAACAGCAACTTCTACTCGTCAGCTTCTTTTTTTTCTTTTTTTTTTAATCATCTCACCCCAAGCAAGGCATTCCACTGCCACTATTGCGCATGGGGCTACACAGGGGAAGGTAAAGAGGAGGAGTGGTTAGACATAGGGAATGTCAGGAGGAAGGTGACAGATGGGTAAGGATACCGAGGATGCGGGTTGGGCAGATGGGAAGAGTGTTTGATAGAATGGGAGCGAGTTAGTGTGTTAGGAGGTGTCTATTGACCTTACATTTAAACTCCTGTAGATTGTAGCCGTCAGGGAAGCAATCGTGTGGAAGGGAATTCCACAGTCGGGAAGTGCGAGAAAAGAAACTGTTGGAGTAGAAGTTGTGGTTGCATTTTATCGGTTTCACTGTAGAAGGGTGGAATCTAGTTGCTAATCTAGTATCTCGTTCAAATACGTATTTAGGGGGCACTAGTGATCTAAGTTCATCGGAGCAGAAGCCGTGAAAGTATTTATAGAAGAGACACCGGGAAGCAACGTCGCGCCTGTGGGAGAGAGACTGCAGGCAGTCCGCCAAGTCGGTATCTATCACATTACAGACCCTCCTCTTTACCTTATCGAGAAGCCCGAGGAGAATAGCAGGGGCACCCGACCAGATATGGCAGCAGTATTCAATGCACGGGCGGATGGTTTCTTTTATCACACGTCCCACCTGTCTATAGGTAACGGACACACACACACACACACACACACACACACACACACACACACACACACACACACACACACACATACACACACAAAATTCCATTTACAAATAAGTTTAGTTATATCACACCTAAAATACCCGATAACAAAATGCAATAAAATATTACATTTCTTGAGACTGTTGACCCGCAAAAATGGTGAAACAGACCGGCAAACGTTGTTCAAATTATTCAGAATATTAATCCGATCCAAGCTGGACTGTGGAACGTTTATATACCAATTAGCAATGGAATCATATCTAAAAATGCTTAACCCCAGCTTCTATGATGGTTTGAGTGGCGCTTGGAGCATTTAAAACATTTGTAAAAAGTTTGTATGCAGAAGCAAATTAACCTCCACTAGAACTTGGACGAGCCAAACTAACTCTGCAGTACTCTATAAAACAAAAAACATGCCCCTCTAATATCACAATCAATTCAAATCGAGAAACTACTTCGAATAGAAAGAGAATGTCATAAAAATGTTTAAACTTCAGAGGAAACCCATCATTAAAATAAACAGAAATAAATCTATCTAGAGCAGTGCTCCTCAAACTATCTGATGTGGTGTACCAGTAGTTTTTTTTTTAATTTGCCAGGGACCGGCAAGCAAAGCAAGCTAATCCAGCTGAGTAAGAGGTGGGTGAGACTGTAAACGCCAGATTTTTTTTCTTTTTTTTGTACTATTTCAGGGGATGTGCGTTGTGGTGCATTGGATATCGGCTCGGAACGAGAAATCGGGGAACCGAGTTCGAATTCCAATTGACTTCATTGCATTCACTTACGCGCAAATACTCTTGGGAAAGGTATTAATCCGTCTCTTCCTTCGAGTTATGGGTTAAATAATAGGACAGATTGGGTTATGTCTCTTTCGAGACATGATCGCTCAAGCGTGAATCACGTATGGCACTTAACTGACTGACTGACTATTTCAGGAACATTTTGAGACTATCTGTAATAAACATGACATATCTTGTTCATTTTAAGGGCAGTCATCATTGGCGTAACAAGTCTTCCCAGTGTGCCATTAAACGGTACCATATTTGTGCTATATTAGTTATGGCCATTGGTTTCGAGGGTATATATTTTTAAAAATCCAGAAAAAATATTTAAAATTAATATTGATACTTCGTAAGCAATAAAAGGCATTAATCTTCTAAAAAATAGACAAACAGTAAAACAAAATATTCATTTAAAACGTATTTAAAATATATGATATGTATATATAATGGATATATGAATGGAACAAAGTCTGATGCGTATTCAATTCACTGTTCTGCTGTTCATTATATCGCATTCGTTAGTTGGATAGCAATAACTTTTAACATGAGTGAGTAAATGAACAATGTAGCCATAATAATATAAAACTAAAATGAAAATGTAAACAAAAAAAAAACGAGTCAAATATCCTGGCAGTCTCTCGTGGCATAGAGTATTATTATTATTGCTTTCTTTTCTGGAAAATCTCCGCGTGCCGGCAGACGATGGCTCGCGTACCGGCGACAGGACGTGTTCCACATTTTGAGTAACACTGATCTAGAGTCCATGAAACAATCATACCAAGTATACCACATTAGACGATAAGAATACCACAAATAAAAGTAAAACTTTGAAAATAAAATAAAACAAGTACACATCCACTTTTTATCCACGTACACTTAGGATCAGGAAGAGATAGCTGAGGTTTCTAGGACACGTAATGAGTAAAGAGGTTTTGGAGAATTTAATACTCACAAGACAGATAGAGGGAAAGAGAGACGGTGAAAGCATATTTGATGGGCTTGAGAAAATGGATGTTGGAGAAGAGTTTAGAAGAGATACTAAGAGGAAAATTATTCCCAAAAATTTGTACTCATCTAACAGACTTTTGTTCCTTCGAGTTGCAATTTTGGATCATTATGCAGTTTATTTTTATTACAAAAATACACTCATTTTGTTTTCGCTTTAGAAAAATTTGAAACCTTTCCTTACTGCCTGTCTGTTGATCTTATTTAAGCAAGTACAGAAGTGTAAATACCTGGAAAGTGTTCTAACAGAGGACAGAAATTGCGACACTGATCTCCGAAGGTGTATTGGGATGACAAAAGATGCCTTCCAAATCTAAGCAGAGTATTAATAGAAACAGGAAAATATTGTTGGAAGCAAAGAAAAAACGTCTTGAACTTTTACATGATATCTGTCTTTCTGTACGACAGCGAATGATAGACAATCTTGTCAAAGATGAAGGAAAGACTCAAAACAACAGAAATGTGGTCCGACAGAAAGATACTGAGGATAACATGGACCGAACATGTGAGCAACGACGAGATTTTGGAGAGAATGGAAACGAAATGGAAACTTATACTTAACGACATGAAGAGGCAGTTGAGGTTTATGGGATTGTATTGAAGAAGGTGGATTTAGAGAATCTGATACGCAAAGGGAGGATAGAGGGAGAGACTGGGGAAAAAGCGCTTGACATACTTGATGGGCTTGAGAAAATTGGCGTCAGAGCAGAGTTTGGGAGAAATAACAATACAAGAAGTTAAGAGCTACAAGGGAGGAAGCAGTGGAGAGTCATGTCCGCGTATGTCCTGATGGGACACAACACATAAATGAAAGAAGGATCGCAATGTTTACGAGCGTAAAGGTAAGCAGGTCATTCGGGAAGAAAATAAACATTCACACTCGAATATACAATCATAATTGTTCTAGCGACCATTACAACATATCGAGGTATTCTATAAAATATTTTCAAAGCGCAGTTTAGATGCGGCCCAAAATCGAAAGTGTGGGACACCCAGTGAGGCTCAAACTCACTACTCAGTCCTAATTGTTCTAGCGATCATTACACCACATCGAAGTATTCTACAAAATATTTTCTGAGCGTAATTTAGATGCGGCCCAAGGCCGAAAGTGTGGGACACCCAGTGAGGCTCAAACTCAATACTCAGTCCTAATTGTTCTAGCGATCATTACACCACATCGAAGGATTCTACAAAATATTTTCTGAGGTAATTTAGATGCGACCCAAGACCGAAAGTGTGGGACACCCAGTGAGGCTCAAACTCAATACTCAGTCCTAATTGTTCTAGCGACCATTACAACACATCGAGGTATTCTATAAAATATTTTCAAAGCGCAGTTTAGATGCGGCCCAAAATCGAAAGTGTGGGACACCCAGTGAGGCTCAAACTCACTACTCAGTCCTAATTGTTCTAGCGACCATTACAACACATCGAGGTATTCTACAAAATATTTTCTGAGTGTAATTTAGATGCGACCCAAGACCGAAAGTGTGGGACACCCAGTGAATCTCAAACTCACTACTCAGTCCTAATTGTTCTAGCAACCATTGCGACACGTCGAGATATTCTAAATATTTTCTAAGCGTAGTTTAGATGCGGCCCAATACCGAAAGTGTCGGAATTCCAGCGAGACTCAAACTTGCTACTCAGTCTTCTTTTAGCGAGACATGCTTCATAACCATTACGACATGCCGAGGTGTTCTACAAAAGGTTTTCTAAGCGTAGTTTATTTGCAGCACAAGGCCGAAAATGTGGGGAACTCCATGTCTTTGCAACGTTTAATTAATAGACAGTATGAGAAAAGAATGAGTATCGGCAAAACATTATTTATTGTACTGCGAAACAATAAACAACACGCAAATGATTTAACCTTTTGTAAATGTTCTCTTAAGTATACAACAATGAAAGAACTATTTTCCTAAGTCCGGCTTGTTAGTCGCAGAAGAAAGGAACAGAAGGGTGCATGTTCACTGCTTTCTTCTTCCAAAGAATCCATGATCCCTACATCTCCAACTAAAACAGTAGAGGGACGGGCCGCAAGTTGACAAAACGGCCCCACATATGTAGGGTTCGGCAGAGCCCTAAATCCTACCGCTATGGCCTGTGTTCTGACCAGCGTGTGAGTGTGAGCTAAAGTATGTGTTTGTGAATATGTGCGTGATATGTTAACTGACTACACCTTTATCACACGTAATATAATTGACTGAAGCCAGTGATCTGATAAATACCGCACAGTCTTTATTTAACTGTGAGAATGAAAGATTAGCTGAGGTCGCCGATGTTTTTATATAATGATCTATAAATAAACATTCGAGGTAACTGTCGTGGGTAGGTGGGTTTTCATCAATTCATTTGCATAAACTTTCTTTCTTTTTTTCTTTCTTTTTCACCTCTCTCATTATCAACCTCTTTCTCTCCCAACCTCCTCTTTCCATTTCTTTTAACAGTTCTTCCTGTTGTTCTTTATTTAATTATTTTTTATTTATCTTGCCTCTCTCCTTATTAACCTTTTTCTCTCCCCTTGTCTCTTCTTTCCATTTTATTTAACAATCCATCCTGTTTTCTTTTCTTTCTTTCTTTCTTTCTTTCTTTCTTTCTTTCTTTCTTTCTTTCTTTCTTATTTATTTATTTTATTGTTCCTACGTCCCGTCGTATCAACCTCTTTCTCTTCGCTATATTCCTCTTTTCCTCTCTCTTTACAATAAATCCACTCCTTTCTTTCTTATTTTCTTATCTCACCTATCTCCTTACTAACCTCTTTCGCTTTCTTTCCTCTTCCTCTTCCTCTCTCTTTCTTTCTCTCTTTACAACGTCTACCTCCTTCTCTTAAGTGCTTTTTATTGCACCATCAGCTAGTGCTTTTATTTCATTAGCAAAACTAATTGCGCAAAGGCATATAAACACACACGCATTTATACAGATATATAAATATATCTTTCATTTGGAAATGAGTTATTCAAAAGTCCTACAATATAAATGTATTGAACACTTTTTAATATAACTAAGTAATGGTCAAATTTAATTATGACCAAAAACTAACCCATATATAAATTATACAGATATAAACTAATGTATATCGATATTATATAAGAATACTTTTACACGAAGAGAAACACTGAAGTGTGTTGCTGAAAAGAAGTACGTCACCTCAAAATTCTGAGGTCCACACGTCATCTATCTGAACTTATTTATAAATAAAACTTTGTCTGCGTGTGTGTGTGTGTGTGTGTGTGTGTGTGTCCGTTACCTATAGACTCCGAAACGGCAGAACCGATTTTCTTGAAAATTTACACAGTTGTACTATAAGCGTATGCAAGTGTTCTTAGCTAGGTTTTGTGTCGAGGTACCCCCGATAAATATCGAAAATCTATAATCGAAAAAATCGGGTTATAGAAGGGGTGGTCCGATTTTAATCAAATTTGATACACTTATAGACAAAGACATAAGAAACGGTATTCAGAAGTTTCAAGGTTGCATTTCTTATAATAGTGCAAAAAATCGATAATATATATATATACAAAAGGCAAGATGTTTGTGTGTGTGTCTGTTTATCTGCCTGTACGTTTGTATTTTTTTCAGCCCTTTTATTTTAGTTTTTGCTTCGGGTTTGGCTCTAAGTAGGTATAATTATAGTTCTTAGTCTCAGCCAAGATACCATTTACTCAGAGGACTTATTTAGCTTTCAAAATTCAGTTTACGACGAAAAAAATTTATTTGATATCGATACCAGGAAATCAAAATTTGACTTACATCCATTGATTTTTCTTTCAGTCTACGGTTTCCTTTTAACTGGAAACAACTATTGCTTTTTAGTCTTTCGTGCCAACGTCCAAAGAGTCTGAGCTCCGGGACCATGGATTAGTTTTAAATCTTTCATTACACCCGAGCAACGCCGGGTTATACTGCTAGTGCATATATATATATATATATATATATATATATGTGTGTGTGTGTGTGTGTGTGTGTGTGTGTGTGTGTGTGTGTGTGATAGTTTTAAGGCATGCTCTATATACCGGAAAACTTAAGCAGATCGATTTTCATAGCACTGCTTAAGAAACCAGGCACAAACGAACAATCAGCTTAATGAGTTACATAGCAAAACTCCTGATTCGAATTTTGATGAATAGAACGCGTAGCAGAACCAGGCCAGAGATAGAACAAGAACAGTTCTGTCTCGTCAAGGACACTGGACCAAGAACGCAATATGCTGAGAATGTCATCGACAATTCAATACAATGCAGAAAGGCGTGCAACTGTCTTTCATAGACGCAAAGGCGTTCACAAAAGTACGACTTGATAGAGATGCTCGGCAACTTAGACATATTCGGAAAAGCCGTTAGAATAATCAAGAACTTGTACCACCAACAAATACGGACAGGAAATGAGTTCAGCAGATATAGAAAAATAGACAAGGTGTAAGACAAGAATGTTTCTCCTCGCCAGATCTATTCAACCGAGGCAATTCTAAGAGAACTAAAAGTCCTGCCAGGATTTGTCGTTAGCGGCCACATCCTGAACAATGTAAGATACGCAGATAATGCTGTGCTGATAGCAGACACCGAAAGAAAACTATTGACATATTGGCAATCCAAAAGCTAAACAGAGTATTAAGAGACAGGAAAATTTCATTGGAACCAAAGAAGAGAGTACTAGGTTGTTATGTCTGCCCTTCAATATGGCAGCGAATGCTAGACAAACTAAGCAAAGATGAAGGAAAAACTTGAAGCAAAAGGATGCTGAGGATACCATGGACCGAACATGTGAGCAACGCCGAGGTTTTGGAGAGGATGGAAACGAAAATGTAACATATCTAATATCTGGAAAAGACAGCCGGAAGTTTCTGGGACAAGTAATGAGGAAATAGGGTTTGGAGAATCTGATACTCACAGAACAAATAGGAGCAAAGAGAGACAGGAGAAAACAACGCATGATACACCTGGTGAGCTTGAGCAAATTGATTGCAAAGCAGGGTTTGGAAAAAGTAACAAGAGAAAGCTTGTTAAGATCTACAAGGGATAAAGACATGGATAAGGCCATGAATGCCTAGGTCCTAAAGAAACACTGCACATAGAAGAAGATATTTTTACTTAAAAAGGATCAACATCAGAGATAGATAGTATGTAAATATAAAAACGAACATCTGTTTGAACATTATTTTAGACATTATTAAATGTGTCGGCTTTTAATTCCATTTAGTTAATCTCTGGAACTTTCCGTAACATTGTTTGTTTACATTTGTTTACATTACGATACATTTCAGAGCAGAGATGATTCTTTTTACGTTAAATCTAAAATTGTGTATATAAGGCTTGATTTCACTTCGTTTAGACTGTGATATCATTCATGGTCGAGTGATCTAAGGCACACAAGATCAATTAATGGCTTCCACTATGTTGTTAGGGGTCACAGGTTCTAATTCTATCAAATGACATACATTTTCCCAACAAACGTTTCATAAATAATCAGGCCGGTAGAAATATATATATATATACTGTTTAAATAAAAACAGAATATCTACTCAAATACGAGTATCGATTAAAATAAATATGTCGGTTGTTAATTCCATTTCGTTAATCTTCGGAACTTTCCATTATATATATATATATATTAGTTGCCTGCATTCAAAAATTTAAAATACTTTATTTATTGAATTATACTCCAATTTATTGATACTAATTGAATTTATAGCGATTATATTGAACTCTTGAAACTTGTAAGCAAACGTTTCCATTTGCATATCTGTTGAAATTTTCTAATAGATAAAATTCGATTTGCAACAAACAATTCTGCATTAAAAAATAGGACACTCCAAAAAGAATAGTGTATAATTTTGAAAGCTTTAAGCCAGTCTGTACGTTTTGCGTGCGTAAGTTTACTGCAGATTAGGTGAAATTAGTTTAAAACAAACCCAGTGGTAATTTTGCTCGTAAACCAAGAAGAATTCAATTGAACTACATTTGTAAAGATAAGATAACAGTTACCTTAGATAATATGTTCTGTAGTTAATTTGTATTTATCTGATAAATGATTAAAAATTACTTTCATTTAAGATCATAACCATGACAGGAGTAGATGTTTATACATTGTTTAGTATTTAGGATTATGTTTCGGTTCCTTCTAAATTCTATTTGTCTGTATTTCTGAAATGAGGTAGTATTTACAGTATTTACATAATTCGGACTATCGTCCTCATCTTTGTTGCCATTTGTATAATGTTTCGGCTGTTGTACGCTCCAGCCTTCTTCAGGTGCTAGGAATATAAACAACCCTCCCATCGTTTTCGACTTTTGAAACAAACAGATAGACAATCTGCATATATGATTTGAGTAAAGTGGATCCACAATTATTCCAAATCAAAGACTAATTCGAAACCTTTAGTGCACAATGAAATATCTGTTAGAATAATACAACAGACTGCCCACAATGCATCACTGACCTGTATATATAAATAGTCGAGTAGAAACAGAAAACACATAGCCTGACGATTGCGTTTGGCTTGAAACAGATCGTCGCCACCGGATACTGACTTACACGTCTACTTTTATATTTACATACCATATATCCCTGATATAGAGCACGTTAACCCATAAATATAGCGTATCTTAACACTATATTTTTAGCATATATATATCTGGAACCAACCAAAGATACTTTTAAAACCAGATGGTTCAATCACAGGTCTACATTTAAAATAGAAAACTTAAAAAATTGTACAAAATTGGTTAGCCACGCGTGGAACTTGAAATTAAAATATGGAAAAGACCCATACATAACGAGGAGTATAGTGAAAACAGCCAAGCTTTACAACGGTGGCAAAATATGTAGACTGTGCCAGGAAGAAAAGTTTGTTATTATGTTATTCCCAAACAAAAATGAATTACTGAATGAAAAAACAGAAATGATGACTAAGTGTAACCATACCATATAATACCTGTTAGGTTCATACAACCATGGGTGAAAATGTTATAATTTCTTCTAATTTGGAAAATAGTGCATTTAAAAAAGCCCCGTTACGTGAGTGTTCTTAAAAAAACGGTAAAATCAGTTATTGCAAATCGTCTGAAGACACCATATGGTAGAAATCTAGGTCACGTAATAACTCGTTTACAAATGCAGGATATATATATATATATATATGTATCCGAAAGCAGTTGTTTCAATTAATTTGCACAAGGATATATATATATATATATATATATATATATATATATATATATATATATATATATATATATATCACTTGAAATTCAGCCATATTCAATACACGAAGTTTGGAATAAATGACCTACTAGTATTCAAAACAAACAAAAACGTATCTTGAACAATTAAACAGAAATTAACAACACCTTAAAACAAACCTCCTTTAAATGACAAAAAGAGGCCTTAAGCACTTGGTATAGTGTACAATACGGACATATTTTGCAATCCATGACTTCAAACGAAAAAAATGTAAGAACACTGGAAAAAATATTTCAATTTTCCTTGTCTGTCATATTCAACGTAACATGTTTAAAAGAAAGGTTACTGTCAATTGCTTTAGTTTCCTTTCAACATACAGTCAGTTTTAGAACCACTACATTGACAAGGTGTAATCAATTTATATTTTTTCCTCAGATTAGGTCATATGCAGCGGTGTGCAGTAATATGAATCTGTTTTCGGGTTTTATGGTGAAATTTGTTTGGCCCTGAAAAATATTGCGTCATCTTTGATTGCCTCAGATTTTTTATCACGCCCAGACACTATTGTCTCGCCTGTCAATTAGTCTATGGCAACTGTCTGCGATGGCCGTAACACCAAGGAAGCGTACGAAAATTATAACGCTGCACGAACACACTGGCAAGCCTTTCAGAGAGATCGCGGATATTGTTGGTGTCAGTCTTTCAACTGTTAGTCATATCATCAAGGCAAATAAACAAACTGGATCCATTAGTCCAAAACGTAAAGAAAAATGGAGTCGAAAGAGAAAAACAACTCAAAGTGACGACGTATACGTGATCAGAGAAAGTGTGAAAGAACCTAGGAAGACATTATTCATGTTGTTTCAATTAATTTGCGCAATGGTTTGTGTGTGTGTGTGTGTGTGTGTGTGTGTGTGTGTGTGTGTGTGATCTAACACATAGCTATAGTAGATGGCGGGAGACTGTGTTGATTTAATTCACCCAACTAAGAGAACCTGCTTGTTTTCATGAATCGAAATGATTGCCTTTATCTGGGTTAGAACTGCGATTGTAATCGCCCGAGTCCAATCAGTCAGTTAAGTGCCATACGTAATACACGCTTGGGCGATCATGTCTCGAAAGAGACATGACTGACTAGGCAGAACATTATCCCGCAGTAGGTTGCCATTGCTTTCTGCGGTAGACTGGTTGCCGACCAAGGCTATAGAACCCAATCTGTCCTGTTATTTAACCCATAACTGGAAAGATGAGACACATTAATACCTTTCCCAAGGGTATTTGCGCGTAAGTGAATGCATTGAAGTCGGCTGGAATTCGAACTCGGCTCCCCGATTTCTAATTCCGAGCCGATATCCAATGCACCACAACGCTCATCCAATACACAGCCATATCATCCACCAAGCCTACATAGTAGATTCTTTCAGACGTGTTTCATTAACTGTGAAAGACTAAAAATAGATGAATAACTTATTGTTTTATTTCTAAATTACAAAAACTCCACCCAGAATTGATCTGGACGCTTATCGTCGTGATCCTAATTGTTGATTCAGATGCATCTTGACTTAATATTCATTGCCTTCGTGTCACAAGCTCATGTGCTGTTATCATTAATATAATTATATTTACTATAAATGTGCATTATGCGTGTTTAATGTTAACATTGTTTCTGGTAAGAAAGAAGTTTCAGTTGTTATTTCATTGTTCGTTTTTACGTTGAAGTCATTGCTCGACTAACAATTGCTTCTTTTGCACTTGTCCGGGTGGACGCAGTTTTCAGGTCAATTAACACATACAAAATTGTTTCGTCACTTTCTATTTTATTCCTTTATATTATATGCTCTTTCGCCGCCTCCTCTTCATTTGCTAATGTTTTTAATGCTTTTCTTCTTTCCTTCTTTCTTTCTATTTATCTATCTTTTTTCTTTTCTTTCTTTCTTAGTAGATAATACGTTTTTCTTTTCCCTATTTTACTTTTTTTTAATATCGCGTTTTTTTCCTTCACTACTTATTATTCTTTCTTCCTTTCTTTCGGTCTTTTTTATTTTCTTTAACGGTCTTCTTGGATTTAACTATTGTTCTTTTCTTCCTCTTCTTTTATTATCAGTTGCTATCTATATTCTTCTTTCTTTCTTTTTTCTTTCTTTCCTTTGTATTTTCTTTCGTGGTCTTTATATATTTTATTTTACTCTCTTCTTTCTTTCTTTCTTTCTTTCTTTTTCTTTCTTTCTTTCTTTCCTTTTTTATTTTCTTCCGTGGTCTTTATGCATTTTATTTTGCGCTCTTCTTTCTTTCTTTCTTTCTTTCTTTCTTTCTTTCTTTCTTTCTTTCTTTCTTTCTTTTCGTCCGTGGTCTTTATATATTTTATTTTACTCTCTTCTTTCTTTCTTTCTTTCTTTCTTTTTCTTTCTTTCTTTTTTCTTTCTTTCTTTCCTTTTTATTTTCTTCCGTGGTCTTTATGTATTTTATTTTGTTCTTTCTTTCTTTCTTTCTTTCTTTCTTTCTTTCTTTCTTTCTTTGTTTTTACTTTTTTTTCTTTGTTTTTTTCTTTTTTTCTTATCTAGATTTCTCCTTTTAGTGCCTCACCTCTTATTTTAATACTTTTTTTCACCTGATATTTTTTTTAATCATTTCACCCCAAGCAAGGCATTCCACTGCCACTATTGCGCTTGGGGCTACATAGGGGGAGATAAAGAGGAAGAGTGGTTAGATATAGGAAATGTCAGAAGGGGGGTGATAGATAGTTGGGTGGGTGGGAAGAGTGTTTGAAAGAATGGAAGTTAGTTTGTTAGGAGGTGTCTATTGACCTTACATTTAAACTCCTGGAGATTGTAGCCGTCGGGGAAGCAGTCTTGTGGAAGGGAATTCCACAGTCGGGAAGTGCGAGAAAAGAAACTGTTGGAGTAGAAGTTGAGGTTGCATTTTATCGGTTTCACTGTAAAAGGGTGGGATATGCCTTAGGCTATGCTTCTTTTTTACTTCTCTATCCCTTTCTCTTCTTTCTCTTTTTCATCACGCTTCGTAAACTATTTTCCTTTTCTTATTTTTATTCACTGTGGCTCTCTTTATTTTTCACATTTTTTCTTCATTTTTGTCCTTATACTCCACTTTTCCCTTTTCATTCTTTTTTTTTATTTATTTATACTTTCAATTATTTTCCTCAGTCTATTTCGTCTTTTTTTCTCCATTTACCTTACTGAACTATCGCCCGGTTCACACTCCACCCACGTCTATTGTACAAGTGTAGAGGCTCATCCCTTGTTCCCTGTTTAGGATGTGGTTTCCAGCTTTCTCTTTTCCAATCTTTTCACTTTTTTTTCTTTTTTTTTTTTTTATTTGGAGTAAATAGACTAAACTATCGCCCGGTTCACACTCCACCCACGTCTATTGTACAGGTGTAAATGCTCATCCCTTGTTTCCTGCTTAGGATGTGGTTTCCAGCTTTCTTTTTTCCAATCTTTTCACTCTTACGTAACCCCCTGCACACCAGTGGCCTTAGCGCCTTGCTCGGGGTGATATGATTAAAAAAATATATATATTTTATATCTTTTTATTTTAAAAAAATTACCAGCAGTATATTTTCATAGTAAAAACAAATAAAAAATATCTACAATATATTACTGAAAAAAAAAATACCGAAGCTCACAAGAAAATAAAATTTCGGCATTACGTGCCCCATTTAAATAAATAAAAAACTAAATTAAGATTTCTACAAATATTTTCATGGATTCTGCTACGACGAGCTTAGGTCACTGGTCTCCCCTCCACAAGAATTTACTTGAGCACCTAGACTGACAACAAGGTTCCACCCTTTTACAGTTAAATCTCCCAAATGCAGTCGACACTTCTACTCCAATAGCTTCTTTTCTCGCATTTCCCACTTTAACCCCCTTCCGTATTTCCTGACGGCTACAACCTCCAGCAATTTAAATGCAATGTCAATTCTCATCTCCTATCGACTTGATTCCAGTCTTTCCCTCGTCCTTTCTACATCGCCCCTTGTATCTTGTTCTTTTCTTTTCTCTCTACCTTCGCAACTGTCTTCATTCCTGTGTTCACATCCTTCGCTTGCCCTTTATCTGACACCCCCGTAACTGGTTCATCTTTCTCCTCACTCTCCTCCTGCCTAACCATTTACTCTCTTATGTAGCCCCCATGTGCATCAGTGGCAGTACCGACTTGCTAGGGGTGAAACGATAAAAAAAAAAAGACGATAAAAAGAAAACTATGATAAAATATATTTTTGTTTGTAAAATATTTTATTTATTATTTGACTATGGAATAATTATTGTAGTTGTTCATAGATTTTACTATACAAGTCAATCTTTTCAAAATAAAATTGATATTAACCGATCTCATGCCAGATGAATCTGTTACTGGTAACGCATTACTATTTACTGGATAGTCGGGTAATCAAGACTTTGGTGATTAGGGTTGCTAGATACACACCAGGATCAAAAAATAAGGCCCGCAAAAGGGCAGACGAACCATGTTCAATGGCCACCTAGCCGTGACCCTCGTTTATTATTCCGAGGGTCTTCACCTAGCAGTGTGTGGTAGACGGTGCTCCATTTGCTATGGACGTAGCCAGTATGGTGATGCCTTCACTAGTCGGAGGGCTTATTCAAGTGAAATCAGTGTCCGGGCGGAGAGTTACCCCAGTGGAAACCGCAACCACTTGTTCGGGACCTAAACGACCCTTCAATTTGGAGGTCATTGGCTATGGTTTGACTTGAAGATGTATGAACTCAGCCATACAGATACGTGTCGGAAACGGGTCACATGCTCAGTTGTGCGATCTTACGACTACATCCGGTCATGGGACTAATGAGGAAAATGTTGGTAACGATATACTTCTATTTATATTGTAATAATATATATAGTTATATGATTAAAAAAGAGTCAAAAGAAAAACTATATTATATTTTAGCCTACGCGTTTCGTCCACTGAAGGAACTTATCGAGTTAAAAACAAAAAGTTACTAGAAAAAATGCTTTGAAAACTATTAAACATTTAAAAAACGTCATTTTGCATACTTGAAGAGAATTTTTTCATTGGAAGTATATTGTTTTGTCTATAAATACTTTATTCAAAATAAATTTATTTATTTTTTTTTTTTTACCTCGATAAAGTGGGTGAAACGCGTCGGCTAAAGCATAATATAGATTTCCACTCGTCTTTTTTTTTTCCTCTTCTCAGATTATCTGATAATATTTACTCATATTTATGTGGTGCATATTTATAAACCTACTAGCAGTATAGCCCGGCGTTGCTCGGGTGTAATAAAAGCTTTAAAACTAATCCATGGTCCTGGAGCTCAAACTCAGCCTAAAGAATATTTGTGTGAAGTTTGGTGAGAATCGAATAAAAATTGTGGATTTGTATAAAGGACATACAGGAAGATAAAAAGACACACACACAAACATCTTGCCTTTTATATATACATATTATCGATTTTCTGCCCTATTGTAAGAACTGCAACCTTGAAACTTCTAAATATCGTTTCTTATGTCTTTGTCTGTGAGTGTATCAAATTTCTATAACCCGATTTTTTCGATTATCAATTTTCGATATTTATCGGGGGTACCACGACACAAAACCAAGCTAAGAACACTTACAGACGCTTATAGTACAACTGTGTAAATTTTCAAGAAAATCGGTTCAGCCGTTTCGGAGTCTATAGGTAACGGACACACACACACAGACACACACACACATACACAGACACAGTTCCATTTATAAATAAGTTTAGATTAGATTTGTTTTTAAGTCTCTTGATGAAATGCAACTAATCAGCAATATTATTGGTCCTTATCTGAAATCTCGGCTTCAGTCATATTCCCATCGCCGTATAGTTTTTCTACAATTACTTCCATGATAATTGTTCGGATTAACTCTTGGATATGGTACCTAAACTTTATGCAGTACTGTCAAAGTCTCATCAATTTGCAGTTGAATTGGCTAGATGTGTTCCTAAGTTCTATGCTAATGGTTTCTTTTATCGCACTTCTCTCTTGAGAAACTCTCTTCTGGCTCCATGCTATCCGACCAAATTTGATCTTCAAAAATTTAAATGCAATGTCGTAATATTTTTTTATTAAAGATAATTACAATAACTAATTTGGTTGTGTAGGCATGAAAATAAATGATTACTATAAAATATCTGAACATGGGATACAATGTGAAATACGTGCAAACCAGTTAGATGTTTTAATGTTTGCCTTTTGTTGTTGGCGTTTCGCGCCTCTCTTTCGCTCCTCATTAGGATTCGTTACCAACCAAGACTATACAGTTCAGTCAACCCTGCGACAGAAAAGTAGTGATTTTGTGCCTTTTCCGAGGCCATTAGTGCGAAAGTGAACGTAACAAGGTTTGAATTTGAACCCGATTCATCGATTACACGTTCTACGTCGGTAATCATGACACGAATACACACCGCGTGGAGAGCTAAATGTATGATATTCACCACCACCACCAACGCCACCACCACCACCACTGCCACCGCTCTCTATTTACCCACCCTTTCTTGCTCTCTCTCTCTCTCTCTCTCTTTCTCTTGTGTCATGTCATTCTTTTGTTCCCCATCTCTCGTTATTATACGTCCAATTCATCCCAGTTGTTTTTAGAGGTTCTCGATGTGATTAGATCTTACGGTTCCAATCAGCGCTGTTGCTCGTGCATTTAGCTTTTGATGAGGCAGCTTACGTTTCTTTGTGCCGTTACTAATGGCAACCGGTTGAGATCTGATGCGCTCTGCATGGATTATACAGAAACGACATCACTATTCCGTCACAAACCACCTGTCGTTATCAGGTAGGGCTGCTTCTCTGCTCATACCATTCTATTTAGAGAAAGCCTAAAAATAAACATCTTATATGTACTTTGCTTGGTCCGTGACTCGAAGGCTGAGAGTTGCAGACTTCATTGTCTTATGTAGGATAAAAATAGTCAATAAAATCTACCGAGGAAATAAAAAAAATGGTAACAAGCTCCATGTTATTTTTCATTAGTTCCCCACGCTCTCTCTCTCTCTCTCTCTCTCTCTCTCTCTCTCTCTCTATCTATCTATCTATCTATCTATCTATCTGTCTTATCCATTGTCGTCTGTCTCTCTTTAATATATAACGCATAGGACGTCTGTCTTTTTATCAACATTACTTACTTTTGATTTTTGTTCTTTCTTTCTCTCGCTTCGCAATGCACCATTTTTCTCACTTCCTTTCCTCTAAAACTTCTCTCTTTTTCCTTCCTTTAAACATTTTCTCTCTCTCCTTTCTTTACACCTTACTCTCCGCTTCTTTTTCCCCTTCTCGCTCTCCCTTTCCTTTACAACTTCCCTATTTTTCTCTTCCCTTTCTTTAAAGCTTCTCTATCTCTCGCCTTCCTTTCCTCCTACTCTATCCCTCTCCTCTTCCTTTCCACTTTCTCTCTGTCTACTCTTCCTTTACACCTTCTCACTTCCCATCCTTTCCACCTTCTCTCTCTCCCCTTCCTTTACACCTTCTCTCTCGCTCTCTTCTCTTTACAGCTTCTCTACCTCTTTCTCTTCTTCCTTTCCTCCTACTCTATCCCTCTGCTCTTCCTTTATACCTTCTCTCTTTCCTCTTTCTTTTACATCTTCTCTCGCCCTCTTTCGTTCTTTATACTTTCCTATCTCTCCCCTGTTTTTTTTACGTTGCCTCTCACTCTCACTCTTACCCCTTTCTTTACACCTTTATCTCCCCTTCGTTTCCACCTTATACCTTTCCCTTTCCAATTCACCATTTTCTCTCTCCTTTCTTTCCACGTTCTCTCTCTCTCTCTCTCTCTCTCTCTCTCTCTCTCTCTCTCTCTCTCTTCTTTTACTTTACAGGTTCTCTGTCTCTTTCTCTCCTTCCTTCCCTCCTTCTCTATCCCTCTCCTCTTCCTTTCAACTTTCTTTCTCTACCCATCCTTTACACCTTCTCTCTCCCTCTTTCGTTCCTTTATACCTTCCATTCTTTTATACTATCTCTTCCCTCTTCCTTTACGCTGTCTTCCTCTCTCTCTCTCTCTCTCTATTGCTCTTTCCTTTACACCTTCTTTATCTTCCCTTCCTTTCCACCTTCTAGCTTTCCTCTTGCTATCCATCTTCTTTCTTTCTTTCCCCATCTTTCCACCTTCTCTCTCTTCTCTTACTTTACAGGTTCTCTGTCTCTTTCTCTCCTTCCTTTCCTCTTTCTCTATCCCTCTCCTCTTCCTTTCAACTTTCTTTCTGTTCCCTTCCTTTACACCTTCTCTTCTTCCCCTTTCTTTTACACCTTCTCTCTCCCTTTTTCGTAGCTTTATACCTTCTCTATCTCTCTCCCCTTTCTTTACACCTTCTCTATCTCTATCTCTTCCTCTGTCTTCTATTTTAACATATCTTTTTCTTTCTTAATCAACATCTTCTCCTTTTTTCTTTATATTTATTTTTTGTTCGTCTCTTTCAACTCTGTCTTCTTTTCACTCCCTTCTTTTATTTAATATTTCTTTTCTTTTTTCTTTACGTTGTTTCTCGTTCGATCAGCGAGATGAAAAAGCGCCGGTCACTATTTAGATTTGGTACAGTTTAGGAATAGGGATGTGCGTTGTGGTGCAGTGGATATCGGTTCGGAACGAGAAATCGGGGAGCCGAGTTCAAATTCCAGTTGCATTCATTGCATTCACTTACGCGCAAATACCTTTGGGAAAGGTATTAATCCGTCTCTTCCTTCCAGTTATGGGTTAAATAACAGGACAGATTGGGTTCTATAGCCTTGGTCGGCAACCAGTCTACCGCAGAAAGCAATGGCAACCTACTGCGGGATAATCTTCTGCCCAGTCAGTCATGACTCTTTCGAGACATGATCGCCCAAGTGTGTTTCACGTATGGCACTTAACTGACTGACTGACTGACAGCTTAGGAATACCCGGGACTGTAAGCAACCTCTGACAATCCGAAATATGTTTCGGCTTAAAATAAACACCTCCCCAGATTTTTCATTCTTTTATCAATATCTACTTTCTTTCAATTTTTTACCTTTATCGTTAATCTTCTCTTTCCTCTTCTTCTCTATTTCCTCTTCTTCTCTCTTTCCTCTTCTTCTCTATTTCCTCTTCTTCTCTCTTTCCTCTCTTTTCTCTTCTTCTTCTGCTTTTTAACTTCCTTCTTGTTTTCTTTCGTTTATTATTATTCACTCTTTTTTCTTTGCTACCCTCTATGTTTTTTATTTCTCTCTCTCTCTCCGTCTCCTTCTTTTTAAACCCCTTCTTTTCGTTCTTCCTCTTTACCTTCTTTATCTCTTTCGTTTCTTTCTTTTCCCTTCTTCATTTTATCTTCTGTTTCTTTCTTTTGTCATTATGCTCTCTTTCATTTTTTGTTCTTCCTCACATTCTTTATGCTACTCTTCCTCCGACTTTTCATTTTTCCTCTTTTTTATCTTCTTCCATTTTTTATTCCTTTTTTCATTCATTCACTCACTCTCTCTCTCTCTCTCTCTCAATCTCTCTCTCTCGCCACTATATACTGTTTGTCCTGCTTCTCACTTTTATTTTCATTTTTTTAAATTTTATTTTTATTTTTCCCTCTTCACATTCTTTTTTAACAGGGAAAGTGCGACATTGAGATCCGAAGACCCATTTGCGTGGCCAAGGACGAATTTCAAAAACTAACCAGAGTACTGAGAGACAGGGAAATCTCATTGGAAACAAAGAAAAGATTGCTGGATTGCTATGTGGTATCTCTCTTTCTGTTTGAAAGTGAATGTTAGAGGATCTCATCAAGGATGGAGGAGAGGCTTGAGGCAGTAGAAATGTGGTCTTACAAAAGGATGCTGAGGATACTATGGACTGAGCACGTGTGCAACGATAAGGTGTTGGCGAGGATACAAACGAGAAGAAAATCATACTTAACATTAGGGAAATACAGCTGAGGTTCCATTGACACGTAATGAGGAAAGAAGGCTTGGAGAATTTAATACTCACAGGACGAATAGAAGGAAAGAGAGACAGGGGAAAGTAGCGCGAGACATACTTGATAGGCCTGAGCAAATGGATGGTGGAGTTGGGTTTGGGAGAGATAACAAGAGTAAAAATATTGAGATCAACAAGTGACAGAGCCAAGTGCAAGTCTATGAACGCCTATGTCTTGAAGGGACACAGCTCATGACGAAGAAAAAGAAGACTTGATTTTTATAAATGTTCATACGTAAATTTACAGGAATCTTGAATCTTTGTGTTTATTCTCGGTGCAGCATAAATATTAACCCATTATTTAAACATAGATTAAAACAGTTATTTGCAAAAAGTCATTTCAGATTTTGTACAAGGATTTCTAACATTATTTTCATTGTTTTATTGTTTACAATTAATTAAATATGGCGGTTCAAACAAAACGTATTCAAATGGCCGTGTTGGAAATGAATTGTATAAAAAAATGTTTAGGAGATAAAAGAGTTGAATGTTTGCAAAAAGATAGTTTTTAATAGGTACCGCCACTTTTCAGTATAAATTTTCGATACCTGATTTTAAAATGAAATTTTTAAAATTAAAAAAGCATTCTTGAAGATTTCATTTTAGATTTAATTAAAAGCCCAATGATTAAATTTATTATTTCCAATTTCAATTTCTTAAATTTTCTTAAAAACGGCCATTTTCTTAATCTTAAGAAATTTGTAAACAAACAAAAATTTATCGATTTGAAAAATATTTCAAAAGATTTCTGACACTTTATTTTAGTAAAGTTGGAAAGTTGGAAGTTAAATTAAGCTGATTTAAAAAGAAATATTACTTACTTATAGCATAAAAAAGTAATTAAAGTCTGAAAAATATTTAAAGCGAAACAAATAATATCTTCTTGTTCATCTTGTTCTTCTATGTCCCCTGTCTCGCTTTCCCACTAACTGACCTGCGTGTATCAGATTCTTCAAGCCCTCCTTCCTGATTTCATGCTACAGGAACTTCAGCTGTTTTTTTCTGGTGTTAAGCATTCGTTTTCTATTCATTTCCATGCTTTCCAAAACCTCATCATTTCTCATATGTTCGTTCTAAGGTATCCTCAGCATCCTTCTGGAGAACCACATTTCGTTTGCTTCAAGTCTTCCCTTTATCTGTGATGAGATTGTCCAGCATTCGCTGCCATATTGAGGAACAGACATCACATAACAATCCAGTACTCTCTTCTTTGTTTCCAACGAAATCTTCCTGTCTTTGAGTAGAGAATTGACTCTACTCAGCTTCTGGAATGTATCCTTGGTCATGCCAATTCACCTTAGGATCTCAGTATCGCTCTTCCTGTCCACTATTAAAACACTTTTCAGATATTTCAAATTCTGTACCAGCTTGATTGCATTTTTGGCTCCTCTTTTTACTGATGACAATGCATTCAGTTTTCTTGTAGTATATATGTAGTACTATCTTTACGCTTTCTTCAGCTACCTTCCTCACCAAAATCCTAATTCAACTCCAAGAAGAAATCATTTAGTTCATCCCAGGAGAGTCTAAATGCAAGGTAATTGAAATGTGATTTTATTAATTGTGGGTTGCTTTGATTTAATGTAGATGGCCTCCAATATCTGAAGGTTATTTTTACTGTGTGTATGTTTGAGTATTATGGTGTTATCGACTAAAATCTATCTACTATTACGTACATGGCTTTGTTTTTCTAAGAAATGTTAAAAGAGCTATGATCAGAAAGGTAACAAGTAAGTCTACGGGAAAAACAATAAAAGTAGTTGGTTTATTATTAGTATCAGAGATACAATCTCTAAACGAGCATGTAAATTGATACACTACATTGGTTTTCTGTAAAGGATTTAGTAGTGTGGTTGTAGGGTTATTAGAGACTACGAGGTCAATTATTTTAATTTTTATATAATATATGATGAGCTTAATTTGTTTATCAAAACTTATTTATAAATGGAACTTTGTGTGTGTGTGTGTGTGTGTGTGTGTGTGTGTGTGTGTGTGTGTGTGTGTGTGTGTATCCGTTACCTATAGACTCCGAAATGGATGAACCGATTTTCTTGAAAATTTACACAGTTGTACAATAAGCGGCTGCGAGTGTTCTTAGCTTGGTTTTGTGTCGAGGTACCCCCGATAAATATTGAAAATCGATAATCGAAAAAATCGGTTATAGAAGGAGTGGTCTAATTTTAATCAAATTTGATACACTCAAAGACAAAGACATAAGAAACGATATTCAGAAGTTTAAGGTTGCAGTTCTTACAATCGTGCAGAAAAACGATAATATATATATAAAAGTTTTCATTACACCCGAGAAACGCCGGGCTATACTGCTAGTTATTAATAATTGGTTTAACATTTTTACCTATTCTGTTTTTGATTGTTGGTTATAATGTTGGACAACGTTTGTCTTTATTTTCACCAAAAATTAAAGCCAAAAACAATCTTAAGAACGTCTCATGGTTAAACATAATAGACATTCACTTTCTGTTATATTTAACAGTATATGTTTAAATAGTTATCTGCTACTTCAATGTATATATTAGTCATCCACATACAGCCTGTTTCGTTGTATCACAGCTCATCAGTGTGGCTTGCTTCCAACCGGGATCGAAACTCGGCCGATTTGGCGTCAGTCAGAGTCCCTGCTTCCAAAGTCATCGGTGCATGGAATGAGAGAGGGAAAATTTTAGCGAGTTATATATATGCGGTGTATACAAACGCCAGTCACAAGAAGAACACTATTCATTACTAAAGATTAAAGCGTAAATCGCAGAAGTAGTGACTGTAGAGAGCTGAATCGTAACCGTAATGCGAGCATAATATGTTAGTCATCCACATACAAGCCTGTTTCGCTGTATCACAGGATTGCTAGACACATCCACTGCAGGGGTCGAAAAGGCAATACAAAAGAAAGACAGAAAACATCCGCTACCAAGTCATGAATAATAAAACGTTGCTCAACCCAAAATTCACTAAGAAAAAAAGTAGAGCAAAATATATTTAGGAAATAAGCTGTCACACTTTGCTATCGGACTTTGAAACTTGAGGTACTTGCAGGCAGATCTGCCTGAAGATACCTCACGGTTAAAAGCGGGCTAGCAAACTGTGCAGCTTATGATACATATATATATATATATATATATATATATATATATATATATATATATGCTAATGCTCACCCAATATATATATATATATATATATATATATATATATATATATATATATATGGTAATGTTCACCCAATACAAGGCCGAATAGTCACTCAAGGTAGTTGGTTACTGTGATGTGGTGCTGTATTAGCGTAAGAAGAGGTATAAAATGATATCTCTGAGGCTATGCACGAAAGTTAACGACCAACTCTAGTCTTGAAATTGAAAGGATTAATAAATTATTAACATTTTAGAGATTAGCCGGAGCAGTCTGGTGTAATAGTGTAGAAGTAGAATTTGAAACCCAATCCTAAGCAAGAAACCATGGATTATTCTACTCTTGTTCAAAAGATCAAAGAGTAGACGATAGGCGAGCCTATCTACTCCTATTTTGAGAGAAGAAAAAATAGTAAGAGGTGATAAAATATATATATATATATATATATATGTGTGTGTGTGTGTGTGTGTGTGTGTGTGTGTGTGTGTGTGTGTGTGTGTGTGTGGTACGCGCGCTAAATTTAAAAACTGATTAAATAATATATATGCTTTTGAGGGAGATCTGTATTGATTTAGATAGAACCGTCGAGGTAAGTCACATTTCTGGTTTCGAGGGTGTTAAAACTCATCGTGACAAATATGGCGAGCGTAGGACAGACAAGTTTCAGTAATTATCAACTGTTAACTGCTTCCAGGTGTCAAATATGCCGATGTGTCTTTTTTGTCCTGCTCAGTGACCTTAACCGGTTTTCAAAGAAAAAGTCTCGAGTGCGACAGTGTTCCGCCATTTTCTTTCACAAATTTAACAAAGGGTCAATGTAACACAGATAGACGCAGTCTCAGCCTTTTCTCCAGACTTTATTAAGAAAAGGCCAACATTATTGACCGGGAATTAATCGTGAATAAACACAGCTGAAGTGTAAGTATAGGTAAATATCTAGAAAAGAATTTATACAGCTATAACATAATATCCAAATGCAAAAGAACGAAGAATAAAATTGCAACGTTCCAAACACTAATTTATAATAGGATTCAATATAAGAATAGAGCAATAAATATTTATTATTCAACTGTTACGTATGTAAGTAACCACTAGTAGCGGTTACTAATGTAACAGATGAATAATTAAAAGGTATAGCATAATATATATAATGGAGATTTCTATAACATCTATATATATATATAGGAAATTGCTATAATATATATATATATATATATATATATATATAATGGAGATTTCTAATATATATAATGGAGATATATATATATAGGAAATTGCTATAATATATATATATATAATATAGATTTCTAATATATATATATATATATATATATATATATATATATATATATATAGTCATCTGCAGGCAGATCTGTTTCGCTGTATCACAGCTCATCAGTACGGTTAGACAGTCGATTGCTTTTTACCCAGGATTGAAACCCGACCGAATTAGCGTTAGTCGGCAATTCTACCTCTGAGCTACGAGCGCGCTCGGTAGAAGGAAGCAGACTTTTTAGCGTGTATACTATCATTATACACGCCCAATAGCTGAGAGTGTTCTAATTCATTGCTGTATGAACGATGTGTAGATGCCAGAGTAGCTACTGTTTCTCAAAGTCTACCATTCTTCCAGAGTGCTCAATCAGGGTGTGAGAGCGTAAATAGTCATCCGTAGACAGATCTGTTTCGCTGTATCACAGCTCATTAGTACGGTTAGACAGCCGATTGCTTTTTACCCTGGATTGAAATCCGACCGAATTGGCGTCAGTCGGCAATTCTAACTCTGAGCTATGGGAGCTCGGCAGAAGGTGTCAGTCTTTTTAGCGTATATATATATATATATATCCAGGTAAAGAGGACTCAAGATTTTACAATATTGAGTTCTCTAGCATTTACTTATTTAAAAAAAAATGTGCTCAATACAATAAATATTGTAGAGCAGAATATAATCATATAATTAAATTTGTTATACAATTAAAATTAAAAATACATTGTGAAACGACAATGTTAGATGTTAGTTGTGGAAATGATTTCACAACTAACATTTTACATTGCCTGATAACGAGATAGAAATTTCGAAACAGAAATTTCCGTGTCACTAGGTATTTTTAATTTTAGTTGTTTAAAAATAAAATTATATGATTATATATATATAAATTCTTTATAAATGCATTCACATGAAAAAATGTTTGCTCAATTAGCCTCCTGTTTAATTGTTCTCATCCCTTCCTTTTTTTTTTTCCATAATATAGTTTATCACCCCTTTTCTTGAATTTGGTGTCTTCCTTGTTTAAGCTGAAATTCTATATATATGCTGCGTAATTTCTAAGTCTTTAGCCAATTTCCCTGATGAGCTGTTAAGCGAAACCCTGGTAGGTTGTTGGCTCGCTCTTAGATTTTCGATTTTGGTTGCTCTACTTTCGCTTTGAGTGCTTTTAACATATCTGCTTTCGTATTGAGCTCTTTATTGTTAAGGTTTTCGTCTTGGGTTTTTTTTTTCTTTCTTACGAATGCTTGATTTTTTGTTCAGGTACTTCGTTTGTTTCTTTTCTTTTCTTTCCCTTCTTTTCCCTCCGGGTTCGGAATTAGTTCTGTTAATATTGGTATTATTACTATAATTAATATTACTATATATATATATATATATATATATATATATATATATATATATATGTGTGTGTGTGTGTGTGTGTGTGTATATATATATATATATATATATATATATATATAGTCATCCGCAGACAGATCTGTTTCGCTGTTTCATCAGTACGGTTAGACACCGATTGCTTTTAACCCAGAATTTAAACCCGACCGAATTGGTGTCAGTCGGCGATTCTACCGCTGGGCTATGGGCGCTCGGTAGAAGAAGGTAGACTTTTTAGCGTATATATTATCATTATACACGCCCAATAGCCAGAGTGCTCTAATTCATTACTGAATGAGCGATGCGTACATGCCAGAGTAGCTACTGTTTTTCAAAGTCTACCATTCTTCCAGAGTGCTCAATCAGGGTGTGAGAGCATAACGAGATCTTTCAAAATCTGTTAAGAAACAGATTAGTTCCGATACACATGTATCTAGTAAAAATAATATTTCAACAAATAACTTAAAAATATGTCGCAGTTAATTCATTTCGTAACGGATTTCGTAAAATTTCATAAAGAAATTGTCTTTGCTTACATTTGTTTATACTGGACTACGAAAGAAGAGCAGAGATTAATATTACGAAAAATCAGAAAAATGTGTTTAAAGGTATTATTTTAGCCTTTGTCTAACTGGAAGTCCTCATCAGTCTAGTGGTCTAAGACACGTTAGATCAGCTGACAGTTTCCCTAAGATGCAGAATCAAAACCTGCCAGAGGACGAATAAGATTTCTCGATTATTCAGGCAGTTAGATATAAATAAATATAATATTTAATTTAACTGAAAAAAAAAACAGAGTATCTACTCAAATACATACATCTCATACTTAAAAATAAGGTTTAAACAAATAAATAATATATAATTAGAGCACTCTGGCTACTGGCGTATGATACATCATACGCTAAAAGTCTGCCTCCTTCTACCGAGCTCAGAGGTAGAATAGCTCAGAGGTAGAATCGCCGACTGACGCCAATTCGGTCGGGTTTAAATCCTGGGTTAATCGGTTGTCTAACAGTACTGACGAGCTATGATACAGCGAAACAGATCTATCTGCGGATGATTATTTACGCTGTCACACCCTGATTGAGCACTCTGGAAAAATAGTAGACTTTGAAAAAACAGTAGCTACTCTAGCATCTACGCATCGCTCATTCAGTAATGAATTAGAGCACTCTGACGACTGGCGTATGATACATCATAAGTTAAAAGGCTACCGAGCGCCCATAGCTCAGAGGTAGAATCACCGACTGACGCCAATTCAATCGGGTTTCAATCCTGGTTTAAAAGCAATCAGATGTTTGTGATACAGCAAAACAGATCTGTCTGCAGATGACTAATATATATATATATATATACATATATATATATTATAAATTGTGTTTTAGAACATGTACATTATTTTTTAATATATGTCCTCGACAATCATATGTTTGTTTCAACGTTGGGTGCGCAACGTTTTTCGGGAGGTAAAAGCAAAACTGAATTCGTCTGCTCCCTATATTTGGTTCATTGTTGTGGGAGGTTGGTTTGGGTTATTGATAATGAAGGGAATGTGTCTTCTGTTGTCTGTTAGAGTTTTGAAGAGCCTGGTGTGTAAGTGCTAAATTGTTGATTAATGGTATTATGTGTTGGAGTGTACGCTTTTATCTGTCGGGTATATCTTTTGGTTAGAATTTCGCAGAGATTGGTGTGTGGGGGGTTTACTTGGTTAGTTTTGTGTGTTTGCCTGGGGTTTTCTTGTGTGTGTAATTGGGGACTTGTCTTGTTTGTTGAACTTAAGAATTTTTAAGGCGTCTTCCTTAGCTAGCGCTTGATTTATTTCTGTCTGTTGTTACTAGACAAATTTTATTTATTCTCTTTCATTTAGTGGCGAGGCTGTTTTTCTTAGGGTTCCTTATATAGACGTGATAGGGGTGGGGTGTTTTTTCTTTTTAATTTTGATTTTTCAGTCCGGCATATTTTATTTTTGTTTTTTATATTTTTTTGGGCACCCAACGTTGAAACAAACATATGATTGTCGAGGACATATATTAAAAAATAATGTACATGTTCTAAAACATAATTTATAATAAATATTCACAGCTCTATACATCATATATCGATCACTGTTTTAAATTAATATTTTGGACGGAAAAAATTCTTTCTTCGTTCTGTACCCATTCGGATATATATATATATATTAGTGCATGTATATAGAATTTAGACCAGTAAACAGATGTCTTAGAATGTGCTCCATACATATTTAAATAAAATAAAAAATTAACATGTAGTGCTTTTAAATATTTTAATTAGGAAAATCAGCTGATTACGCTACCATAGTTTTAATTTTTCGAGATCGTCAGGCGTTATATATTAGCTGATTGCCCAACGCACTGACACTTTCTTTTGGTGAGTCTGTTGGTTAAGTTAAGACAAGCTTAGATATGCTAATACAAGTTTAGACATGCTAAGACAAGCTTTGTACCCAACTACCCAATAAGCGAGAGATGAGTAATCTTTGACCACTGGTCTGGGCGTTCGCGCTCGGGTTCCCTACATTAAAAAACGACTTTGTTTCAAAACTCGTTCCAGTTGAGGAGCAGGTTTGTTTTGTTTTGTTTTGTTTTAATCGATTCACCTCAAGCAAGACGGTACCGACACTGGTTCGCAGGGGACTACATAAGAGAAGAGTGAAAGTTTAAACAGGAGGGGAGTGAAGAGAAGTCAAACCAATTAGAGGGGGTGTCGAATAAAGAGCAAGAGAAGGATGGGAATACCAGTGTGAAGACAGTTGGGAAGGTAGAGTGAGCAAAGAAAAGAACAAGATACACGAGGTGAAGGGGAAAGGACGAGAGAAGGACTGGAGTCAGGTGGACAAGAGATGGGAATTGCCGTTGCATCTTAGAGATTGTAGCTGTCAGGGAAGCAAGTATACGGGAGGGAGTTCCACAGGCAGGAAGTGTGAGAAAAGAAGCCGTAGCGTCTGCATTTAATTGATTTAACTGTAAAAGAGTGGGACCTTGTTTGCCAGTTTGGTTGCTCGAGTAAATTCTTGTGGAGGGGGTAACAGTGAGTTAAGCTATGAAAATATTTGTAGTATAGACACAGGGAAGCCACATCTCGCCGGTGATAAAATGACTGGAGTCGAGCTGCCAGGTCAGGACCGATCAAATTACAGATTCTTCTTTTGGAGCTTGTCAAGAACCCTGAAATGAATGGCAAGGGCGCCCGACCAGTTATGACAACAGTATTCAATGCACGATCGGATGGTTGATTTGTATATGTGCAAGATGAACTCGAGCGGGAAAAAAATATTGGCCCGAAACAGTGACCCAACTTTCGTAGCAGTCGATTTAGCTATTAAAACTGATTATCCAACATTTTTTTTGAACGCTTAACAGGAATTTTTTAACACATAACAAAAAGTCCAAAATAAGGAAAGAGTTAATCAAGAACAGCGAAATAATATCGTACACACTTTCATCCGGGTTTGCACGAGCCTAAAATGTATTTTTCTAATCTGTATACAACCGGACATTATTTTGGAACTTTCGCTTAGCAACGTATATATATATATATATATATATATATATATATATATATATATATATATATATGTCCGTAAACGGCGAGGATAATTCAACAAGATCAACTTAATATAAAATATTAAGTGTTATATCTATATAGAGAGCTCGATTGATGTTATCCAGAGCAATATGATACTTATAAAGGAAAACTCAACAGGTCATTTAAATTATTTATAAATTATAATGCATTTCAATGAGCTAAATTAGCTCATTTCATCATACCACACAATATTCCTTCCATTTGGTACAAAAGATTTTGCCGGAATAAGCATTTTCTTTAACTAAAGAGAAAGATAAAAAATTAAAAAATAAGAAAAAGGAACAAAGAAAAAAGAAAAAGGAAAAGAGAGTCAGGACAGAGGCATTGGCGTAATTTAGGGGTCAACATCTTCGCGACTGGTCTGAATACCCCCAACTGATATGACGCCAATGCCTCTGTTCTTATTTTATTGGATATATTATTACATGTTGACCAAAAAGACTCACGTTATGTCTCTCTGACCAAAACTCTATCAGATCTCATTTAAATAGACATGGCAAACCTACCAAACTCTATGCTTAACATACTCGTCTATAATACAAATATCATCCACATTTTTTAAGAAAAGGCTAAACATAATGGAAGCATTATTAATACAAAAAGAAAAAAGCTCACCCTATGAAGTCGGCTATAATGTGGCGAAAACAATATTTATATTCAGTTAAAAGTAAAATATAATTCATCCTTGGTAATGACTAAAAGTATAACCGAAAGTCCTTGGGTAAATAAAACATTCAGAAAATCTTTATGTAATTTATGTATTCTTTACATTCAGTGGAGCATAAGCCAACTTACCTTTGCTACGGATAGGGGTGTTGACCCTACGCAAACCCCTTTATCCTTTGGACAAAGTAGACTAGTTGCCAACCAAGGCTATAGAATCCAATCTGTCCTGATATTTAACCACAGTTTGAGGGTGAGAGATGGATTAATACATTTTTCTAGTTTATTTGAGCGTAAGCTTCTCGCACTTCCAGCTTGTGGAATTCCCTTCCGTTACTTGCTTCCCCGAGAGCTACAATCTCCAGGAATTTAAATGTAAGGTCAATAGTCATCTTCTATCTCACTGACTCGCATCCTTTCTCCCATGCTCCTTTCTCCGTCCACTCCTCTCTCGTTACACCAGTATTTTCATCCTTCTCTTACCCACCTCCTGACAACCTTTATAACCTGTCCCTTTTTCTCATCTCTTTCCTCTATGTAAAGCCCTGCGCACCAGTGGCAGTTGGGGGTGAAATGATTATAAAAAAAAGTGAATGCAACTAATTCAACTGGAATTCGAACTATGCTGTCTCAATTCTGAGCCAATATCCACTGCACCATCATTTCACATCTATAATTTAAGTACTGAAAAGAAAAAGTTTATAAGATCACATCAAAAATATATAAAAACTTAGCCCCACCACCTTTTTCTATCATTTATAACGAAACTTGCATATATATATATATATAAAATAACTTTAATCCAAAAGGAAAAGCCTGAAGGCAAATCCAAAAGACCCGATCCTAATTAATATTAATATTTTAATATTAAAAAATGATACAGGTGGCGAGCTCAATCTAATTAAAATTACAGAGCCAATTATAAAATAAAATAAATTTCGATGTTCAAAACTGTTGAATGATCATTTCAACATGAAATCCCTAAGAGAGATTTCACATCTCATCGGCAACTACCACATTTAAATATATATATATATATATATATATATATATATATATACTAGTTTATGCAACACTAGCAGTGTATCCCGGCGCTGCGCGTGGTTTTTAGTGGTTATGTTGAAATGGTAAGGACAAGTGCTCATCGAAAATCTTCATTATGAGGTTACTATAAAGCCTAAGTTCAAAAAACATCGAAATATTGTTTTCGTTGTTTTTGTAAAACAGGATTAATGCTTGGTCAATTTTGCCAATAAACGAGAATGATGTTGGAAGAACGGGAGCGGGCGTTACAGCAGCCTGTAATGTGATGCGAAGACGTTGTGCCGCTGAAATGGATGCATTGCCCCTGCAACGTCGGAAGAGTTGGGACCTTGTAGAAAAAAGTAAAATTGTTATGGTATATGATAAGGTAGACGTTACAAAAAAGTTGAAATTTTCATTTTCGACGTGATGCAGTGATGAGATGCTATACCCGCCCCTGAACCTTGAAAATAGGCATAAAACCACCTTCATAATAGTAACTGGATCCGAAAGAGGTCATCTGGAAGTCGCAATTGTACTGTCGGATATCTTTGAAGAAGCTCCTTGAGAGAGAATGAGTACCGGTGAGAAGAAGCCTTAGTGGTTGACCTGATACTGTGAAAGACTCCCCAGTTGGGATTTTCTGTTCGCTGCTGCTTCCGTTTCTCTTGCTGCCGTGGTAGCTCTAGCTACTTTTGCCTTCATTATCTGAAGCTCGTACAGCAACTGTAGCATCTCTGCTACGACAAAGTTCAAGTTGGGCTTCATTATCTGAAGCTCATACAGCAGCTGTAGCATCTCTGCTACGACAAAGTTCAAATTGGGCTTCATTATCTGAAGCTCATACAGCAGCTGTAGCATCTCTACTACGACAAAGTTCAAGTTGGGCTTCATTATCTGAAGCTCATACAGCAGCTGTAGCATCTCTGCTACGACAAAGTTCAAGTTGGGCTTCATTCTCTGAAGCTCGTGCGGCAGCTGTTGTTGTAGCATTTCCGCTAAGACGAAGTTCAGGCTGGGTTTCATTCTCTGAAGCTCGTGCAGCTGCCATAGCTGTAGCATTTCTATTTAGACGAAGTTAACATTGGGCATCGTTCTGTGAAGCTTGTTTGGCGGCCATATCTGTAGCGATTCTATTTAGACGAAGCTCACGTGGAGCTTCATTCTCTGAAGCTCGCGCAGCTAACACGACTGAAGCGTTTCTGCTCAAACAATGTTTCCGTTGAACATCATTCTCTAACGCTTGTCTGTTCTACTTTCGCCTTTGCTTTCTTTGATAAGCTAAGTTGATGTTCTTCGTTAATCACTGACGCACTGGATGCTGCAGTTGAGAAAGCATTTTTGGATTGTCTAAATGAACACTCATCATTTTCAATATGCAGATACAATGGGGAAAGCATTTCTAGTTTGTTGGCTCAAACAACTCTCGTCAATGGAGATGGTCGTTGCATTCACAGACCATTCCACACTCTGTGGCTGCCTACTACTCGATGAAGACTCCCGTTGACACTTTTCTCTATACAATTGGCGTTTGGTGAAATGTACGGTATGCTTTTCCTTTCAAGGCATTTAGATTGGAGGCGCGAAATTGGTCGAGAATGTGAACCTTAAATATAAAGCAATACCAGAGTTATGTTTGCGAACTAGTTCGAAATCGCAAGTTTAGAAATGTTTCCCATTCTTAGACAGTAATGTTTGATTAAATAAGCCTAACCTGCATGTGGCAAGATATTTTAGTAAGAATAGTAAATTTCTAGCTGTCACCAAGTAAAAATGTATCAGCAAAAACTTATAGAGTATTTGGATTGCGCAGCGCACGGAGAAAGAGTAAAGAATTTTTTTTTCACAGAGAAGTTGAGATCGTCTGTTTTGGCCATGCGTGATGAGAAATCTCAAATTCAAGAAAAATACAATTTTACACTTTTGATGAGCTCTAATAGTGCAAAATTTAATTTATTATGAACGTAGAGTATTTGTAGAGCATGAGAATATAGCTTAATAATTAAGCACAGAGGCACCTCGACTTGCGTCGTTCCGACTTACGTCAGTTTCGGAGTTACGTCGTTACTTCCGTTCAAAATTTTATATTAAAAAATGACGTCGTTTTGAGCAGATTCAGTGCAAAATTTCCAGATTAAATGCAAAAATTGTCAGATACACAACAGGTAGAGTTATTTGCGGAGTTCATTTTCGCCTTGCATATGCTTTTCATCGCGCACGTGTAGGAGCGCGCGTGTAGGCGGTAAGGGTAGCAGGTAATTACTCATGTCGTCACTAGAGTAATTTTCAATGCAAACGGAAATTATAGTATACTGGGAGCACTTCTGAAGAGAGAGTGCGTAGTACTCACGATTAAATAGACAGAAAGAGCGAGAGAGGTGAGCACAACTTCGCGTGCACATAAACAATCTCGAATTCGACATCATAAACGAGCTGCACATGGTTAAAATTACGGCTATGTCCTACCTGCTGGACCAAAAGATTCTCACACTTGGCAACAATAGCGACTTTCTGAATGATGGAAATGGGAGAGAGGGGCGTGCCACAAAACTGCGCCGGCTTCGCAGGACATTTTGCAAAAAACGTTTCATGAAATGCATGACTTCTGCGTAAATTTCAGGATTTTTTGCTAAATTTCAGGATTTGCATGCAACGTATTGGGTTAAAGGCTACGAGGACATCTATCATTAAACGTGAACTCAAGTAACGGGTGAATAAATAACATTTTTTTAATAATGGCATATTTAAACAGGTTAAGCGAATTACAGTAGGCAATCTCAAGTCAGATTTCGACTTGCGTCGTCATCGCTGGAAACAACGACGTATGTTGAAGTATTACTGCATAAATAATATGAGCAATAAGTTGAGACATGCCATCGAAGTAACATGGATCAGCAATTACTTCTGCGGTTTATTTTGCTGCACGGGGTACATCGATTCAAAAACTTATTGCGTGTCTCAACGGTTATGACTTTGATCCTCAAATGAACCGATTTTTGTTGGAATACAGCTAAGCGTTTCGGAAAAATAAACGACTTCAAAAAACTAAATTTCCTATTAATATCTGCCGCAACCTGTGCGTCAATTGAAATTTTCTGTTCGCATATTAATGCTTCAGACCTTGATTTCCCGGTAACTCGATTTTGGTTGAGTTTGAGAGAAAAGTTCGCAAAAGACAACCCGAAGTTATTTTTGTCGTGCATCAAAGTCTCATATGATGATCAATAAGTGACCGAATTGTGGTTGAAATCGGACAAAGGGTTTCAAAGGAGTAGGGTTCGTTAGAAAAGAGAGTCACCAACACACACACAAAGATATATCTGTTATATATTTATATATAATTATTACAAGAAAAAGTAAGAACATGTAGGTTAAAACCCACTGTTCAAGCATTTACTTTTATAAAGGGTGCTCGATACAGAGTAGAGCTTAATATTGTAACATTTTCTCTAATTTTCTAAATAAACCGATTTCATCTTATATTTTAAAAAATAAATCATTTTCACAATTTATTTTAATATATCACTTGAAGAAGAACAGTATTGTTCTGAAACATGAAAATTTTGTGGTATTATGCTTTTATAAACCATTGTAATAAGAAAGTTACAAAAGTAAATGTTTGAACAGTGGGTTTTAATCTACGTGTTCTTTCACTTTTTCTGATATTTAGCTGCCACCTTGGTAGAGAACTATCTACATTTATTTTTATTTCTTACACCGAAAATGGAAAAAACATTCCCAACCCAAATAAAGGGGAATATTTCGTAAAACCTATCCGTAAAACAGATGATCTAATTAAAAAGATGAGATGGAAGGCTTATTTCTTTCTTCATAATTATAAAATACTTAAAGAACCTGAACCTTATAGATTAAAAAGAAAAAAGCTGCACCAGTAATTGAAATATTATCAGGTTTTGAAAATGATTTATTCAAATAATTAACATCTCTTTTAACAAAAAGAAAAATAATTTCTAAAAACACCTTGACCATGTTATTTCCAACATAAAAACATCAGATCGTTAAGTCTGACAAAAAACTAACTTCTATAAATTTGCCACTACGGATTACACAACTTTAATAAAAAAAAAAATAACAAAATATTATAAAAAGGCAAATAACTCACTTAATTTAGTTGAAAATATAAATACTACTAGCAAAACTATTACTGAAAAACTCAAAATTAGTGAAAAAATAAATTTTGTACTAAAAAAGCTGACATAACTTTAAAAGATCACAAACCTGATTTTGAGACAAATCTGCACACTAGAATCATCAACACAACTAAGCCTCAAATTGGAAAAATCAATAAAATTATTATAGAACGGATTTATAACCAAATCAAACAGAACCTTGGATTAATCCAGCGGACAAATACAACTGATGTCGTAAATTGGTTTTGCAATATAAAGGATAAAAACAACTGTTCTTTAATCAAATTTGACATAGTTGACCGTTATCCGTCAATTTCCAAAGAACTTTTCGACTTGGCACTGGAATTCGCCACCTATTATTCAGACAACTAGGGATAACTATAATATTATAATGGCCACTAAACATCCGTTCTTATCTACAATCAAGAACAATGAATAAAAAATAACTCTGATAACCAATTGGACATTACATTGGGTACATTAGACTCTGCGTATTCTTCCGATTTTATTGGTTTATTTGCTCTATACAATCTCACCGCACACCATGACATAAACACTCATGCCATAGGAATTTATAGGGATGATGGACTTATGAAAATACAAAATTCTACACATTTAAAAAACAAATAAAATAAGAAAACTAATCCACAGAGAATTCAAAAATTTAAATCTAAAATAATCAACATTAATTTAATTAAGTAGTAAACTTCCTTGATTTAACACTAGACGTAGTAAATGATACTTATCAACCACATATAAAACCTAACGAATATCCATTATACATACACCCAAAGTCTAATCACCCCAAGTATAATCAAACATATACTCTCCTTCATAGAATATAGAATTAGTAAATCTCTTCTAGTGAAGAAATATTTTATAAACATACAGGATTTTATATTTTTCAAAATAAATCATTTTCATCATTTATTTTAACATATCACCAATATTGTTCTGAAACATGAAAATTTTTGTGTAGTGGTATTATGCTTTTATGAAACATTGTAATAACAAGATTACAATACGTGTGTGTGTGTGTGTGTGTGTGTGTGTGTGTGCACGCCTCATTAAATGTAATGGACAAGAAAAATGTCTTTTTATTCAGTTTTTTTCTGTTCTGATATTTTTTTATGAGGGAAAAAATAGGACATTTGCTCCATTGTCTTAGCTATATCAACGACATATTCATATGAGCAAAGCGCTTCGAAGAAAGAAAAGCAAATCAAAATAAAAATCCTTGAGAGTAACTCCAACTGAAATTTTACAGACAAACAAACAAAATTAACAACAAAACCTCATTCTCTGACGTAAGCCAATAGATATTAAATGTAACAACTTTCTTTACAAAAAATAAATAAATAAATAAGACACTAGCGGAAATTTGTTATTCCATAACATATTTATATTTAAACAAACCCTAATCAAAGTAATCTCTTCTTCGGATATATTATTCTATAAAGAACTTAGCAACATTAAATAAAACTACGTACCTTCACTAAATCGCTGAAAAAGATATAATATGAAGAAAAATGTTCCCAAAGTTAATAAAAACGAATTTTTCCATCAAAACATTGGGGTCATTATTAAGAGGAAAGATCAAAGTATTTTTTAATTATTTAAACGATATAATATGAAGAAAAATGTTCCCAAACTTAATAAAAACGAATTTTTCCATCAAAACATTGGGGTCATTATTAAGAGGAAAGATTAAAGTATTTTTTAATTATTTAAACGATATAATATGAAGAAAAATGTTCCCAAACTTAATAAAAACGAATTTTTCCATCAAAACATTGGGGTCATTATTAAGAGGAAAGATCAAAGTATTTTTTAATTATTTAAACGATGTAATATGAAGAAAAATTTTCCCAAAGTTAATAAAAACGAATTTTTCCATCAAAACATTGGAGTCATTATTAAGAGGAAAGATCAAAGTATTTTTTAATTATTTAAACGATATAATATGAAGAAAAATGTTCCCAAAGTTAATAAAAACGAATTTTTTCTATCAAAATATTGAGGTCATTATTAAGAGGAAAGATCAAAGTATTTTTAATTATTTAAAAATAAAATTAATCCTTTCTAACACGTTAAAGATTTCGGTAAAAAATTGGTTTTTATTTTCGTTAGTGGGTAGCCAAATCGTTACGATAGTTTACAATGGAAAATGTAATGTTACTCAACTCAGTTTTTTTTTCCGGTAAAATCACATTAATTTGGAAATTCTTGAAAAAATGAAATAATTGTCGGATTGTAATTAAACTTTCTGGACTTATTCACTAGTGAATGAAATTATTTTTAAAATCATTATTTTTAAAAAATGTTGGTAATTTTTTTGTAACATCTTTTATCTATATTCATTTAAATTCATGAAATTTCAAGAAATTAAATTTTGTAGGCAAAATTGGTTTAGTTAGTTAAACGCAAAACTCATTGGGGAATGGCCCCTCTTTCCGAAAATCTGCTCTTAGTAGTAAAATAAAAAATTAAAAAAACTATGGCATTATTTAATTAGATAAGCTTTGAATTGCTTTAATAGATAATATAAATTAAGGACATTATAGTCTGAAAAAAATGTTTTTTTTTAATAATAATGAAATTTTAAAAGAACTCTTTTCATTTTTGTTCTTAATTATAATAATTTGTAAAGTATAAAAAATATTTTTTTAAATATTTCAAAAACTTGTAGATGTTAGGTTGTTAAGCTATTAAGTGAAGATAATATTTAATATTCGAAAATTGAAAAGTTTAACACAGTCATCGAACCGTGGTATTTTAAAAATAATTCTTAATTTTTTGTGTGTATTTGAATTTTTTTATGGTAATTTCTGTGTGTACATTAAGGGGTTGTATTTCACTGTTTCTTCCTCGTTACAAGAAAAAAATTAGACAATTTTATCAATTCCGGTCTCCATAAATGTATCTTATCTCGCATCTGTCGAGCTGTCATCACGTGTCAAATACAGGGTAAAGGTCAGAAAGTTCAACAATGTGTTTCAGAAATAGTTTTATTCTAAATTTCATGCTATAAATAAGTACTACCTGTGTAAATCAGATTAATTTAACATTAAATTTGATAATTTTCCAAAAATAATGCCAAAGGTGTATATTTCGTTTTTGCAAGATTTTTAAAACCGAGAATTAACTTTTGTTTACTAATGTACCGATCGCTCAAAAATGGCCGAAAAATTGAAAAATTAAAAAATCAGCTCAAAATTTTAGATTCCAATCAATATGTTTGCTGTTTGAAATACACCAGAGTATTTTGCTGACTGGAAATTGTAAATTCAATCATTTAACTTACAATTAAAATTAAAATAAAAGTTTCAAGAAAACATTTTTTTATTTTTAAAAATTCAATTTAAAAGTTAGTCATAGAAAATGAGTGGAGTACCTCAATAAAACCTAATCAAAGTAATTTCTTCTTCAGACATATTATTCCATAAGAAACTTACAACATATATAAAGCCCAATCAAAGAAATCTCTTTTTCGAACATATTCTATAAGGGACTTACCAAAATTAAACAAATCCTAATCAACAATAATTTCCGTAAACATGCCGTTGGCGAGCAAGTAAAATTAAAAACTTAGAAAAAGTAGCGGAACGGCCGTACCTAACACAAGCGAGATAAACATACCATTAACATATTCTCTCATAACTCGATGCACTCTAATTATAAACAGGTTGTAAAGGCAATTATATATCACTCAGTCAGTTAAAGTGCCATACGTGATACACGCTTGGGCGATCATGTCTCGAAAGAGACATGACTGACTGGGCAGAAGATTATCCCGCAGTAGGTTGCCATTGCTTTCTGCGGTAGACTGGTTGCCGACCAAGGCTATAGAACCCAATCTGTCCTGCTATTTAACCCATAACTGGAAGGAAGAGACGGATTAATACCTTTCCCAAGGGTATTTCCGCGTAAGTGAATACAATGGATTCAACTGGAATTCGAACTCGGCTCCCCGGATTCTTGTTCCGAGCCGATATCCACTGTACCACAACATCACTCAACGATCCTAAAAAAAACAAACACCTAAGATTTATCATCTTCTATAAAGATTTTAAAATATTCAATTTAATTATTATCAACAGCACTTATGTAAAAATACTGTTGCCTATTAAATCTCATTCACCGTGTGAGATTACATCTCTAAAACTAATAAATAAAAAACAAAATTAAATACTTACATTGGACACATATACGCCACACTTTCTCGCAGATTGACCTGTTGAAACTCGGTGCAATCCGTGCATGTATCATCCAGTACATCATGAACTACAAAAATATAACTATCAACGTAAGACAAATATTAAAAGATAATAATAGCACCAAAATACTCTACAGTACTCAATGCAAGAAATTACTCAAAGCCATAGAAGTTATTATGATACAAAATAAACAAAATTAAGAGCCCACATTAAATAAAATATAACTCACCACAGAAGACGGTATCTTGAAGTGCTTATGACATAATTAATGGGCGCATATATTATATTAGTGTTTTTAAGAAAATGCATTCTTATTTTGCGGCCTCGTTTTCAATAATCGTTACACATGACGTCACATGAAAGCATTTCAAAGTCCCAGCTCGCGAAAGAACATCAGAGTGTATGTAGACAAAGTAATTCGATCAAACAAGCAAGATAAATCAAGAATTCTGTTATTTTCAACCTGTAGGGTTTGTCTGTTTAATATCTCATTCTGTACCGCAGATTAATTTTTAAATAGCCTGACCATAACCAGTTGGGCGTATTCGCTAGTGGCTTACACACACCGCAGCTCTCTTCAAGAGCTCGGGTAGTTGGGTAGAATCGTGGCAGGGTGCCGAGATGGTTCGTTTCTGTAAGTTTGAAGAATGAGTCAGCCAAGGCGACATGGATGTCGAATCTCGATACTTGGGAACGCCCTCAATTGGTGGTCGCCTGAGCGGATTGGGTTACCCAACCTGAATGTATTTCTAACCCAATCACACCTACAAGATTATACAGGTTTTTTGGGGGGGGGTTTTCAAAACATTTCCATATTGTGCACATTTGGTTGTGATGCATGATCCTGAAATACTCTTACAAAACAATGCATGACACCAACATGCCTTGGTTCTACACGAGGCAAGACTCACGTAGATTTTTTTCTTGTATCTTTCGTGCTGAACAAGACGGGCTACAGTAAATAAGTGCGTTGTGATGCAATGGATATCGGCTTGGGATGAGAAATCGGAGAGCCGAGTTCGAATTACCCTCGAATTCGTTAGACTCCCTTATGCGCAAATACGCTTGGGAAAGATATTAATCAATCTATTCTCCCTCCAGCTATGGGTTGAATAGCAGGACAGATTCGGTTCTATAGCCTTGGTTTGCAGCTAGTTTGACGCGGAAAGAAATGTCAATCTACAATCTGCCCAGTCTGTCATGCATCAAAAAAGACATGATCGCCCAAGCGTGTATGATGTATGGCACTTCACCGATTGGCTGACAGTATATATCCCGTTCAGTTCTACGTATTTATTTATCAAATGCCACGCCTTCAGCAGCTGGGCTTGTCCCCTAAGGGATAAGCCATTCTGTGACTATGCGTTATCAGAAGTAGTCTAGCCGTTGACCAGGTGTAGAAAACGCTTTAAATTCTTAAATTTATACTAAAATAAAGTTCACTAATTCAAAATTTGGAAAATTTGCTTTTAAAGTGTTACTTCTGTGCATTAATACAGATTACAGAAAACAATTTCCATACTTGCCGTGATAAAGTTTTTCAATGAACGAAACGCGTTGGTATAAAAAGTTGTCTTCTTTTCTTTTTTGTTTATATTGCCCTTGTGCGTTGTGGTGCAGTGGATATCGACTCGGAACGGCAAATCGGGTTGCCGAGTTCGAATTCCAGTTGAATTCCTTGCATTCACTTACGCACAAATACCCTTGGGAAATCCGTTTCTTTCCCCAGTTATAGGTTAAATAGTAGAACAGATTGCGTTCTATAGCCTTGGCTGGCAACTAGTCTACCGCAGAAAGCAATGGCAACTTACTGCGGGATAACCTTCTGCCCAGTCAGTCTTTCGACACATGATCGCTCAAAGCGTGTATCACGTATATTGTATCACGTATGGCACTTAACTGACTGAATGATATTGTCCTTAGAGATTTATTTTTGTATTTTTATTTGTGCACCCCCACACACACACAGTTATGTCTCTCTGTGGGTGCGCAAGCGCGTTACAGAGAAGGAGACAGAATAACTTTAGGCCAGTAATATACCTACTAAATTTTTATATGAAATTTTAATTGTATTATTGTCATTTTAGTTTTATGTGATTAAAATCCCGAATAGATTAAGCGCATTGACAAACCAGCAGAATATTCTCTTAACTTGTTAATGTAGAATGTGTAGAGATTTTCCTTACTGTTAATATTTTCATCCGTGCAAAAAAATAATAAAATAATAGGTAGATATGAACGGTCTTACATAATAACTGATTATGTACTGAACAGGTCCACATTAGTTCATTTTGATGATCATCATTGTCATGATTTTAGTTATATATATATATATATATATATATATATAGCAATATATATATAGCAATATATATATATATATATATTGCTTTCTCATCGATAAACACGTTTCAAAATCTGGGTCAGTATGTTAAAATATATACAAACAGACACATCCGCTAATTTTACACTTTTTATTCCGAAAGAAATTACATATGTTGAAAAGAAAAGCATCACAAAAATGTAATTTAAGTATGATTATGTGTATTAATACATTTGTTAGAAAGCAATATATATATATATATATATATATATATATATATATATATATATATATATATATGCTTTCTCATCGAAAAACATGGGTTGGTATGTGAATTTATGCACACAGACACATTTGTTAGATTTTGCAGTTTTGCCCTGGAAGAAAAACAATCTACATATACTTAAAAGAAAAACATGACAAGAATGTAATATAAGTATGATTATAGGTATTTATATATTGTTTATGTCACTGAGGATAGATAGATAGATAGATAGATAGATAGATAGATAGATAGATAGATAGATAAAAGCAAATATAAGCATAGATAGATAGATATGAACAGAATGAGATAGATATGAACAGAATGAGATAGATAGATAGATAGATAGATAGATAGATAGATAGATAGATAGATAAAAAAAAACTTACTGAAACTATACTTAGATAAACGTACAACCCATTTTTAATTACGAACGATGGACACACCAAGACTAGAATAAAAATATTGATATCTATAGATTGCGGTTGATATTAAGAATAGAACGGAAATGAATGGACTTGTTTGACTGAACCCCTATGGAGAACATGGTCTGATGTATCTCTACATTTTATGGGTCGAATTTACTATTATTTTCCTGATGGACTATTTCGATAATCACAGCAATACAAATAGTGCTCAATGGTCTTTAGTTCAAATTTTCAATATCAGAACTCAAACTTCTTGTTTGGTGAGAGACATAGATCTCTTGGTGGTCGTTTAATGCCGAAATTTAATTTTTTTAGAGTATTAGTAATTTACTTTACAAATCTGTATTGCTGGTATTTTTACTATCAAAATATATTTTTATACTTTCATAATGTTTTGACGTAGTGGATATCTGCTCGGAAGGAGAAATGGGGGAGCCGAGTTCGAATTCCAGTTGAATTCATTGCATTCACTTACGCTCAAATACCCATGAGAAAGGGATTAATCCGTCTCTTCTCTCCAGTTGCGGGTTAAATAACAGGACAGATTGGGTTCTATGGCCTTGGCTGGCAACAAGTCTACCGCAGAAAGTAATGGCAACCTACTGCGGGATAATCTGCCCAGACAGTCATGTCTCTTTCAAGGCATGATCGCCCAAGCGTGTACCACGTATGACACTTAACTGTTTTGACACCAATTTGGGGGTTTACTATTTGCCCATATCTGGGATCATAACAGGTGCTACCACTCCGGCCTAGAGTGGACTCGGGAACAAAAGCAGTTAAGAGGTGGTTCCACGCTTCTCAAAACATCCAATCTTCTAATTAGAGGCTTTGCTGCTGGATGTAGTTTATCATCATATCCCAGGACTAGATTTCAATTGTCAAGAAAATGTTATTACTAATAGCCACTAGATAATATGCTAAATGAAGGTCGAAAGATTGTGTCGCGTCATTTTCTAGTTGACAGAATCGGCTAGCCTTGAAAAACAACATTCAAAATTCTAGCTTTTAACTGCTTTTAAACAACAACTATGGCTAATAAGCAACTATCTCACGCACTAGGCACACCTGATTTTGCCTCCGATATATCAAGACTATTGTCCCTGATAAGCAGTCTATTTTCTTTGGTAACCAAAGCGTGGGAAGGAATGTTATTTTGTAATCATCGATTGAACGTAGGCAACCAGGTGTGGAAACTCGCCTCTGTCACCAAAACCAAGGGAAAATCAGGTCTGTATATTTCCCAGGTATAAAACACGAGAAAAATTTCTTTTCACCGACTTTTAATCCAATAGATATGTGTGCTTGATTTTCATAATGAGAAAATTTACTAGACCTCATTTTGGTCGGTGCCTTCTCCAACCATCCCCAGGAGTATACTGCAGCCAATATACAGTCAAATGGTCATGGGTCTCTACAACGTCCTATGCATTTTAGCCGCTTTGCTAAGCCTAATCTCCCGTTCCAGTTGACGTTTGCAGAATGCTCACCAAGTAGGTGGCCCACTGCCTTCCTGATGAGTGTCAAAGAAATTTCATCTGTCTCTTTCTGATTCTGAGTAAAAGTGTTTTTTTTTCTTGAAGACTTCTTTGTTTTGGTGTCAGAAATCCGCCTCCAAAGGTTGTAAAAATATTTTTCATACACCTCGTCCCACATATTACATCTGATTAGAAGCGTCATTTTTGTTTCAATTTCCTTTAAGACTTGCTCGTTGTTTACGAGTTCTGTCCATGAAATTATCAACAGCCTTCTTTAGAAACATATTCCTGTTGTGAAGAGATTTCCACGATTCACTGTCATATCAAATAACTGACATTTCATAAGACTTCAGATTTCTTTGTTTCTAGCAAAATTTTCATTTTTTTCTTTTTTTTTTTTTTTTTTTTTGTTTCGTTCACAATTTATTTTCTTTTTCTCTGTTTAGGGTCAATATAAAGATTTTGGTTAAAATCAGTATTAGCGAAATTTTCATTTTTTTTATTTCGTTCACAATTTATTTTCTGTTTCTCTGTTTAGGATCCATATACAGATTCTGGATGAAATAAATAAGTATAATTACTAGCAAAATATTCATTTTTTTATTTCGTTCAGAATTTATTTTGTTTTCTTCTATTTCGGGTCAATATAAAGACTTTGGATGAAATTAACATGTGTCATTACTAGCGAAGTTCTTTTTTTTAATGTTCACAATTTACTTTATTTTTCTCTGTTTAGGATCAATATAATGATTTTGGATGAAATTAATACGTGTCATTATTAGCGAAATATTCAATTTTTTAATTCGTTCACAATTTTTCTTTTTCTCTGTTTAAGATCAATATAAAGATTTTAGATGAAATTAATACGTGTCATTACTAGCGAAATATTCATTTTTTTATTTCGTTCACAATTTATTTTCTTTTTCTCTGTTTAGGATCAATATAAAGATTTTGGATGAAATTAATATGTGTCATTACGAGCGAAATATTCATTTTTTTAATTTCGTTCACAATTTATTTTCTGTTTCTCTGTTTAGGATCAATAACTTCTAAGGTACCAGGCACTTTTTGTTTAATTTGTTGACAGCTGTTAACATCGTAGTTGTTGCATAGCTAGCTTGCTAGCTAAATAAACGTTTTAATGAAAACAACTGACAAAGTACCGCGATTAAGTTTTTCTTCCTTGTGTTCTTATAATTGTTTTCTTTTCTGGACATAAATTTTCTAAATTTTCTGCATGTTCGAGCTCTTTCGGCTATACTCTTAGCTATTGATATGTCCCGGAAAGGGATATATATATATATATATATTATTCGAGGTAGTTAAGCAGTTTAGGCAAATGTAACCGGTAGTACGATCTAGTACGTAGACGTAATAGACGGTACTCGTCGTATGCAGTATCCTGAGATGTCGTCGTAGTCAACAGATGTAGACCAATAGTCGTCGATCAGTAGACCTTTAGCGGTAGACCTATGTACGTAGACCTCTATGCGTCCTCGCCTTCGTCGGTATTTATGGCTACACCAGCCAATCACATTACTGTAAGGGGAAACAAATGTGTATGCATATTCATTACATATTCATTACATCAGCTATTATCAAGGATGATTTTATTTTTAATTTTAATTTAATGCGTGGTTGTTTTTATGTAAGTACCTAGAGTTATAAGTATGTTTTATTTCCCGTGTCCATTAAGGAACTTTGTTTCTTATCAAACCCAATTCACAAA